>CM053574.1:124657160-124740679 GCA_028646485.1 Cryptoprocta ferox | reverse complement strand
AGAAATTGAAGATGACACAAATAAATGGAAAGACATTCCATGCTCATGGATTGGAAGAAAAAATATTGTTAAAATGTCCATACTACCCAAAGCAATCTACAGATTTAATGCAATTCTGATCAAAATACTAACAGTATTTTTCACAGGACCAGAACAAATAATCTTAAAATCTGTATGGAACCCTGAATAGCCAAAGAAATCTTGAAAAAGAACAAAATGGAAGGTATCACAATCCCAGATTTCAAGATATATTACAAAGCTATAGTAATCAAAATAATGTGGTACTATTATAAAAACAGACACATACATCAATGGAACAGAACAGAGAGTTCAGAAACAAACCCATGACTATATGGTCAATTGATCTTTGACAAAGGAAGCAAGAATATACAATGGGAAAGAGACAGTTTCTTCAACAAATGGTGTTGAAAAAGTTTCATTTGCACAAAAGAATGACATTGTACCACTTTTTTCTTACACCACACACAAGAATAAGCTCAAAATAAATTAAGGACCTAATTGTGAGATCAGAAACCATAAAAATCCTAGAAGAGAGCAAAGGCAATGATTACTCTGACATTGGCCATAGCAACATTTTCCTAGATTTGTCTCCTGAGGCAAGGGAAACAAAAGCAAAAATAAACTATTGGGATTACATCAAAATAAAAAGCTACTGCACAGCAAAGGAAAGAATTAGTAAAGCTGAAAGATGACCTACTGAATGGTAGAAGATATTTGCAAATGGTGTATCTGATAAAGGGTTAGTATCCAAAATATATGAAGAACATAGACAAATCAATGCCAAAAAATAATCCATTTTAAAAAATGAGCAGAAGACATACAGACACATGAAAAGAGGCTCAACATCACTCATCATAAGAGAAATACAAATTAAAACCACAATGAGATATCACCTCACATCTGACAGAATGACTAAAATCAAAAACACAAGAAACAACAAGAATTGACAAGGATGTGGAGAAAAAGGAACCCTTGTGCACTGCTGGTGGGAATACAAACAGGTGCAGCCACTGTGGAAAACAGTATGGAGGTTGCTTAAAAAGTTAAAAATAGAATTACCATACGATCCAGTAATTCCAGTACTGGGTATTTACCTAAAGGAAATGAAAACACTAATTCAAAAAGACATATGCACCTCTATGTTTATTGTAGCATTATTTACAATAACCAAGATTTGGAAGCAGCCCAAGTGTCCATTAATAGATGAATGGATAAAGAAGATGTGATATAGATATGGATATAGATAGATATAGACATAGATGATATAGATATAGATATAGATACAATGGAATATTACTCATCCATAAAAAAAGAATGAAATCTTGCCATTTGCAACAACATGCATGTGTCTAGAGTGTATAATGCTAACTGAAATAAGTCAGTCAGAGAAAGACAAATACCATATGATTTCACTCATGTGTGGAACTTAAGAAACAAAACAAATGAACAAAGAAAAAAAGAGACAAACCAAAAAACAGACTTTTAACTATAGAGAACAAACTGATGGTTACAAGAGGAGAGGTGGGTAGGGGGATGGGTGAAATAGGTGAAGGGAATTAAAAGTACACTTATCACGAGGAGCAGTGAATAACATATAGAATCATTGAATCACTATATTGTACATCTGAAACTAATATATAACACTGTATGTTAACTATACTAGAATTTTTTTAAGTTAATTGGTCTACAGAATAGAATTCATTTACTCATCCATTCATTGAGTCATTTTTTATTCATTCAGCAACGTTTACTTAATGCATATTATGGCCCAGGTCCTGCAAAAGATACCATAGATATGAAGGCTAATAAAATATTGCAACCCACTGTAATGCTTCTTATTCCCCTTACATTACCTCTGCCTCACCTTAGTCCAGCCCCATAGCTCCTCAACAACCAAAAAAGAATATCATCTACAGTTTTCTCCAGAATCTCCAGCCAATAGGCAATTGTTCAATCCTTCTAATGCACAGATTTATTTAAATAACTTCCTTCTTTAAAAACTTTTAGTTACACCCCCCTAACCTATGGAGTAAATTATAAATTCCTTAAATGAAAATAATATAAGAATCTTTCTCTCTTGGTCCCAATATATCTTTCCAATCCTAAAAAACTAACACATAGAGGAGTGATTTACATTACCCCAGCCCTTCCATATATATTATTTCATATATATTAGCCTAGGCTTTTCCATATTTTATCTTCCTAATAACACCAAAGACTCACAGGCCACTATTGTGTGCTCCCTCAGAACATTTTATTTTCCTTCTGGGCACACCAAAGACTTGATTTGTAAGCCCCCCGAGATCTAGGTGGAGCCACATGACTGTTCTGGCCAACGGAATATGAACAGATTTCTAGGCCCGCTCCCTAAAAGATCTCCCACACTCTCTTCCTCTCACTTCCCTTCTGCAGTGAATTTGGGAACCAAATATTAAGGACAATGGTGTCCCAAGATGGAGCCCCTAACACGTTATCCTGAAGCAGACCTTCTCACTGACCCTGTCTCACCACCACCCCCCCAAAACTAACTTGGACTAAGATGTTAGGAAACATTCAATTTTTATTGTTTTAAGTCACTAAGATTTCTGAGTTGATTTGTTGTTTCAGTATTTTATTCTGACAATGCAGCCAGAAATTAATTTGATATCCTTTTAGAAATGAAAACTAAGATTCCAAATAGCAAGTGACATCTAAATTCATATATTAATAAATAGACTATAAATTCAGGTCTCTACTTTCTGTGATGGTTTATATGTGAACTTCACTGGGCTAAGGGATGCCCAGATAGCTAGTCACGTCTTATTTCTGTGTGTATCTGTGAGGGTGTTTCTGGAAGAGATTAGCATTTGAATCAGTAGACTAAGTAAAGATTATCCTGACCAATGCAAATGGAGATCATCCAATTCATTGAGGGCCTGAATAGAACAAAAAGGCAGAGGAAGAGGGAATTTGCTCTCTGAGCTAAGTTATCTACCCTCTCCTGCCCTTGGATATCAGTGCTATGTATAGTGTTCGGTTTACATTACCTTGAGTGTAAGTCACCCAATGATCATGTTGAATGAATAAATGTGGTGGTTTAACTGTTTAATCTATCATTAGTACCTACATAGACTTACAACAAATGTCAATGAAAGTCATTTCTGATAATAACACAGAAGGGTAATATATGCAAAGGATCTTCTGGACAAGATGTCCACTTTGATCTCCTCTTTAAATACAGGACATTAGTTCTGATTTTTAAAGTATACTTTGAAATCCTCTGATCTTCTCTAATGAGCCACTTGATTATATAAGGCTGTGCCTCATGTTTCAGCAATGAATTTGGCACTGTCTGTGTTAGCCAGAGCTGGGCTTAGCAAATTTGAATAGTGGAAGACTATTAACAAGCAGTTATTCCTATGTTACTTCTGTTGCCACAAACCAATTTACTTCAGCAATTTTTACCTACTAAAAAAAAAATTACACAAATTAGAGCATGTCTTTAAAAATAAATTGCTTCTAAATAAACCTTAGACGCAATTAGAATTATGATACTTTTTATGAAGAGCTGTGTCTCCTTCCATTTGGCGCTAGTGACAAAGGTTAAAAATGCCCTCCTATAAAATACCACATAATTAAACAAAGCAATTTTGTAATTACCCACTACACAACTGGATAAATTCCAAGTTTCATAATTATTTTAACCTATAGATGATCTACTTGTGTAAAAAATATATAAGTTCAATGGATAAAAGAATAGAATTTCTCTTCAGCACAATTTAGTTCTGTTCCCATTCTCTCAACTAAAGCTTCCTTTTTTTAAAAGTAAAAATAACAAATAGCAAACAGTTTCTGCTCCTTATATCTCCCTCCTCACATAACTATGCACAGATATGGGAGTAGAAAGTCAAGCAGAAAGCTTGAGGATTTTTAAAACCTACCACTGGAAATGAGACATACGGTGGTATGTGGCATATTGAAAACACAACCCCCACCATCAACAAGTGTAAGAATAATGCCAAAGAAGTTGAAGGAACTCATGGTAATAATCTGACAGAGACAAAACTCCATAAAACACAAATCCCTGTTTCCCTAGGATCAAATTACACCACTATATAGGCAACTTCCCACCATACCAACTTCCCGTGTTGAGCTTCCAAAAGTTTTAATCTAAAGTGCACACCATCTCCCCTCATCTTTGCAAAGTGCCAAGGAGGCAGGCTCTCTCCCCACCAAGCTCCAGATAAAGGTCCAGCTACCTCAGGGTCCACCCCCGCTACCGCTGTCACACTAAGGTGAAGGATATCACCTATGAGTAATTCTATATAAGGAATCTATTCTGCACAATACAACACACTCTGGAATGACAATGGGGGGAGAAAACCTCTTTTTTTAAAAACCATCCTTCAGAATTTCCAGGTCACTGGATGATTTTAAAATCACAGTGATGGGGCACCTGGGTGGCTCAGTCGGTTAAGCGTCCGACTTCAGCTCAGGTCATGATCTCACGGTTAGTGGGTTCAAGCCCCGCATCGGGCTCTGTGCCGACAGCTCAGAGCCCGGAGCCTGCTTTGGATTCTGTGTCTCCCTCTCTTTCTCTACTGTTCTGTCTCTCAAAAATAAATGAACATTAAAATAAATAAATAAATAAATATAAATAAATAAATAAATAAATAAATAAATAAAATCACAGTGATGACCAACCACTTTCATCAAATATCCATGATACACCTTAGGCATTTGCAAAGTACTAATCCTAATACCTTAGCCAAATGTCACCATGGGGTAGGTACCCTGGTGATTTAGTCATTTTGTTTTGAAAGTGGTATTCTTGCTTTAGGCTCAAACCACTTCTCCACAGCACATTGAGCAAATATCCCCATATTCCAGGAGTTTCTATAAATGAAAAGTTTAAAACCTGATGACATCTGATGAAGCTGCATTCAGATCTCACTAAAAGAGCTTGATAATAACTTTTCCGGAAGGCTACTTTTACCTTCTGGAAAAGTGCGCAACAGAACATGTTAACCAATGAGTCATAGGGTCCAAGTTCAATGTCCTTTGAAAACTCATCTCCCAGTCTGAGTATTTAGACTGAGGAAGGACAAGGGTCATTACATGACTACAGTGGTCCAGGAAAAGCAGCCTGGATCTGTTCCTCAATCTGACCCTCTTTCTGAGTTTTGGTATGAAAATAGATGTCTACGTTATCTGATCTCCACATACCCAGTTTAAGATTCAACTGGAAAACAACTTGTAGTAATATAAAGAGAGGATACATTTATTCATCACTTCTTAGGCTTACCATTTCAAATCCATACAGTAAGATTTTTTTTTTCATGAGAACTCGAAGGTTCTAAGAATTGAAGTGATTTTGTCTAGGACACTTAATAAGAAAGTAATATAACTGAGCATTTGTCTCCACAGCCTACTGTCTTTCTACTATAGCATGTTAACCCCATGGATTTCAAGTTCCAAATGTTGAGTTTATGTTTCTTAACCTCTAAATCTTTTTCCTTTTCTGTAAAATTGTAACAGTCCCAAAATCACACAGCTGATAATGGACATGATGGGATTTGAAACGCTGGCTCCATGTTTCTTTCTGACACACCACATTCAAACAAAACTGGACCTTTTGATCTTCCTCTGCCAATTCTCTTCCTCCTCTTGTCTCCTTCTCAAAACCTGGGATCATCTCAAAAGCACCCGTCCTCTCAGTGACTCACATCCTACACAGCAAACAGATCTGGTAATTCTACCTTCAAAATCTTACTCAAATCCATCACTTCTCTGCATCTCTATCCCCACCTTGAGGACTAGTTACCATCATCTCCAGCTGAGGTTAAGTGATGTTCCTCATCTATCCAGTCCTTCCCATGGGACCAGAATCTTTTGGAAACATATATCAGTCATATATCATCTCAGTGCTTGAAACCCTTCAATGACCTCCTATTTCATTTAGGATTACACCTGGTCATTTCTCTCCTTTCTCCCACATGCCTTACTCATTCTTTCTGTTCTTTATATGTATCAAGCAAGCCATTTTCTTTTTTCCCTCCAATAAAATGTTTTATTTTATTAACTGAACATGACTGAATGTGACACAGCCAGATATTATCCTATAGCCTATGAGCCAACCATATGATCTTAGTTGGTACAGATGCTCTTAGGAGGGCTTCTGTAAAGCATCTTGCTTCCTCTAGCATTTTTCAAGTATAATTGACATATAACATTCTATTAATTTCAGGTTTATGACTTAATGATTCAGTATTTGTATACACGGCAAAATTACTACCACAATATGTTTAGAAACCAACTGTCACCAAAGTTATAATTTTTTTTTCTTGTGATGAGAACTTTTTAGATTTACTCTCTTGGCAACTTTCAAATACACACTACAATTTTGTTGACTTATAATCACCATGCTGTACATTATATCCCCATGACATTTATTTTATAACTGGAAATGTATGCCTCTTGATGCCCTTCACCCATTTCATCCACCCCCCCTCTCCTCTGCCAATCATCATTCTGTTCTCTATATCTATGAGTTTGGTTTTCAAAAGTATCAAGTCTCTGTCCACTTTAGGGGCTTCATACATGCTAATGTTTCTGCCTGGGGCCCTCTTACTCCTTCATTATCCCACTTTCCAGGTTCTTCCTCACTAGAGATACCCTTGCTTCTCCTCCCCCATTTCTACTGGGGCCCCCTCTTCCCCTCCTTCATAGTTTCCTGTATTAGGGCACTGGCTAAGTTGCACTAACAAAGAGAGTCCAAAAAACCAGTGGACTTAAATAAGATGGAAGTTCATTTCTCTGTCAATTATAATACATGAGTCCAAGGCTACAAGGGAGATCCTGCCATCTTCAAACTTCAGCCTCCATCTTAGGATCCAGAGTTTTCATTTCATTTCTCATCATTTCTAGCCAGCAGGAAAGGAGAAAGGGTCAGGGAATATACATGATTCCTTTTTAGGATGCACCTCTAAAGTGGAAAAAAGATAGTCCTGTTCCTATCCCATTGGCCAGAACTTAGTCATGTGGACAAGCTATAAGAGATGGTCAGTGTTGGGTAGTGATCCCAACCAAAACTCAAGCATTCTATTGTTAAAGACAGGCAGAATGGACATTGGTGAAAAATAAGCAGACTCTATACTTTCTCTTTACAGGACTTATTTCAATTAATAATGACATATTTATTTGGTTCATGATTTGTTCAATGTCTGTCTTCTCTTTTGATGACAGAGAATCATTTTACCAGTTTGGATGACCATAATGTTCCCCATTCCTGACACAGTTCCTGGAGTATACTAGATGAGTCATAAATGTTTAATGATTGAGTGAATAGATAAAAGTTCTTAAAGAATTGTGTAAACTAATAGGTCTACTTTCCTCTAAATATACTTCTCAGAGGATAGAATATATTCTCTGTATATGTGGGTATGTATCTCCATTGACCTGCCAATTCCTATGATGCCTCTGCCCTTCCACACCCATTTCTTCCTTGGACGCTTTATCTGGAGCTTATTAACACTTCACTGCAACTTTTTTCCTGACCTAGTTTGCATTTGTCACTGCTGATGACCTTCCTATTGTTCTTATAATTCTTTCTGTCTTGGTTTCCCTCCTAACCAGTGTTACTTCTGACCTCCCACCCAAATAGGCCAGTTACCCTTCCTTCATGCCTCTACGACCATGAGGCTTTGCTCATTGGTATCAATTCCTTCTTCCATTCAACAACTATTTGAATCTCCACTCTGCTTACCATGCTAATCACCAAGACACAACATATGTGATATAATCTCATTCCCCAAGGCATCTCCAAGTTGGTTTGGGAGGTAGACTAGGAAACAACTTGAATCCAAAGGAATAAGTGCCATAAAAAAAGTTTGCTTAGAAACCATGGGAACTACCTCATTGTATCTGATATTATTATCATCAGATCATCCAAACTTCAAGGATAAGGAAGCTGAAGCTCAGTGAGTTAAATAATTTGCTCAAAGTCAGACATCTCCAAGTGAGAAAGTAGAACTGCCAGTTCAAAGCAATCTGATAAACTCACCATCTTTTCCCCCTGACAAGCTCTCATGCAATTCTACTCTACTATGCTCTGCTCTATTCTCCCCTAAGTTCTTGACATGGCTGTCAGCTCAGCCTCTTCTCCATGTCCACAAGCACCCAGCTCCAAAGTGGCCCCGTGTGCACGCCATATGTTAGAGTAATGGCCCCTCATGTTATTTGCCTCAGTCTAGGATCTTATCAGAACCATAGGCACTACTGGATTCTGGGCAGTACAGACAGAAATGATATCTGTTTGCTCATGTGCCAATTATATCTTACTGCAAACTACCCCATGCATTCAAAAAACAATGCACTCATATCTCTCGTGGTTCTGAGGGTTGACAGGGCTCAGGTGGGTAGTTCTTGTAATTGCTCACATGCAATTGCAGTGAGATGTTGGCTGGGACTGGAATCATCAGAAGGCCTCCTCACTCACATTTCAGGTGCCTGGGCTAAGATGGCTGGGGAAAATGGGACCCGGGCAGATCTTTCCATGTGGTTATCGTGGGTTACCTCACAGCATGGCAGTCTCAGAGCAGCTGGACCTCTCACATGGCAGCAAGCTTCTCCAAAAATCATGCATTCCAAAAGGTCTGGGAGAAAGCTTTAGTTCCAGAATGTCACTTCTGCTGAATTCATATAAGTCTAATTAAGTCAAAAACATCAGTCCAGATTCCAGGGAGGCAAGTTAGACTCTACCTCTCCATGAAAGAAGTAGCAAAAAATTGGCAGCCTTCTTAATCAACTTCGTGTGGAGTAACACAAATCTGGGCTCAAATCCCAGGTTTGCCACTTCCTAGCTGTGTGGCCTTAAGCCAGTTACTAAACCTCTCTGAAACTCAGTGTTCTCACCTTGAAAATGTTGAAAACACTATTTCTCTCACCAGGTTGCTGTGAGAACGAAGAGAAATTCAGTATGTGAAATGCCATGTGCCAGGCAGGTGCTTAGTACATATTAGTCTTCTTTCCCATCATGTTCCACCCTCACTCTCAAGCAGGTGGCAGAATAAGGTTTCCATAAACAGGAGCCAACTGAAAGAGCTCCCAGCTGCCAAAGCTAAAGCAATCTAAACAGAAAAATGAATAAAGTAGTGTGGGGTTATAACCCAAATTATAAAATAAATATTCCTCAGTCCAAACAGATTTAAATAAATGAATAAATTTATAAATTGAGAGAAGAAACAAATATCCTTTGCAGAAGAATTCTAAATAATTTAGGTTAGAAATGGAGCATAACCCCACCACCACCACCACCACCACGCCTCAACTGTGGACTCAGCATAGTGACTTCTTTCCAAAGAGTGTACTACAGAAAGGGAGAAACCTGACCAACCCTACCCCAGCCAGGTGACCAAGGTCAGCATCAGTAGTTGTTAGTCATGTTGACAGTACATACTCTTCATATGATGTGATGAAAATGGCACTCAGCCTCTGTGATCTTGCTCCAAATATCCATTACCCCAGAGCAACCATAAAGAAAACATCACACAAATCCTGAGAGATGAGTACATGACCAGCACTCCTCAAAACCCTCAAGGTCATCAAAAACAAGGAAAATTTGAGAAACCATCAGAACCAAGAGAAGCTTGGAGACATGACAACTAAATATGATATTGGCATCCTAGATGAGATCCCGGCACAGAAAATAAAAAGGACATTAAGTTAAAACTAAAGAAATTCAAATAAACTATGGAATTTAGCCATCATAATCCATCATTGTTGGCCCATTAATTGTAACACATGTATCATACAAATTTAAGAGGTTAATAATTGAAGAAACTGTGTGGACAGTATTGGAAAATCTCTATATTGGCTTCCCAATTGTCTGTAAATCCAAAATTGTTCTAAATACTAAATTTCTATTAGGAAAAAAATACAGCCCTTGCTAAACACTAGAAAGACTGATGCCTCCTGAGGCACTATCAGGGGAGGCTTGGGCTCAGAAGCCAGCGTGCTGAGTTGAGTATCTGGGTTGAGTTGGACAGGCTCCTCAGCTTGGAATCACATCTTATGCTAACCCAGCATGCTTGACTCCTGCCTTTTGTTTGTCCATGGCACAGCCACCTCCCAGATCCCCAAGTTCAAGACTTCAGAGTCAGCCTTTCACTGTTTTTGTCCCACTTTCTAAGTTCAGTTGCTTCTATTCATAATTTTATCTCACACCCAGTACTTCAACTCAGTACCACTGTCCTAGCCTCATCCTCAGCATCGATCATCTGTGCCTTTATGATTCTCACTGTCCCCAGCCTCTCTCCAAATTTCAATCCATCCTCCAATGTCACCAGAGTTGACATCTCCAAAAGGTATTTGATGGTGCCAATGCCTGCTCAAAAGTCCCCCATTCCTTTCAGATAGAATGCACGCCTACTAGCGCTCACAGAAGGGTCTTCACACTGGCCACAACTCACATTTCTGCTTCTTTCCCTACCCCTTCCTCTGACCCCTCTTAGGCTGCAGCCAAACCAGGTTGCCACTGCACTTCCTCACATACATCCTGGATTGTCAGGTCTTTGCACCTCTGGGGGTCCTTAGACTCCATCAGGAATGCCCATGTCATCCCCTCCCCATCTTTCCTCACTTGGTGAACCCCTCACCCTACAAACCTCACCTCAGAAGTTACCGCTTTCAAAGCTCTGACTCCCCAAGCAGAGACTCTCCCAAACAGCATGGCCCATGTGTGACTACACTCATTTCCACAAGAAGAGCCGGTCCTGTGAGGACCACCTGACACCTACCTGTGTCCTCCACACCTACAGCGATGCCTTTCACACGGCGGGTATCCAGTTCACGTGCACCAGATGCTTCTATTCCATGACTCACCCCAGCTGTTCTGGGCCACACTCCCCAGGGCCCCTTTGCTCCCATACACCACGACCACCTCCCACCCCCATTAGAACTTTCTTTCCTAGATGACCATCTCCCCATTGGCTCTGCTGAGGGTCAGCCGGGACTCTTCAGCAAGAGTCAGCAAAACGAGAAAAGAATTGACACCTTGAGCTTAACCACAGGCTTCAGAAGCTCAGGAGGCAACCCAAATGGTGCCAGTCTCTCCCCTCTTCTGTAAAATATATTTCCTTGTGTTGTTGTTATATCCTGCTGACTCCAGATGAAACAGCTGCAGCCATCAAAGGGGGCAAGTGTTTGCTTTACCTAATAACTGCAGCATCCCATGGCTTCCTCCACGACTAATCAGTCAGAGATTCCTACAGAGAGCATGAGAGCACCCCCTGCCCAGGCCCAAGCCCATAGCTGGTGCCCACCAGCCTGGATGATGTGTTGGAGTCTCTTCATAGCCCTCAGAGTCTGTAAGGGCTAAAGCAGAGTCAGATACCATAGGAACACAGGTCCAAAAAAAATGAATAATAAGTCATTAGAAACCAAATGAATGAGGGAGAGGAAATTACAAAACAAATTTCCTCAGATGAATTGTACAGAAACTCAAACACATTTACATAAATTGGTGTTAAAAACTAAGGTTAACTTTGGACCTCCAACCACTGAATATCAAATGAATATTGAAGGCTACATCCAGATGTTTCTGAAGTTCTTCTTAAAGAATTCTATTTTATCACAATGAGGCCATTTCTTTATTTTTGTACAATTGCTCTAATGATTTAAATTACAAATCATGTGAGTTTTTTCTTCTTGTTTTGGTTTGTTTTTCATATATATTATCTCTTTTCCTAAATAGTAATTCTTATTCTTCAAAACACATAAGGCCAATGATGAGGGATAGGGAGCAGAGATTGGCACAAAATTACTAGAGACCAGTGCTCCCTTACTGAGGGCCCAACTATGATGCGTATCGGTAAACTTTCTCTCTTGCTAAAAAGCACTAATTTTTTTCCACTGGAACCCAGATCTCTTCTCCATGGTCCTAACACCAAATGTGGTTCTATGACCAAAGCAGAAATTTAATGAATTAACATTCATTAAAGGTTAACATTGTTATATATTACAATTTTCTTAATAAATCTTTATCAAACTTTATAAATAAGTCAAGAGTAACTAATATACTCTTAAGAATCAAAACCACAAAACCCACAGGTGTGGTTTCTTTTTTTTACTTCAATAGGTCTACATTTGATCATTAGCTTAGTAGTGATGTAGAAAGTTTCCTTTTTTTTTTTTAATTCTCCAAACTGATATTTGCCTCAGAGTTAGCAGCTGATAACAGAGAGATTATGAAAATTCTGGCTAAAATTAAAATGCCAAAACTGGATCTTCTGGATAATGAGAAACTGATTGCCTCTATTACTGGAGAGGAAATGAAAACAGCAATAGAAAAATTTGCAAGTAGCAAGCCTCCCATGGTGATGAGTACCAACTGGAATAGGATAAAGCTTTTGAGGGGGAATCAAAAGATCTGTTATGCAGATTTATGAGGACTGCCTACTTATGAGATCCACGAAAGCCCCAACGCAAGAGCCTTTATTCTTATAATCTGTCAAAAGTACCAACGTTGCTCCTGTTTGCTTAATTAATTGCACTGGATTTAAAAAAAAGAAAAAAGCCTTCCAGGTAGGAACTGGATGAAATAACTCAAGTTGAGATCAGTGGTGGTTTCTTTCATGGTTGCACTTATTATATGTGCAAAATGTCTAATTTACAAGTGCCAGCAAATAGACTTAGACCTCCCTTCTATTGCACAGAAAGTCTTTATCATACAGAAGAGGAATATTTACAAAGGCTGTTACACAAATTTCATTTTCAAGAACTTGAGTGAATGACATATAAGGCATGAACCCCTTTGTGACTACTACATCAGCTACCAGCGAGAGCGCTTCTTTCTCCAGAGGAAGAAACATGTGGTCTATAGGTGCCTTTTTGCTTCATTTCATCTGTTGACAAAAGTTTATGTTCAATTCAGTAGGGAAGCGATTCAAGGTAAAAGTTAAAAGTCAACCATCCTTGGAAACAGCGTACTTCATTTTAAAGTAACGTGTTCACTCCACTTTTCAAATTACTTGAAAAACCTCACCTTATCAAAACCACAAGAATCTACAAGTAAACACTTAAAAAAACAACAAAAAAGACAAAGACACAAAGCAATTGTGCTCAACAGTGCTTAGCAAGTGGGAAAGAACAAAATCCAAATCTCAGCAGCTAAAGGTAACTTTTTTAACAGATGATATCCGAATATTCTTTCTTTGAAAACTTTAAAGTCGATCACTTGCTCATTGTCTTTGATTTTTCTCAAACTAGAGACCCACATTGGGTGAAGAAGAGAAATTTTCATGTTGTTTCAGTTACTTGGAGATCATCCAATTAGGCAATACAAACATACACCTGAAGAACTTGCTTATGGTGACATCTGAGCCTCTCCACATTTCTCAGCACCTTTGGTTTCCCCTTGACCTGGAAAATCCTTGCCGCACATGAACCGTTCACACTGCAAGTTCCACTCAAGGCAAGATTTTCCAGATTGGTAGCTTATTCAACCCAAAATATTGTATTTCCTTTCCTTTTCTTACAATTATTAAGTTATTTACTATTGTAATTATTAAGTTACGTGCTACTTACTTCTCAATGAAGTAAACAGTAACTATAGCATATTAAAGAGTCAAGAGCACCCTCGTGTTTACTGCAGTGTTATTTACAAAAGCCAAGATGTGAGCAATCCTCAAAGTCCATCAACGGATTAATGGATAAAGAAAATGTGGAATAGGTACACAACGAGTCAGCCATAAAAAAGAATGAAATCTTGCCATTTGCACAAACATGGATGGACCAAGAGGGCATTACGATAAGTGAAATAAGTCAGACAGAGAAAGGCAAATACCATGTGATTTCACTTATTTGCAGAATATGAAAAAACAAACAAACAAAAAAGCAAATTCGTGGATACAGAGCACAGATCAGTGGTTGCCAGAGGCAGGGAGCAGGGGTTGGACAAAAAAGGTGAAAGTGGTCAAAAGGTACAAACTTCCCATTATAAAATAAATAAATCCTGGGGATGTAAGGTAAGTATGGTGACTGTAATTAATAATACCATGTTGTATATTTGAAAGTCACTGAGAGAATAAATCTTAATAGTTCCCATAATAAGAAAAAATTATAACTATGTGTGGTGATGGATGTTAACTAGACTCATTGTAGTGATCATTTTGCAATATATACAAATATCAGATCATTATGTTACACACCTGAAACTAATATATGTCAATTTTATCTCAATAAAAAGAGAGGAATTAGGAACACTAAGTATACTTAAGGGCACTCACTGAAAGAATCTTTTAAAACATTAACAACCTTCTTATAACATATTTTTGACCTATAAACTTGGGTGTTTTTTTTGACATTTTCTTATCCTCTGTTTGCATGTGAAATTAATATCTCTACTTTTTGAATATCAAAACCAGGCTAACTAAAGAACTATTGTAGATTGTTAGGATTATAGAAATAGATTGTTATTTCACTTTGCCAAAACTATTGCAGATTCTTGGAGAAGTCATAACAAGAAACAAATTGCTAAGGAAGCTATTAACTATTTAGTATTTCCAGCCCATATGGAAATCCTAATATTATGTGTCCATGTGGATATGATAGGCATACTTAGTTTGAAATCAGTATTCTCTCAGTGGAATGTTCTGGGTATTTTTGGTTTTGCTTTTGTTTTTAGTATTTTGGTCAGCTTCCCATAAATGCCAGTGTCTTTCTTCATTGTTGTTGTTGTTGTTGTTTTAATTTTATTTAAATCCAAGTTAGTTTCAAAGTTAGCATAGTTAGGTCTCTCTCATGATATATCTGTATTTGGAAGATTGCATTCCAGAACAATTTATTATAGCTGTGAGAGCTGTTCCGACTGATGGGCTGATCTATCTAAGAAGGCATATGCCAGGCAGAGAAGGGTTAACAAGCCATTGCTCAAGGTGGGGTGGTGGGGAGGTCAGCTCTTTAGGAATCCTCTAGGGTTTCTTTGGGCCCCACACTAATGGCCCAGACTTAGCAGGCTCCAGCGCTTACTGAACCAGACCCTAAACCTAGATTCGACCCCAAACCAGGCTGGAAGCAGACACAAGAGGGCCATAATCAAATGTGAAGTTCTGGGTGGGGGTGGGTACAGGCGCATGCGTGCACACAGTGTCTGTGCCTACCCTGGCAAAAGGTGGGAAGGGTCAGAAGAGGTAATAAGTGAGCAACACCTTGAAAGGTGACGAGGAGGATGTCTTACAAACAAGGAAGGGGAAGGCATCCTGTAAGAAGGAAGTGAGAAGTGGAGCCGCACGGAGGGGTGAGGAAGTCCGCTGAGTTAAGGGACAGTGAGCTGTCCACTGGGACTGGATTGTAAGGGGCAAAGGAGGAAGGTAGTGGTGTCATGTGAATTTGTGGGACTTCTCCTCGGAGCAGAATGATTCTGGAGAAGCATCCTCCAGGCCTGGCTTGGAGACACCAGCCAGTGTATGCAACCATTTAGACTCCGGATGGGTAACTCAGAATGGTATCAAGTCAGCAGATTATAGCTCAGATACCAGAGTGTGCACATCCTGGCTTTGCCTCCTTCCAGCTTTGCGACCTTGGACATGTTACTTACTCATCTGTGAAATGGGAACAGTCACAGTATCTTTGTGTCCTTGTGAAGATTAAATGTGTTGATTATGTGTAAGGCATTTTGCATGCATCTGGCACAGGCTAACATTACTTAAGTGCTAAGTAAATAAAGTCATGAATGCAGCCATTAAAGTACCAATTCTTTAGGAAAATCTGCTCTGGCTTCCAGGCTTAAAGGGAGCCCTATTTACAAAAAGATACTCAAAGGATCATGGAGGTCTCTGACTCTAGAATCTTAACCCAATGATTTGCTCTAAGGAAGAATTCCAGCCTTGACCCAGGTGTTAACTGAACTGAACCTTATGTAAGAAGTTATAGGGTTCATTCTAAAGGGGGTACATATCGGGCTCCCCAACAGAAATTAAGTATGAGTCTCTGGGTTTGCATCAGCAGGCAGGGGAGAAGAAAGGCAGCAGATGGAGGAGTCCCAAGCAAAGCCAAGAGAAGAGATTTTTTCCCCCCTCAGGGCTCTCTGATTATCCTTTGCCTCTCTGAAAAGCAATCATTCCTTTTTATAGGTTCTTCAGAAAGAAATACAAGGTTATTAAGAACATTTTTTAATTCACATAGCCCAGATATTTTTGGGTAACTATGTCATAATTATTGAGTTATGCGTCCAGATTGTATATAAAATAAATTGCTGTATATATATGAGCAAATGAAAAATGAACTCCAATATTCCTTATAATTGCAGCTACAATCACCTAAATGGGTCATTAAAATTTTTACAGGAACACTCTGGGTTGCACTTTGTCTTCAACTTAAGCCTGTGTGGCATGGGGTTCATCAAACCTCATCTGTACAAATAGAAATACAGAGGCCTGTGGGACGATTTGCTTACTAACTTCTTTTAGATTTGTGTTGCAAATGACTGACCCTCTCCTCAAAACAATGAAAAAGAGAACATGGCCAATTTTGCCATAATAAAATAAACGCATGTATACATGTATGTAACACGAAATGCTGACTTTGAAATTCGGTCATACTAATGAGTAATATGTCAGGACCAGAGTCTATTAAAAACTAATTATTGTAGTTAACAGTTTTAGAATAAAAATCTCTTCCAAATGTTTACAACGCAGCCACTGAACATTTCTTTAAAATGCAAAGTACTTTGAATATTCCACATACGTCTCCCCCACCACACCATTACCCCTGCCTAAATGTAACTTTATGTATAAAAATAAGGGGCGAGAAAACCTGGATAAAATATAATTTGTATGTAACTTAGGCTGAATGGAAACCATGGGAGTCTATTACCTTCCTATGGGATTTTTGGAAAAATAAATGCATCTGAAAATGTTTCATTTAATTAAATAATAAATTTTCTTAAAAAAAAGAAAAGAAAAGAAATTGAGGTCGGGGAAATAGCAAGAAGAATGCTTTCTAAAAGAGACCAACAAAAGGCTTCTGATGTCACAAATTATATTACCTTTCAATACAACTGTGCTCCCTAGTGGGAACTTGTAAAAGGTTTAGTTTAAATTTTTTAGGAGTTTGTTTCATGTAAGCATCACCACATATGCCAAATGATCCATTAAGGATGCTCCATTATAGCTTAAAGAGTTTTGAGTTAAATACACAGGGTATCGTGGCCTAAGATGCTAAGAAAATACGCAGCTCGATTTCCATTTGATGTAACTCTGCAGGAAAGTATTACCCACAGAACATTTGCTGCTTTAAAGGCAAGCATTTATACAATGCCTTCAGAACTACTTGGATGCTTCTGTCCCCTCTAGACAAAGTCCTTCTGTCTCAATGCTTTGCAAAGTTAGTCGATTCCCATTATTCATATATGAGATATGCATTTGTAGAGTGTGCATTGCAAACATGTCTAGAGATCTAAATTATATCTTGTGTTTTTATAAGGATTGTATACCGCAGAGTCAACCCACTGTCCTGGCCCGCACCCCCAAGACCCTCTATCTTGGGTCTTTCTCAGGCTAGCAATTTCAGAGTTTGAAGTATGGATTGTCTAGATCTTTCTCTAGTTATCCTGTTCTCATCTGTGTCCTGGAAACACTTTTGAGACCAGAATTACGTAAGTTGTGTCTGCATACTTAGAAAGAAAACTGATAGCCACAAGCCACTGAGAATGTCCTAGACTCAAGGCACTGAGCATGCCCTGAGGATGTCCTACCACATGAGCCCCTGAAGTCGGTTCAAAGTCAGTGGTGCAAAAATATCCCCCACGAATCTTGAACAAGCTCCATGTTGACACAGGGAGACATCTGATACCCAAAAGGCCAAAGCAAAAGATGCATTTCTCAGAGGAAGATTAGACAGTTTACTTCTGGAAACTACAGTTCTTCCACACTGGTCTTTCATATTTGGCTTTCTTTCCACTCACTCTCTCTCACCAGAAATCACCAAACCCAGTTAGATTCTATGGAAAGAAATCCAGGAACCCCACTGCTTTGAGAGAGGTGAAGAGTGACCAGAGAAAACTGTATGGATCAGGTAGGGCTCCATAGAAGCTATTTTAGAGTTTTGTGTAGGTGCAGGGGGGTGAAGGAAGGCATTCTAAGTGGATGATAGCAAAATGAACAAGTCATAAAGACAGGAATGGCTGTGGAGTGTTCAAGAAATGGCGAGGACACCCGCTCCTCCGGAGGCCACATCTGGGTTGGGGATAATGAAATCAGTCGGGGCCAGATCTTAAATATCAGCCTAAGTGGGTTGGAATCTATCACACAAAAATGAGAAGTCATTAAAGGCTTTTGACATGGTGAAAACCACATTTCAGGAAGGTTTATCTGATGATTATATACAGGAGAGATTTGGAGGCACAGGATGAGTTGTGAAAAACTGGAAATTGGGAAGTATCAATACATCCTAGGCCAAATCTCTCCCCCTTTAGCTCCATATGGTGACTTGATCTCAGAGAGAGAAAACCAACAGAGGAAAAATAAACAGACTCCCTCATCCAATCTCACCTTCTCCCCATTTCCCAGGGCTAATCCAGTGACATCTGCTGGGACAACACCCCTAGGAGAATTCCAAGTCCAGTTCTGAGCTCCTCCCCTCCTATTCACTTACCAAAGACACACAGATAGATAAGAAGAAGCCTTTCCTTTTAAGGGAACTGGATATCCTTAGCAGATAAGACAGCTTTAAGATCAGTAAATCTCCACCTGGGACAGGGCCAGCTGAATAGATCTGAATTGCCCTGGATGAAAGACCTCCATTTTCAGAGGCTCCTTATCAAAGCTACTAATCTTTCTACATATTCTTCATGCTGTTCCCAGCCCTATCAAAGTTTTCTCCCACCTGCCTGTCAAGTTTTGGTTGCA
This sequence comes from Cryptoprocta ferox, assembly GCA_028646485.1. Lineage (NCBI taxonomy): Eukaryota > Metazoa > Chordata > Mammalia > Carnivora > Eupleridae > Cryptoprocta > Cryptoprocta ferox. Next base: position 124,721,774 of record CM053574.1, on the reverse strand, counting down.
TAATGTGGTCTAATGCCAGATCAGACCTGCCAGTCTCATTCCTGGCATGACTTACCTAACCCTCTCTCCAAAAGACTTGTGCTGCCATCAGCTTGCTTGACCTCAGCTTGTCTCTCCAGCGCTGCTGGTCTCTAGTGGCCACAGTGGCCCTGACCCACCTTATCATAGGGATGCTCATAAGGAAGTCAGAGAGAGCTTGCAGCCATCCAGTCATAAAGTGGTGAGCGTCAGGGCACCTGAGTGGCTCAGTAGGTTAAGCATCAGACTCTTGATTTCAGCTCAGGTCATGATCTCATGGTTCATGGAACTGAGCCCCACATCAGGCTCTGTGCTGACAGAGCCTGTCTGGGATTCTCTCTCTCCCTCTCTTTCTGCCCCTCCCCACCAACACTTATGCACGCTCATGCTCGCTCGCTCTCTCTAAAAGTAGATAAATAAATATTTTTAAAAAATAAAAAAATAAGGGGGAGAGGGTCTGAAACATATCAAGAACAATGGAAGGAAAAAGGAAGCCATCAAATAAAGCATGCCCGATTTCTCCTATCACACATTAGAGGGCTATAGGCCAGTTCACTCTAGAAGACAGCACAATGTACAGGTCATCTCCATGGCATCTGGTGGTAGAAACGTGAATGAAATTAAATCTCAAGATGTCTTTATGGCAGTGATATTGGGTACCAAGACCTAGAAACTCTGTAATTATCTGCAAAGAGACAGAATGAAAACGAGACTTCTTTACCTCTCTTCTTTCTAAGTGATTTAAATTGAGTCACTGAAGAAAAAGTCAGAATGCTGGCTCTCAAGTATTCTTTATGTCTAAATCCAGGTCAAGCTCATTTCTTTCCTGTAAACAAATGTGAACTTTTTTTTGTCATCGTCTGTTTTGTAAAGTATTTACATTCTAAAAAAAGAAAAATATTTACATTCTAAATGAAGACAGGAGAAGGCAAGAAAAAAATGGAATTGTTAACAGAATGCAATACAGGATAATATAGTTACTGAGGGACTTTGTGGTGTTCACCCACCTACACAGAATACCACAACACAAAAACAGCTTTCCACAAGTAAGCCCAGCCCAAAGTCCTGAAAAGACAGGTGTGTCCAACCTGATCTATGTAATACAGGTGTTTCTGACAGTGATACCCAGGACTGTACAATGGAAGGTCTGAGTTTGTTCTTTCATTAAACAGTCAGTAAGTATGTCATCTATACCAGGGACTTATAGAAGTTCAAGAATATCTAGGGAATTTTTAAAATATTTTCAATAGTAGCAAAACAATCTCTTGTGATAAGTGCAATAAATACAAAATGCTATAGAAACACACAGAAATGGCACTTAATTTAAAAGTGGAGTCAGGGCAGACTTCCCTGGAGACAGTGACTCGAAAACAGCCATGTTGAGGATGAGTGGGGACTGACAGGGCATGTCAGTGGACACTGCAAGAGAAAGAAGCAGCAGGTAAAGGCACAGCACTGTGATTATGTTGGGGACACACAGGGAACTAGAGATATTCCAGCTGAGGAGAGCATGGAGCTCAAGGAGGGAAGTGCTAAGAGAGGGGTGGTGGGCAAAGTAGGTAAGGACTGGACCATAGAAGACTTGGCTTGCCACGTTAAGGATTTGAATTTTGTCAGGAAGGCAATGTGAACCATGAAGGGGTTTTAGAGGGGATTAACATCATTTGATTTGCACTTAGAGCCCCCCTCACACTGGCTTCAGAACTGCAGGTAGCATGGGGTGGGGTTAGAATGGGGGCAGTGAAACTAGGCAGGACACTAGGGGGTGTTCCAGAAGAGACATGACAAGGGCTTCCCCCAATATGGTGGGAGCAAGAATACAAAAGAGGGAATGGAAAGAGATAGGAAAGAGGAAGACTCGGCAGCGCTGGGCATCTGGCTAAGTGAAGACTCAACCCCAAGGATTTATCACTTTGGGACTGTGTTCTAGGTGAAGGGGAAGCCACTCTCCAAGATGAGGAGTGTATCCGAAGGAAAGAGTGAGCTTGAATGGGAAGCTGGTCTGTGAGTTGCCCAAGTAGAAACTTCTTGGTCTGTCTGAATGTTTAACCTCGGAGGCTTACATCCAAGCATTTTTACATCTCTTGGGTCAAACTGCAAAGTTATCAACCACCAAATAATTTATCTCAGATTTAAGGTATTAGATATTAAGCATAGATATCAGCTTGTGGGGTAATGAGCTCTGTAAGCATATGACCCATGTGAAAAGTGCTTCTTGCTGTTCTGGAAAGTGACTCTTACCATAAACTTCTGGAAATTACTGAGAATCTTATTGTTTAGATTTCTCAGTCCAGACAAAATCTCATTTCTCCTATCTTCTTCTATTTTTTAAACAATGTCCTACCCAAGATACTTCTATTTTTAATAGCTTTGTGTCCAAAACATTGCCCAGAACTTTTTTTAAAGTCCAAATATTGTCCCTTAGCATCTAAACTCCCTCAAAATTCTCTAATAAATTACTCAGATAGGATGCTTCTTGACCAAATCCAGGAAAGATTCCTTCCACATATCCTAAGAAATACAGCCAAAATGACAAAATTTCCAGCATGTATAGGGATTCAGTAGTAGTTGTTTTATAGGAAGAAGGCTCATAAAACAAAGCAAGATTCTAGTCTAAATGGAGTTTATGCATTGTCATTATCCAAAAGCCTCCCAAATTATTCCCCATATTAATACTTTTATAGAAGCATTTCCAGAACATTCCTGAATCTTAAGTTTCAGGCCACATTGGACTAGGATTAGTAAAGCACCATTCACCACAGCACGGCTCTGATCCAAGCCTGCAGTAATGTCTATCAAGGCATGTCTCACATCTCCACTGCTATCCCCCTCAACCTTGCATGACTCAGAAGCGTCTCCCCTCATCCGCCAGTGCTCACGCATCTGCTCTCAACACAGCTGCCTGGGGAGCCTCTGAAATCATTCAGCTGAATTATATTCATCCTCTGCCCAAAACCCTCCAATGGCTCTCTTGTTCAGCCACAAAAAAAAAAAAAAAAAAAGCCAAAGTTCTCAATGGCAGCATGGTGCCCCTACAGACCTGCTCCCTTCCTAACTCCTTCACTTTCATCCCCTATGACGCTCCCCCTTGCTCACTCCACTCCAGTCCCACTGGCTGCTATTCCTTCGAAACTCCTGGAACAGTCCTTCCCTAGAACCTTTGCCCTGGCTCTTCCCTCTGCCAGGAATGCAGACACACTTATGGCTCAATCACCCCACATCTTCCCAACTGTCACCTTCTCAGGGGGGTCTCTCTTGGCCACTCTATTTAAAACACAGCCACACACCACTCTTGCACAGAATTCCCAAAGCCCCTGACACTGCTCTATTTTTTTTAGAACACTCATTTACTTATTTGTTGTATTGGCTGATTATAGGCTCCTCACACTAGAAATATAAAGTTGATGGGAAGAGGGATTTTTCTTCTGTGTTTTGGTCTTTACTTCTGGTGACTGGATCTATGCCTGGCACCTAACAGGCAGTCAATAAATATTCATTGAATGAATGTGAGTGCATTGTACCTAAATTCTTTATTGCCAGCAAGAGTTTTCCATGTTCAGGTCTTATCCAGAAAGAAAAATTTAAAGCCAGAGGAAGAATAGCTAGGCAGGCTATGGTTTTCCAACACTGCACACCTTGCACATGTCGGGGTCCCCATCAGTCACCACGTAGTATATCTCTAGGAAACCAAGCTCATATTCTTCTTTTCTACCATTCACTCATTTCCCATGCATGCATTTTCAGAAATCTTTGAGTGAAAAGACTTTTCAGTATTAAACACATTACTACTGATATTTACTCACACACAACTGGAAAAAATCAAACACATTAATGTACTCTTGTGCTAGACACCATGCTAGGTGCTACGGAGAGCTTTTTTAAGATGTAAAGATGTGGTTCTGGTGCTCAAGGAAAACACAGCGTGGGTAGGAGAACTGGAAAGTGATTACATCTGACTATTACTAGGGGTGAGCTAAGAGCCATCTTCCCAGAGAAGGGACATTCAATCTCAGTCTTGAGCATGAGAATGAGTTTGGCAAGTGGAATATAAGAGGAGAAAATTTCAAACAGAGGGAAGAGAGAGCATTAAGGCCTAGAGGTATAATGAGACAAGAATCTACGTCCAAGGCTTCTGAGCCACCTATCTGTGTTCGTTTCAATGGAGGTATATGACTTTTGAAAACTATAAAGAAATGAACAAATGTGGGGCACGTGGGTGGCATCCGACTTTGGCTCAGGTCATGATCTCAAGTTCAAGCCCTGCATTGGGATCTGTGCTGACAGCTCAGAGCATGGAGCCTGCTTCAGATTCTGTGTCTCCTTTTCTCTCTTCCCCTCCCCTACTTGTGCTCTGTCTCTCTCTCTCTCTCAAAAAAATAAACATTAAAAAATTAAAAATAAAAAAGAACAAATGTAAGGAATATTATAATTACTTTCATCCTTTGAAAGCTTGATTTGTACAATCTGTATTTCATTCCAGAGATATAAAAAATAATATATGATATTAGGGACATTTTTCCCTTTGGTTGATCATAAAGAAACTTAGTCCCTTTTTTTCCCCACTATTCTCTTCTCTCTATAGTTGTTCTTAATTTGGGGAGAACTGGACTCGTCTGAGAATTGACAAAAATTGTAGACCCTCTCTCCAGAAAATTGCACATATGCACTGTTGGCTCAGAATTCAATCCAAACAACAGAATCCATTCAGGAATTATGTTTTTTTTTTTTAATCTTTGCATCCAACACAGTATGGGAAGGCACAAGGAAAGGAGGGAAAGAAGTAAAAAGGCATAGAAAATGGGTGGATAGTAAGCAAGCACACGTGTACACGAATTCATAGGCTCCAGGCTCAAAACCTCTCCTTGGAAAGAGAGCCCATAAAACTCCAAGCCAACTACGAGAGATAAGATGCATAGCCCTCTGCACTGAGCACTAAAGAGAAACAGAATGTGGCTCTTCTCTCATGTCAACCTTCCCAATTTACAGGCCATTTTGCAAAGGCTGAACTGTAAAACCAGCAGGAGCTTTCAAGGTCAGAGGATACAGTCCTGTGACCTGATCTTCAATTTCTTCATCTGTAAAATGAGTGTAAAAACAAAATCCTATCCTATCTACCTCCTCCTATTAGTGTGAAAATCATAAGAGATAGCATATGTAGAAAAGTTCATATGCTCTCAATGCTTACAAATGATGGCTGTTATTATTATGTCTGATTAAATATATAGATCACCCTTCAGGATCAGTAGTTACTTCTATAGCTCACTTGAAGAGAAAAGCTCTTACCTACTGAAGTGCTCTAATCAATTAATAGTAAACTGTGCCTAATGAAATCAACTGCTTCCACATAAGCCCCCTACATACTATGTGACTGATCAAGTAGCAGTTCCACTAATGAATGTCTATCAAACCCAGGTGAGTCAGCAATGTTATACACGGAATGCCACGTGTGCCAGAATATTTATTTTTGAGAGACAGAGAGCGAGCTCATGAGAGCAGGGGAGAGAGGTGGACAGGGGATCTGAAGCAGGCTCTGTGCTGACGCAGGGCTCGAAGCTCGAACTCAGAAACCATAAGATCATGAGCTGAGCCAAAGTTGGATGCTCAACTGACCGAGCCACTCAGGCGATGGCTAGTTTCCATCTTTCCAGCCCCTCCGGCGCACATACTCAGTAGGTACCAGATCCTATTACTTGAACCCTCCGTTCTGTCCTCTACAGTTCAGCGATACTGTTTTTGTCTACACCACGTTCATCTTTTGGAGAAATGATGGCAGAATTGTCCCTGACGTGAGCTCTTTATAATGGGAGCTTGGGAGTTAGATCAAGCTTTTTAGCTTGTTGCTTGTGGCTACAACCTTACCCATTTTTATTTTGCATGATGTACCAATTACGGACAGGAGTGCGTTACAAATCTCCCACTATGACGGTGGATTTGTCACTTTTGCCTTGTAATTATGTCAGTTTTTGCTGTCTAAATATAAGCTGCATTATTAGGTGATTTACAAGTTTCGAACTATTAAGTTCTCATATTTTCCTCCTGAATTATTCCTTTTGTCAAAATGTTGTGATCCTCTTTAGCCTTAACAATGCTTTTTGCCTTAAGGCCCATGTCTCTTGCTGTTAATACAGTTAAACTAGCTTTTTTTCTGTTACTATTTAGCTGGTATATCTTTCTCTACCCTTTCGTTTCCAATTGCTGCGGCCTTATATTTAGACATGACCCTTGTAAATTATATACAGCTGGCTTGGTGTTTTTATTTTTGCCTTATGACTGTAAAGAATGTTTAATCCATTCCTATAATCCCTGGATAAAAAGTGGTAAATCTAATGCAGTTATATTTATTGTGCTTACTTCTGCCACTTAACTGTATGCTTTCCTTTCTGCTTTTTTTCTACACGTTTTCCTCCTTTCTAGCTTTTTTATTGTTTTTATCAAGTTTTATTTCTTCTTCTTCTCTCCTCTCCTTGGAACTTACAAGTTGTATTTCTATTCTTTTGCTGGTTCGTGTTTTAGTATTTTGAAAAGCTGTCCCTGCCTCTGTGTACACAGAAATAGGGCAGTTAACTGAGATAACAGGAATGGTATCTAGTGTAAGGGCAGAAGGGGGGTAGCCCACTTCCAAGCCTGGCCATACTCCTCCTGTGTGACACTCCACCCTTCTTCCCTTTCTCGGTGTGCAGGGAAGCCACGTGCTAAAGGCAGTGGTGTCCCCAAATGGAAGAAGTCCACCATGCTGAGTCATCGCTTCAGAGGAAATCACTTTGAAATCTCAGGGCTTTTGTGTTACCTCAGCGTAGTCAAAAGCATATTTAAGGGCCAAAGATAATCAATGTCTTCAACGTTAGACAACCTTGGAATGATTTAAGTCCAGACACTCCCTCCCCACCTTTTATATTACGATTGTGCAGTAATTTCATTCCATCCTGATTTTACCACCCTTCAAATTAATTCCCGTTCTTGTTGCTTATGCACATTTACCCACATGCTCAGCATTCTTTCTTACACTCCTCACTCCTTCCTTCTGGCTTCCATTTCCTTCTTCCTGGGGTAAATTAATGCCAATGTTTTTCATCAACAGTTTTGTTGGTGGTAAATGACTCCATCTTTCTTTACCTCTAAATGTCTTTATTTTTCCCTGCCCCTTGAGATATAGTTTAATTGATACAGAGTTTTTGCTAGTCATTATTTTCCCTTGGCACTTTGAAAATATCATTCCATTATATTCTTGCATCTGTTTCTGCTGACGATAAGTCTCCCATCAGCTTACCAGTTATTCTTTTATAGTTGAGCAGTAGTTTTTCTCTGGTTGCTTTTAAAATCTGTTTGCTTTGGTATTTCGAAACTTCATCAGGATATGTTTTGGTGTGGATTCATTTTATTTATTCAGCTTGAGACACATTGAATTTCCTAATCTGAAGATACGTGTCTTCAGTCAATTTTTCCAGAGTTGCAGTCATCAAATCTTCAAGAATCTCCTTCTGCCCTTGTTTCTGTTCTTTCGCTCTGGAACTTCTACAAGAAATACGCTGGACCTTCCAATTCTATCCTCCGCATCTCTAAACTTCCCTTTAACATACTTCCACGTCCTACCCTTTCTGTGCCATATCCTGGATAATTTCGGTAGATCAAGCTCCTAGTTCACGAATTCTCTCTTCATCTGATCACTACCTTTCTTTAGTTCTGTTTACTTATCTTACCTGCTGAGATTTTTATTTTGATGACTCTATTCTTTCATTTCTAGAAATTCTATTTGTTTCTTTGTCAAATATTTCCAGACTATTTTGAAAGTCTTGCTCTCATTCTGATCATTTGTTTTCTGCCTTTAACTTTTGTATAGTTGCTATCTGATACTCCTACACCTCCACGGTGTGCATGGAGTCTAAGCCCACTGTTTGTCTTCTTTGCTTACTCCTCAGGACTTACTGGTTTTGCGTTGTTGTTGTTTAATTTTTTAATGTTTATTTATTTTTGAGAGAGACAGACAGACAGAGCACAAATGGGAGGGACAGAGAGAGAGGGAGACACAGAACCTGAAGCAGGCTCCAGGCTCTGAGCTGTCAGCACAGAGCCTGATGTGGGGCTTGAACTCATGAACCATGAGATCATGACCTGAGCCAAAGTCGGACGCTTGGCCGACTGAGCCACCCAGGTGCCCCAGGACTTACTGTTTTCTAACAGGGTTGAGTCCTGGTTCTATAATTGAATAGACATGTATCTTGAGTGAATTACTTAACTAAATTTAGTTTCCTACTCTGTAAAATGCAATTAAGGAGTAAAGCACCTGTCCCACAGTAGTGTTGCAAGTAGCAAATGAGATAATATGTATATAACACTCTAAAGCTCCAAAAACATAACTTTTGTTATTAGCATTCAGCTCTGGATTTTCCCCACTACCTATCACAAGGTCTGCTCGGTCAGTATTTGATTTAAAAAAAATACAAAATGTAGATGAAAAAACTTTAAAATTTAAAAATGTAGATTAAAAAAAACTGAAAGTAAGTCAGTTATGATAAATTTCATCCTAAGGAGTTGTCCAAATGCTAGTACTCCTTGGGCTATAAATGCCCAACTTATAAATATCTCAAACAACCATTCATTCATTCTCTATACAAGAATAGCCACTGTTCTAAAGATGAGATAAATAGCAATGAATGACACAGAGTTCCCACTCTTACTGGGTTTGCATTCCAGTGGGGAGGAACCAACAATAAATAGATCATCTACCAGATAAGGAAGGAAACAAGGGAGCAGGGAGGGAGGAAGAGAAGGAAATAGATTATGATTAAGGCTTAGTCAGAGAATCAAACTAAATGGATGCATTTTGGAAAGTCGTTGTGTTAATACTTTGGATTGGACGGACTTACTCTACAGCGACTGAGCCGAGATTTGAGAAGAGGGAGCCAGCTATTGGAAGGTATAAATAAGAGCATCCGGGCAAATAGGACAATGGGTGCAAAGGTTCTAAGGGAGCAGGTTTTGTTCTTTCAAAAAGCGCAGAAGCTAGTGCATCTAGAATGTAGTCACATTAGGGGACCAGTAAGGCCGGTCTGTATCTTGTAGGCCTTCATAAACCAGGGTTAGGAGTCCGGGGTTTATAACCAGGGTTAGGAGTCTGGGGTTTATTCTACTGGTCCTGGGAAGCCACTGGAGCGTTTTGAGCAAGAAAATGTCCTGATCTTGAGTTCCATTCTTAAAATATCACACTGGCTGATCGATGCCTGAGATGGAGAACTGTTTTGAGGAGATGCAGTGAAAACAAAAGCAGGACACTTTTTTGCATTCGTTCTGCCTGATCCCCAGGCTGCCCAGCGACTGCTGTTGCCACCAACACAGACCACACTAGCATAAGGGTGTCTATACAGAAAGCTCTGGTCTTATTCCGCCATCTGGTGGCCAGCTTAGGAATTGCTTGAGCCTTTAGCCTCTGAAGATTACCCTGACCTCCAGTCTTCTAACTTCTCAGTCTCTAATCAAATTCTTTCCAGTCCCACCCTTAAAGGCATCTGTTCTTCAATTTAGCAATTTCTTTTCTTTTTTTACAAATAAAACATCAATAGGATATCTTATTCTTTTTCATTGTAAGTAAAAACAAAGTCGGAATTGAATTAATAGACTCGCTTATAATCTTATTAGTGATATTTATTATTAATGATAATAGGTTTCATGGAAAATGTGAGTATCAAGGTGTCCTTCACCTTACAAACCACTAATAAACGCTTGGAGAACGTAACTATGGAGTATCATAATTTATGATGTTATTTTACTAAAGAGATCGGAAGTCAATCTCCTGTCTATATTTTTAGTGCAGAATGTGGTCCTAGATGTGTAATCATAACATCTGGAACAGCTGGTATGTGCTGAAAGAAGTTGCCATTTTTTTTTCTTTGCTTAAGAAAGTAGCAATTTGAAAGATGAGGCTTTGTTTCAAATGGGAAAGCTATTTATAAACTGGCAGTTGGCAATTGTTGAAGCATACTCTGGTTAAGTGTGTGTGTGTGTGTGTGAAACAAACTGCCTTTTACAGCAGTATAATGGTCAAATCTGAAAACTCTCAACTTTTTCTTAGCTAATATAAAAGCAGCTCCTTTTATATTAATTTAAAAATATGACATCGGGGCCACCAACAACCTTTGAGAGGAGTTCCCACTTGCAGTAATATGGCTAACTGCAGCGATTGATACAAGGAGACCTACTTCGCTACACTGATATTTTCTTACCCATCACGTTGAAAGATCTGAAAAGCAATGCTTACTCACTCAACCTTATTCAGGAAACTTTGACACATTCTAGCAAGTCTGCTAAACTTTTACTTCCCTGGACGTAAAGATCTCCTACTGCTTTTGCTAGGCGGAGTTGAAGCCCTGAATTTTTACCCCAGACGTAATTAGACGGACTCTTACTTGGGGATACTTTTGGGTCCTTCCACATCAGAGTAAGATCTGGATAAGAAGGAGCAACATTCCTCTTTCTGGGAAAATTAACTAAAGCGTGATTTCAGCAGCTGTTAGTGTACTATAATGCAACAGGCCTGTTGAAAACCACTGTGCTCTTGGTGAAGACCTTCTTTTCCCCAGCCCGGCCTTATTGCTGTATTAACCCAAAGGACCTCCTCTTGTGGGCACACTCCATACGAAGTGAGTTAGGGGTCTTAGCTCTCTTCTTCGCAGAGACGTGTCATGGGATCTTGTGCCACCATCGGCAGCAATTAGCACTAATTGGTACCCTGGGCAGCAGTCGAACCGAAAGGTCAGTGATGGAGTGAGCAGGCAGAACGAATTAGCCTTTTGCCTCTGGAAGTGAACTTATTGGCTCTGTGTGGTGCTGCTCCGTCCCTGCTACCTCTTCTCAGCCTAGAGCTGGATTAAGGAGGAATTTATTCTCTGAGGCTGTCAAACAGGGGTACTGGGGACAGTCTGTTCACCGATGGGGCCAAACAAAGATGCTGAGTTATGACCACTGAACAGCCATACATAGGTCTCCCCTCGCCACCCTGTATTACCCTACCCCTTCCTATCTCTCCCTCTTGCTTTCGGTTTCTTCCTATAATATTATAAATCCAATCAAAGCAAGTGCTCTGTCAGCATGTTCCTCGCCCTTCCCACAGAGCCCACACTGTTTATGCTCATTACTGTGCACACCCGGGTCACTCGGCGGCTGGGAAGAGATGGCGTCATTTGTCTTAACTTTCCTTCTCTCTATATGTTCATCCTGCCTGCTTCCTGAGAGATGGGGGGGGGGGGGTGAGGTGAAGATGAGTAAAATGAGGCCAGTGCAAAAGCTTCTCTTCATAGAATATTAATTCTGCAAAGCGCCTTTGTGTTGGTCATTCGGATACCTTTACCAGAGCTACTTTCAGTCAGCAGTTTGAGAAATTCTTGAGAGGACTGTCAGGGAACAATTAATAATCTTTCCCTCTGCTTCAAGTAGCCATCACATGACTTGGCATCATTTTCAAGACAACAGAAGGCAAAGGAATGTTGGCTTTCTGCCACCTTATAAAACTTGCTCCTCCCGTTTACTTAACTCTGATGCCAGACTATTCTGAAGGCTGAGCAGAGAGGAATACAGAAAGGGGAGTGAGCATCTGATTAACAAAATCACAAATAAACAAGAATATCAGCATATAAGTCAATGGCCTTCTGTCTTCATTCCCAAGAATGAATCTGAAATTCCACAAAAACGATTCACTTTCCGCCTTCGCATTACCTAGAAAATACTTATCTGGATTTTGAAGCGTTCACTTGGATAAAAGAACCAAGGCATGGTTGACCTGGAAATAATTCAGCCTTGCAGAGATGCTTGAGCCCAGGCAATTAGCCAAGCCCAAGAGGAACCTATCAAGATTGTTTATAACGAGATCAGTATGTCAGCCCACTCTACCTCAACTCTCTCAAGTGTTTGTTGGACTTGAAAGATTAGCCCAAAGGTGAAACTCCAGAAGCATGCAAGGAACCAAAGTGGTTCTGCTCAGTCTTCTTTTCCTTTCCTAGAAACAATCCAAAATGAAGTTAATGAGGTGCCTGGTCGGAACATGGTTCTACTCTCAAAGACTGGCAAAACACCAGACAACAGGAAGTGTTCCATACTGTTTGTGATATGAAAGAATGGATAAATAACTAGATGGTCACTTATAAATCTAATAAAGGAGTACATTTTATGGCAACTAATTGACTTCATTCCATTCAGCCAAATTGATGCTCTTGGCCAAAGTCCAGAAGTAAAGTGCCTGCAGCAAAATGAAAAATGTGTAACAGTAGCTAGAAAGGTGACATGCTTTTGTTTATTCAATCAACAAACATTCATTAATGCTTATGATGTGGCAGACCCTGTGGTAGGCACTTAAGCACAGAACTGAAAAGCATCACCTCTGCCTCAGTTTATCATCCAGTCCAGTTGAGAGAGTAGAGACGGAAACAAATAATGGCAAAGCAAGTGACATAAGCTATCCTGGGTGGCACCAGGAGATGGAGGGAAGGGGCTCTCAGTCCTGGGGAGTTGATATAGGAGGGACCTTGGAGTTGGGTCTTTCGAGAGGGAGCAGAAAACCAAGATGGGAAAGGGAACAGTGCTCTGGGCTGCGAGCAGGCAGAAGAGTGAGCAGTGGACTGAGAGATCACGGTGACCCGAGGAAGGATCCACCTCCTGGATACTTGTCCAGGAGGGCAAGGGAACGGGGTAGAGAAGAAAGGAGGCAGAAGAGGAGGAGAAGAAGGAAAGACTCAGAGAGTTCACACGAGCAAGTCTGACAGGGGCCTGCGTGCTCCCCAGAAACAAATCTGGACTGTAAGCAACCGGCACACACGGAAGAGGTGAGTAGGGAAGCGACCTGATCACATCAGCTGGAGGACAATTCCCTCAGTTTGGTCAGTGCTCCTTCTGCTCCCGGTGTCCTCCCACTCCCCCAGTGTCCTCCCAGGTGCTCTGAGTGTTTGCAGAGAGATACTGTGAGATTCTGTGTAAACACACACACACACCACAGTGGAGGAAATCATCTGTAGTAGAAGAAAACTCAAGTCGTGGAGACTGCTGGCTATTTTAAGGGCAGTATTTAGGAGGTAAAATTGATAAGCCTTGGTCATTAAATGCCCCACAAGTTAAGAGAGAAGATGGACTTGAAGAGAACTCAGGTTTCCAGAGGGACAATGGGGTTGAAGAAATGCTTAGCAGAAAAAGACCAAAACCTCTATTTTTAGCTCCAAAAAAGAAGCACTTGGCCCTCAAAAAAGTCTCAAAATTTCCAACGCTACTGTTGAACTACTATATGTTTAAAGACATGAGCAAATGGCATGTTTCCTATCAGTGCCAGAAAAACAGCAAAAAAAAAAAAAAATGCTTTAACCCAGATGAGCCTCGTAGAGATCAAGGGAAGTATTATCTTAAAATATTACAGTTTAGGAAAGGCATCATTGTGCTTTCCCTTCCTATGGTTTATAGAAGGCAAATGCGACATTTGGAGCTAAGGGCAAAAACGCGTTTCAGTGATAAAACTCCATGTTCATTCACTCTGAGCCTCCTGATTTTAAATGCAATCTCAGTTTTATCTCATCTGAGAAGGATGTGCGTTAGTTTTCTATTAAAGTTGGAGCTCAGAAATCTGTACAGCAGCCTAAGGTCTGGAAACAGTGAACAAGGATGGAAAGGGGAACCACATTCTATGTGCATAGGAGACAGACAAGGGAAGCAGCAGGTCTGGGCCCATGGTGGCCTCTCCCTTGCAGACGTTTGCCTGCTCTGCACCGCCCCCCACTTCGGGGATCCAGTCCTGTTCATTATTCATTTTGCCTTTGGCGCACACAGCACACACTTTCAAACACACGGACAGATGGATGGACACAGCGATGCAAATAGTCTCTTACCCGTTGCAAAATGCACCTGAAAATCGCGTTTTCCCAAGCTTCCCCTCAGGCATTTTAAATACTCAAAACCAGGTAAATTTTTCAATTTCTTCTGAAGTGAACAAGTGCTCCACAATGCGGGAGCTCTACTCAATCCCAAAAGGAAGAGGTACTTTTTTTTTTTTTTTAAGTTATAAGCCATGTAAGTATGGCTTTGCACAATAAGCTATTTCATTGCGTTTTTAATCTTTATCAAAACTATACAGTAAAATTATTACTATTTCCTAACTGGTTCTAGCAAAAGTTTTACATTCTGCTCCTACTCTTTCTTTTCTCCACAATCCCAGGAAATTAAGGATAAAGCATGTGTTAACAGTGTTCATGTTACAAATGTAAACAAAGAAAAGTCAGAAAACATTTTAATAAGGTTCTCAAAGTCATTATAATTCATCCACGCTGCTCTCGTGCAAAATCACATATCCTTGTCCTGTTTCCTAGATCTATAGTTTACTGAGTAATGGATATGTGTGGGTAAATCCCCGTTTGCAAAGAAAACCTTCATTTTTACTTTTGTTGACTTACATTTGTAATTCACATAAACTTAACTACTAAATTGTTTTACCACGACTCACAGTGAAGAGCTTAATTTTTCTTATTGCAGGTCTTGGTAACTCCTATCAGGACAGGCAATCAAATCAACTATTCATAATCCACTCTGCCTCTGCAAAGCTGTGTTCTTTTTTTCTCTCCAGTTTACTCTCTGAAACATGCCAAAGATGATCTGAAGCATGAGCGAATTTAAATCCCATATGAATTGCGCCTGGCATTTGTACTTTGCTTTCACATTCAAGAAGAGTTTTCCGATGAACTCTCTTACAGAGGCTTTGAAGAAAACGGAAATGAAAGGTACCAAACTGGGCAGCCTGCAGACAACTTCTCTACCAGAAGACCGCGGATGTCGTCTCCCCACTCAGTTCTACCTGGACAAGATTTGTTAGCGGCAAACAATTTACTTTTTCTGAGCCCTGCATGAAACATTTTAAGGATCGAACTCCCAAGACAACAGATTACCTGACACAGAATCACAGCTACCTGGTTGTGTTGCTGCTAGTCTATTAAAATTCCAAAATCAGCTTTTTAGTGTCTTTATGTATTTCTTCAGTGAATAAAAACAAGAATTCTAACAGAACTGTCTTTTTAAATCAATAACAGAGCTGGAGCCCATCAAAAGGATAAGGCACAAAAACCTAGAGAATTCATTTTAAGTGGCTATCAAAGGAAAACGAAAAATGTGGAGGTCTTTGGACATACAAACAACCTCTCTCCTAATAAAAAAGAAAATGGCATGTGTGAAAACACTGACCAAGACAAAGGAGAGAAGTTGTATCTGTTAAAGACTTTTCACCTAAGTGGCCATTTTCATTCAATGACGCTGAGCACTATTGAGGAAATTAAGTAGATTCAAGGCTTCATACCTGTATGTGCCTATTTCCAAGAAAGACTTGAAATAGTTTAAAACAAGATGGTGTGGTAAGATGGTCAACAAGACAAATAATTTCTCTAGAAGAAACTGAACTCAGAAAATAACTGTGTTTTTCCCCAGTGACATCATGGGGACCTATGCTCTGCTTGAAAGCTACCTTGTCAATAGAAACATAGCTACTGGAGGGACCTGTAAGAACTGGACGTGGAACACAGACCCCCTGGGAACGCTGGCGAGGGCTTCCGTGACTCCTGGGAGAGCCAGTCACTGCTGAGTCCCATCAGGAGAATCAGAATCCTCTCCCAGTTTTTCAAAACCAAGCAAGCCTCTGGAGTTCTTGAACAATCCAAAGAGTAGAGCCATAATAAGACTAATATTCTTCCATTAACCCCAGAGATTGAAGAATACCAATTTATTCTTAATCTTTCTTTTTTAAAGTGAAAAACGTGACATTTTCTATACCAATATTATCGTTCTTGTCCATTCAATAGAAAATTCAACTCAAAAAGTTGACATAAAATATGCCAACTCTAGTGGTCAATATGGTCTCCAGCTCTATGCTATTTTGAAATGATCAGTCTGTGTTGAATGGTAAGCAGGATTTCTTTTTAAAAGGCAAGTCGCAGGGTGCCTGGGTGGCTCAGTCAGTTCAGCATCCAACTCTTGATTTCCCTCAGATCATGATCTCAGTTTGTGAGATGGAGCCCCACGTCATGCTCTGCACTGACAGTGCAGAGCCTGCTTGGGATTCTCTCCTTCTTCGTCTCTTTATGTCCCTCCCCCACTCTCTCTGATTCTCTTGAAATAAGTAAATAAACATTTTTTAAAAAGAAATAAAAGGAAAGTCCCAAAGCAAGTTTATTGTTGTGACTTTAGTTTTTTGAAGAAAACCCAGTTTTCAGAAAATATTGAATGTGGCTTTCAAATTTCCTAAATATATCTATATATATAGGAAAAATGCCTAACATCAAATATAAAGATCAAATCCCTTCTTTGACCCTTCATTTGGGAGCCAAGTTCAGGTAGGTACTTACAATTTCCCAGCTCCTCCAGGATGATGACCATTCCTTCTTATCTATTACTCAACTCTTGCACGGGTTTGGGTAATTTCATCAGTTACCAAAAGGGAAACACTGGACTCTGACATTGCAAAGCAAGTAATTCTTTGAGTTTATAGAGGGTAGGAATTTCCACAGGAAACCCCAGGTATCACCTCTCCTGGGGGGACCCAGGCATGTACACCAATGCATTCCAGTACTGTATTTCCTACAGACCAGAGTCAGATTCCTAGAAAGAACATTTTTCCATCCCTACCATATCTGTTAAGTACAGCCATGGCCTGTATTCCGTGGGTAAAATATTAAGCATGTCCAGAAAATGTGCTCTCCCTCTTGATCAGACCACCTCTGCAGCACTGCCTCAAGTTTCAGGGACCACAGTTTGTTATTTTTATTTTTTTAAGTTTATTTATTTTGAGAGAGAGCACGCAGGGGAGGGGGCAGAGAGAGAGGGAGAGAGAATCCCAAGTAGGCTCCACACTGTCAATGCAGAGCCCAACTCAGGGCTCGATCTCATGACTGTGAGATCATGACCTGAGCTGAAATCAAGGTTAGACCCTTAACCTACTGAGCCACCCAGGTGCCCCTTGGGGTCACAATTTAAAAGGAGGCATTGAATGACTGGACTATGTCCAACGGATATAATCAAAATTCTCAAAGTAATGTCAAATGACAAATGATTTAAAAAGGACTAGGGATGTTTAGCCTGTAAAAGACAGACTGTCTTCTATTCTTCTCATTATAGTTTTGTGGAAAAGGTTTGTTTTTGTTTAGGAAAGCCTTCCTTTTTTGTTGGATATAAGGAGGCAAACAGATTTCAGCTCCATATAAGGAAGTACTTTCTTATAATTAGAATATACTGCCTTGTCAGAGATTGGGGTCCCCTCCCTGAAAAAATTTCCATTCACCATCTGTTAGCAATACTTTAAAAGACCATTTGCACTAAATAAGAGGTCAGACTCCTATTCTCCAAGGTAGCTTGAAATTCCAGGTTTCTAATAGTTTGTATATTTGGTTAGTTCTAATATACTTAAAAAAAAATTTTTTTTTGCATGAGAATTCTGAATCATTTCTGGAACCAATAGTTTCTTCTAAAGCAGTTCAATAAGCCTCACTTGATCTGATTTGATTTCAGTAGGTATGATTGCCATTACCTTACAGATGGGTGGTAGATAAAACTCTGAAAGCACGGGCTTCAATGTTTGACTTAAGTTCAAATCCCTACTCCATTTGTAGCCTGTTGTGACCTAGGCAAGTCTCCTAAGCTCACTAAACTTTAATTTCCTCATCTGTAAAATAGGATAATACTATTTAGCTACAAGATTGTTGTAAGGATTAAGTGGGATAATGAATATAAAGAGCTTAGCAAAGTCCCTGGCTCAAGGAAACTCAATATAAGGGAGCTGTTATTATTAGACAACTCATGTCCTGAGTCTGAGCAATGCACTATTTGAAGACTTTCCACATGCATCCTAGATATCCACATATAGAAGAAGGTGGATGGGGGAGGGAAAGGACAAAAACTTCTGTGTGCATCACCCACGTATAGATCTTAACATACATCCCTTTTTTTGAGATAATTGTGGATTCACAAGTGATCGTAAGGAATAATACAGAGATATCTCTTGTGCTCTTTACACATTACATGCCCTTTTATGTAATGGTATTTTTTTTTATAAAGTTAGGCATTGTTGTCAGGTTTTTTCCCCCCATCCAACTTACTGATGCAGAGTTGAAATAAATGTTGCTGAAAGCACAGAGAACCTGGGAGAGGGTCCACCCCTGGGACCTGTGCAGTCACTCTTGATTTTTTCCCTTTAGCTTGACACATCTCACTTCCTGCTGAGGCTTCCTTTCTACATAACACCTGTCCACAGCTCTGTGAAAAGCAGAACCCACGTTCTGGGAGACTGAACTTGGGATTTTAGAAAATGGTGGTGTTGTGGCTCATTGAGCAAAGGATGTAGTTAGTGTTTAACATGGCAATATTCCAATTTCTATTGATTAGATCAATTGCTATTCTAGTGCTGAGGTGAGGTAATATGTTTTCCTTCATCCAAAAACAATTAATTAATCTGTATTGGCTGAGCTCCAGGGGTCATGTATCTTAGGATATGTCTGGGTTTGGTTTCAATACAGTTGGAGGCTTTCGTGTGGAAAATTCTCTATCTAGCAATCACATGCAATGAGAAAACTCGAAATTCATAAGTGATCCAGTAACTCAAAAGCCATGAAGAGTGCAGTAAGAGCCAAAGAGAGACAATCTGGGCATGACTAGTCAATACAGCAAGCCAATAATTCCCCCCAAATGGCCAATCAACAGAATCTTGTGGAGAGCTTTTTAAAAATACAGATTTCTACACCAAAATGCACCCATCCGAGCTCCTAAGGGTTCTGATCCAGTGGGTTGAGGCTGGGCCAGGCAAATAGCATTTCTCTAAAGCTTCACAGCGTTCTGACAGCTAAGGTTGAACACTATTGCTCTAAGCAGGCTACTTTAACATGATGAGTCTGTGTTCATATTAGAAAAGAGAAAATACACTTCCTTTCACCCCTGCTTCCAGAACTTTCTGATTGCTTTTACTTTAAAATTATTTTTTGCAGTGATGATGACAATTTTCAGTTTTTCAAGTTACTTCATGGACCTTGTCTCCTGGGTGGTATTAGTATGCCAATTTCATGGAAGAATATAACTAATTCATCACAAATTTGCAGAAAGAAAAAATACTATACCATACTGCCAGAATAACTCCCTTGTGGTAAAAATTCTCACCGAAGCCAACATCTACCTTATCCCACAAGTGATGAGATGGTAGATGACAAAGGGGGGCTTGCCCAGGTCCACTTCTACAGTGATGAGATCAAGAACTCTTCTCAGGGCATCTGGGAGGCTCAGTCGGTCGAGCATCCGACTTTGGCTCAGGTCATGATCTCACGGTTCGGGAGTTTGAGCCCCGCATTGAGCTTTGTGCTGACAGCTCAGAGCCTGGAGCCTGCTTTGGGTTCTGTGTCTCCCACTCTCTCTGCCCCTCCCCAGCTTGCTCTCTCTCTCTCTCTCTCTCTCTCTCTCAAAAATAAATAAAAACATTTTAAAACTTAAAAAAAAAAACTCTTCTTGGCTACACTTACCCCACCCTGGCCTCCCCGACAAACTCCTTTGCACCATCACGACCCCTGCCCCAAATGCTACCACTATTTGTGTATTTTGGAACTTCCCCTGTAAAGACTATGTAAGGGTTGGGAATCAAATCTCTGGTATAGGAGCATCAACACATTTTTTAATTAAAAGCCCATCTGAATATAGAGCTATTACATGCTGTAGTAATAAAATTAAACATTGTCACTGTCTGTTCTTTAATAGCTTACAAGCACTTTATATTCAGAATCTCCAAGCTAGAATTTCAAGAAACATCCCCTTAGTCTTTGACTGTGAAATAGTCTCTCTACCATTTTCCTCATTCCCTCTTTACTTCACAGTCTATTTATAACTGGGCTTAAAGTGTTAGACTCAAAATGGACAGAAATGGTGCATAAAAATAAAAGAACATTAAGTGCAGGGCTCCTGGGTGGCTCAGTGAGTTAAGCATCTGGCTCTTGATTTTGGTTTGGGTCATAATTACGTGATCACACAGTCATGGGGATTCCACGGCTCAGGATTCTGTCTCTCTGCTCCTCCCCAGCCTCAAAATAAATAAATTAACTTAAAAAAAGAAAAGAACATTAAGCACAAGCAAAAAAAGTCAGTCCATAATTTACAATGTTGAATAAAGTTGTCCTCCCAACAACTTAGAAAGAATGGAGCCTATAGGTACTTCCCTAGCAGGGTTCATGGAAGGTTTCAAGGAGAAGCATGTTCATTCCAGGAAGAGGCTGCATCTTCCGGTATGAATCATCAGATACAAAAGATGAATTGAATAGGGGATGCATAGAACACTTAGATGGACGCATCTCCTAAATGTGTAAATTTAGGGATGCCTGAATCCCTAGACACCAAATGCTGGAGTATAATGTGTGACAACAATGGTTCTCAAAGTGGGGTCCCTAGACCAGAAGCATCAGCATCACCTGGGAACCTGTTAGAAATGCAAGTTCTCGGGCCCCATTCCAGGTCCATGGAATCAGAAACTCTGAGCCCAGCAGGTTGTGTTTAATAAGCTCTCCAGGTGATTCTGACACGTGCTCAAGTTTGAGAATGACTGCATTACAAGAAATCAAAATCTGGCAAGTGCGGCCAGAGATTGTCTCTTCTCCGGCTGCAAGAATCCAAACCCATCTCTCTGCTACAGGACAGTCTCGTTCAGCGACCCCTGCCCATTCTCTTACTCTTCCTTTCCTCCCTCCCCTCCGGCCTCCCTCACACAAGTATACAAACATGAACACACACACACAGCCAGGTGAACACCAGTACAGCATTCAAAGATCTGAAAATCAGCCCTTCCTTTCCTTCTCTTGGAGTTTATTTCATACGTGTGCACAGCGCTGAGGCAAGGGGTGGAATTTAAACAATCGCTAATTAAGGAGGACGGCACCACATATTTATCACATTATACTGTTGTGTATTTACCCCTTGCCGCTCCGGGTGCATTTGCATATAATCTTTCATAATTCAATTCACTTGTTTAAATCATTTCTTTTATTTTCACTTCTTTATTCGGAAGGGAACGTTCATTTTACAGAGCACTGGGGCCTCCCAGTGGCAATCTTAGGTAATTTCAGATTTTATTCTGGAAGCTTTGGAGGAATGGTATCCAAATCCTTAGGTTTTCACCTACTGGTTCGGAAAATAAGACAGAATCAAAGCAAGCTTTTTGTCTGAGGTGGGATATACCGGCGCCCGAGCTGAAATGTCCTCAGATGTTGGCTTTGACTTCTTGCATTTATCAGACCCCTCGTTCAGTCACTGGCTTAGCAGAGACGTCAGTCAGCAGGCGTCAGTTTCTGGTCGGTGTAAACACCAACCAGGAATACATTCAACAGAAAGACTGTCAAGAGACTCACGTACCCTGCGATTCCTCGTCCTCACTGACCTTGAGTTTGCTCCCTGGAGGTTCCATCCCTACCATCCTGCCTTTGAAGTGACTGCCCTGGGGAGCCATCTCCCACGGAAGTTTGAGACACATCATTTTTCCTCCTCTTGACCCTGAACATTCCGTGACTACACTGGCTCACATGGCTCCTCAGTCCTCCAAGCTCCACCCTCTAACGACAGCCTCTGAGAGCTGCCCCCCTCTG
Organism: Cryptoprocta ferox; assembly: GCA_028646485.1. Classification (NCBI taxonomy): domain Eukaryota; kingdom Metazoa; phylum Chordata; class Mammalia; order Carnivora; family Eupleridae; genus Cryptoprocta; species Cryptoprocta ferox. The sequence goes on along the minus strand of CM053574.1, from coordinate 124,700,148 downwards.
GCATCATGGCAGCACATGCTGAACCACATGGGCTTACATCCGGCCACCTGTCCAGGCCTTCGGCCAGGGTTTGAGGCCCAGTCAGCAACATCCACCCCCCCCAACCCCCCCAGGACTGAGGTGCCTGTCATCCGATGAACCTCAGGCCATTTCCACTGAGACCAGCACTTTGCCACAGGGATGCTGGTGAACGTCCAGTCTCCCTGTCAGAGTCCCTTTGCCCTCGCGTTTGGCTTCAAAAGCCTACACTGCCTGAGTCAAGGCTGCCCTCACCTTGAAAGATTGCTGAAAGGCGGTTTCTGGGAACTGGTGTGCTCACATCACCCCGGGGCTTACCTCTGTGCCGAAGCCGTGAGCGTCAGCGCCTGGTAACAGGCCTGTAAACACTAGCATCATTGACAGATCGGATGAGGTTTTAAAGTTCAGCCCCACCCCCTTGGCCTTTTCTGCTGAAGAGTCACCCGAGGCCATCCAACACCCCTTCACTTCCTTCTCCCCTGAGCCATCTTTCAAGAAAAGAACAGCTCTGCTTCCCCCTCCACATGGGCTTTGTACGAGGGGGTCTTTCTTTATCCCCACACTGGCTCTTTGAAGATCACTATGTATCTTTAACTAATCTAGTATCTGTTCAGTATTCCTTGCAATGAAAAAATTAAGTATTTGCTGGGTATATACACACATTTCTATAATCATACTCTTCATGATACATCATGAAAGGGAGTTCATCTACGTAGTGTTACACTACAGCTTATTTGTGCTCAGGAGGCAAATAAAGACAATATTCAGTAAAATTAGATTGCTCAGAATTAGCTAGAATAAAATTCAAATTCAGCATTTTCTTGCAGAGCTCAGAGGGGAAAAGGGACACGAAGCACTGGCTTTCATGCCACAGGGATCCGGTTCACATCTCAACCCATCCACAGGTGTCACCTTGGAGAAGCCGCTTCCCCCCACTGAGCCTCAGTGTCTTCATATGTAAATTGGGCTAATGCCTCTAGGATATTAAAAGGTATTCAGTGAGATGCCTTATGTAAAATATCTAAAATAGAGTGCAAACACTGAGTATTTCGCAAATATACGTATTTCAGCAAGGGGCGATTGAAGCTACAATTTTTTCCAGGGAGTAGTTCAAAAGGGTCACTGCTGGCTGTCTCAGAAGCTTCCCATGTGGTGCTCCTTCTGCCCAGAATGCATCCCCTCCCCACTCACTACCTCCTTTGCCCAGCTATCCAGGCCACTTCTCCAGCAAGCCCTCACTGACTCCCCGGGTGTGGGGATAAGGTTCTCTCCTACCAGGACGGTCTGTTCCCCACCCCACACCCGCAGGCACTGATTTCTTGTTCATAGCCAACTTTAGGTCTCCCAGAGGAATGGCCCATCGACATTATTAATGTGTCTACACCCACTGCTTGGCATGTTCTGGGTTTTCAACAAATGGAAGGAAGGAAGGAAGGAAGGAAGGAAGGAAGGAAGGAAGGAAGGAAGGAAGGAAGGAAAGAAGGAAGGACGGAAGGAAGGAAGGAAGGAAGGAAGGAGGGAGGGAGGGAGGAAGGACAGCCATCAGATGGCTTCCTAGAAGAGAAAGAATAAAATCCAAAGGAAGTAAAAGGAAGTAAAAGGTAGCTGCATTAGCTTCTTTGCCTTATTGTAATTGCCTTTAACCCTCCTTGAATTCTTTCAAAAATATGCAAACTGTTCCCAATACCTGTAGCTCTTTGCTCTCCCCACCCTGAGAATGATGCCCATTCTTATTATATAAATTTATTACAACTGTATAATCATTATAACTAATTATCATCTTATAATTATTCCTCAATTCCTTTTTAATACATAATTATGAAATGTGTTTATCATGTTTGACCTCTTTCTAATTCTTAAATTAAATGCGTATTAATCACAGAGATCCTAAGGAAGGAGGAAATCCTTGGTTAAAAAAGTGTTAATAATTTACTAGATGTAAAGTGTACTTTTACCTCTGAACACCAGGTGGGTAGAAAACATTACTCATGTTTTTTAATCTAAGAATTTCTTACATTTTTATGGCCTGTTCTTTGGGCTTATTTATGATGGTTTGTGACAAAGAGACAACCTTTGCCATCATGATTTATACTCTTCCAACAAAGGAAACACAGAAAGAGATAAGAAACCCAAATTAAATCATGGCACTAGATAAGAAAACTCAAATTAAATCATGACAGTAAAAAAAAAAAAAAAAAAATCCAGTGAAGGTAAGGGGCTGACTCATAATTTAAAATAAAGAAGAGTATAGATACATAGACCGTGAACAATGAAAATTTTCAAACCCTAAACTACAAAATGTGGCATTTACCAAATAAGAATTTTCAGAAGCTTTGTGTCCTACATTTGTGGCATTATGAAATAACAGCTGGCTATTAAAATATTTTTTAAGGGACTGGTTTTATCTTATTTGGCTGTGCTTCTGTTTGGAAAACCAAACAAAATCCTTTGGTATGGTAAAGTGTTAGTGGTTGGCAGCAGACAGCCAGGATTTTTTCATTTTTTTTTCTTAATGTCATTTATCACAAAATTGACCTGGACATCTGTTTTCATGTTTAATGATGCTTTTAAATTCCTTGATGTTTGAGTGCCAGTTCTAAAACTTGATTGGATTTCATGGCAAGACAACTGCTTGGAAACAAGGAAACTGGGAGAGCAGAGCTGAGAGGAAAAAATCCTCCCGTGAGCTGTCCCGATGAAAGCACAGCTCATGACCGAGGCCAAAGGTCATTTGGGAGGACCGGACAGTGGTAGTGTATGTGTGCCCAGCAATCTAAACCCTACACAGCGACGGACAGTTTGAGGACACACCAGTGTCCAGCCCAGGAACTCTTCATAAAGGAACTAATAGGACAACACCACTAACTGGTGCTAACAAAGGCCACAACTGCCCCCATGAATAGGGCCACGTAAGAATACAGAGCAGTGACTTCCATTTTGTCTGGAACCTAGAAGCAGAGCAGACATTGAAACTGGGCTTTCAGGTAAATATTCTGGACTTAATTTCACATCACAAACTCAAAAATACCAACACCTGGATGTGGAAACCATTTGTGAACAATTTCCAGGCTCCAGAAAGAAGACCTAAAGAATTAGATCCACACACACACTCACAAAAGTCTATGGTTTTTAAATTTGGCTTTGCCTGTAACCCCTAACACTTTGTGAAATTATTTATCTGCTCCAGGCCCGATTTTGTTTCTTATTATTGTCTTAAAATTTGATGGAGAAAAAAATGCACATATTTGACAATTATTTTTGTTCACATGCAGACTTTCATTGAAAACTAAGTTAGTATGGAGTCAAAAGAGGAGGTTACAGGATATTAATTTTCTTCTAAATGTATCAATAGACTTATCTTATCTACTTAAGGTTGACGTTAAATCTTTTATTTCTAGGGCACCTGGGTGGCTCAGTTGGTTAATCATCTGACTTGGGCTCAGGTCATGATCTCATAGTTCGTGAGTTTGAGCCCCGTGTTGGGCTCTGTGCTAACAGGTCAGAGCCTGGAGCCTGCTTCAGATTCTGTGTCTCCCTCCCTCTCAACCCTTCCCCTGCTCGTGCTTTCTCTTTCTCTCTCTCTCTCTCTCTCTCTCTCTCTCTCTCTCTCTCTTTCTCTCTCAAAAATAAACATTAAAAAATTTTTTTTTAATTTTTTTTCTAAAACCCAAGGTTCCCACTTTGCTTTCACAGTTAGTACATGTAAATCTTTTCTTGTAGGAAAAGCCTACCCAGTGGACATGTTTTACTTCCAAAGGATATTCAGAAATGATTCATCTGCCCATACACCAACGGTACTGTTTAAAACAAGTGGGAAACAGTCTCTGTCCATAAAGACCAGGCACTTACAGAGAACATCATGCTCCTGGAACCCAAGGATTCAAAATAAATAAATAAATAAAGCAACATTCTGTTATGTTTCCTTTCTTGTCTCTTCCACAATAATGAATCTATATCATTGCCTCCAAATCTGTTATGAAAGTTATCCAATACCACAAGTCTTTGTCCAAAAAAAAAGGAATATAAATATGGAATAAAAACCAATTTTTTTAAGTTCTGGTTGACAAAAATTGACACAAATGAAATAGTATATATCAGTAAATTCTAAAATAGAAGATTTTCGTATAGTATGTAGTTTCCTAAAGTCAAATGATACTGGCTGGGGCACAGCAACTCTTTGTGTTTACCTGTATGTAACATGTAAAACTTTTTTGAATTTTTTTAATGTTTATTTATTTTTGAGACAGAGAGAGACAGAGCATGAGGGAGGGAGGGGCAGAGAGAGGGGGAGACACAGAATCCGAAGCAGGCTCCAGGCTCTGAGCTGTCAGCACAGAGCTCAGCGTGGGGCTTGAACTCATGAAATGCAATGAACTCATGAAATGCAAGATCGTGACCTGAGCTGAAATCAGACGCTGAACCAAATGAGCCCCCCAGGCACCCCCGTAAATTTTAAGCTGCAGAGAATCACTAGCAAGTTGGCATGTCTGCTGGGAAGCAACAACTATACTGTGATAACCCTCTATTAAAACCTTGACAGTGTGTTTATTGTGTTAGAAATCTGGAAAGTTACTGCAAGAATTGGACTCGGTTTTCAGTAGCATAGTTTAACTTGTCAAAAAAAGAACACACACACACACACACACACACATACACACACACAGAAAAAGCGGAGTAAAGGCAAAATTCACAGTAAATTCCCTTGGACTAAAGTTAACAAATCAACTCCTAGCCATAAAATAAACTTGTAAGATAGAAAAGGCATCCTCAGACAACATCTTTTGAAATTAAATTATTATGAAATTGAATCTAGACAAGTGTGGAGAGCCCAAAGCAAAAAGATAAAAGTAGACACGCACACAGTGTGTGTGGGTGGGTGTTAGAATTTGCAAGTGAACGCTATAAACAGAATAAAACAATGGCTATAGAACATTGCATTTGACAGATTGACACTTAGGAAAAGAAGAACCATAGGTTGGCTTGGTCCTAACATGGTCTTTGAAAAGAAGGACACTTTATCTATTCTACCCAAAAATAGCTTAGCAGTGATAGTCAAACATTCAGCAGAGGAGCCACGGTGGTCACCTGTTAGCCCTGGAGTCCTGCCACCGTCCTGCCACCGCACCTAAAACAGTCCCAGAAGCTCCCGAGTCACCCGTGAGGAAATTTACAACTCAACTGGTCCGTTTGAAACTGCTGTGGTTTCAAGAGTCAACGGATATTAATATCCCTTGTGGGTGAGGGGCATGACCTCAAAAAAAATCCCAAACACACCTCTGTCTGCTCTTAATGTTGGCCAGCCTCAGGGCTGCATCCGGGTCTCATTCTCTATTCCTCCGGCTCCAAGAATGAGCTTTACAAACAATCTTTAAACTGATGACTCTAACTTTCCATAGACTAGCTGGGATTAAGCACTTTAGCATCACCTTTGACTCCTCTGCCTGGCGGGAAGATCCGTCGGCTGCGGCTTCCAAACGCGTCTATAAAGGAGCACTTCTCAGCAGCTCTAGGGCTCATTCCTGCTGCTGCGGGCTGTGACCTGGACGGCGGCCACAACCTCCTTGCTGTGCGGTCCCTTGGCCGCTTCTTAGCATTCTTGGAAGGCAGCCAGCGTGGTCCTCCCCGGGAGTGATGCTGCCTCACTCTATTCCAGTCCTCCATCGATTCTCCACTTCCCTGGAGAAAAAGCCCAAGTTCCGTCAGTGGCCCTAGAGGCACAGGTGCACACAGTGATGGGCTGCCCACGTCCCCTTCCGGAAACCTTCCTACCTGGCTGCGGCAAGTGCTGCCAGCCCCAGCATCCTGGGGGTGCTCAGGAGGCACCCCCTGCAAAGTCACAGAGCCTCCTTCCTGGGGCGGCGCACAGCCGGGGACTGAGTGAGGTGGGGACACCCCGCGCAGGGCCCCTCAGGCCGCTCAGTTCAGGGCCCCGCGGGGCTGGGCCTGCATGCCGCCCCACCCCCGCTTCCGTCCCGCCCCTCTCCCCAGATCTAGATCCCAACAAGCACCCCCGGACGCAGCCCCCGCCAACCAGACTCCACCTCAGAGGCTGCTTCGAAGAGGCCAGACTGCAGCGCAGACCCGACCTGACCTGGCCCCCCTTCAGCCCCACTGACTACCCGGCGTGCCCTGCTCGCCCTGCTCCAAAGCACACGGGCCCCCGCTGTTTCTGCCCAAGGCCTTAAGGTCTTGGTCCTCGGTCCTTGCCCGAGGTCTTAAGGTCCTCGCCAGGCTGCCCCTTCGGCTAGAACACACTCCCCTGGGTATATGCCCGGCTTCCTCCCTCACCTCCTTCCTGCTTTGCTGACGTGTCCCCTTCCAAATGCGCCTGCGGGGCCCACCCTTGGAAACTAGAGGAAAAATAGAAGGAAGGGCAGTTCTCGTTCTCCTAATGCATTTGCTTACCTTTCTGGGTACTGCTCCCATTTTGAAGAGATGACTTCACCCATTTACAAAGGAGCTTGAAAACTGCTGTTTTAAATACACAGAAGCAGGGCCGTTGTAGAGAACACAGGCCCCAGGGGGCACCTGGTGATCCAGTCAGCTAAGCGTCCAGACTCTTGATTTCGGCTCAGGTCATGATCTCACAAGCTGTGAGCTCCCCACGTTGGGCTCCGTGCTGACAGTGCAGAGCCTGCTTGGGATCCTCTCTCCCTCTCTCTGCCCCGCTCCTGCTCATGTGCACATGTGCTCGCTGGCTCTCTCTCAAAATAAATAAATAAACTTAAAGAACACAGGGCCTCTTCTCAGACAAGCTGGGCCTGCAGCCCGCCCTCCGCAGCTCTGTGCCCCGCCCGTGACCACCCTCTGAGCCCCAGCAAGGCTGGCTGTGAAGCAGGGATAATGGCAGTCCCTAGACTTCCTGGAAAGGTCATGAGGATCACACGACTTTACATAATAACGGGGCTGTGAAAACCGGAAAAGACCATGTGAATGTTGGGAGTCGCTGGGAGACAGCCCTGTGGGCCACACAGCCAAAAACCCACTGGGAGTTCATCAGCATCCTTCTAACACACCGGGACCCTAGGAAGCCATTCTGTCAGCTCTTCAGGACCCTGAGTGGCTGATGACTTCCAGCAGAGCACAGAGCTGGGCTCAGGAGAAGGAGTGCCACCCCAACGGCACTGTGACAGCCTGAGGAGCATTGCAAGAGTGGTCACCACCAACCAACGGAGTCTGAACCCTGGGAACAGAATCCTCATTTTGTGCCTTCCTTGCACTGACTTTAATTACATCGGTCTTTGTTCTAATCTCTAAGGTCCATGTGAGGAAAATCACGTAGGATTTTAGGTACCCAGGTCCATATATGTGCATCACAAAAGCTCTAAACTTTAAAACCAGCCCTATATCTGGTGATTTGAGATTAGGGGCCTAAATCTTTTCATGTGTATTTTCAACCCAAAGTTTTTATCTTTGTTTGTCTTTCTGTGATACAACATAACTCTACGTGGCTTAAAAATAAAACAATAACGTCTCCAAAATCTCAACGGTGTTTATGTTTGCTTCCAGTCATTTTTCATTTACTAGAATGAAATGTCCTTGCCCATAACCTCAACTCCACATGCAGGATTGATTTCAGAGGCTGCGCTTGGGGCCCACCCTGCCAAGCAGAGACCATAGACCATCTAAAGCTGGCACTAATGAAAACCACAAAGTATAATCTCACAGTTACCATTATATTATGTATCTGCCTTTTGAGACTTACTTGCAATCCCATTATAATCCATTTCTTTATTTCTAAAGAGAGAATCAGATAAGCTTATGTCTAAAGCAGTAACAATGTTCATTTTAGAGATATTACAAATTATTCTACAGTTATACATTAAAAACAATAGTACCATTTATTAAAATGATAATAATAATAAATTGTGCTATTGAAGGATGAGGAAAGTAGACTTTGTCCTAACCAGTGACCACACAGTATGGCTTAGCCATCCTCTAGACTCTAGTGCTATATCTGGGAAAAATCCCGTCTGGGGTGAGGCAAGTTTATGAGGCAAGTGACTTGGGAAAGTCATTGCTGCATCAGATCGTCCAGAGTTTTCATGAAAGGAACACTTTTCTAGAAGCCGCCTTTCCTTTCCTCGCACTCTTCCGGCTTTTCTTCACAGCTTTATACAACTTAATATTCAGGCTGGGGAAACTGGAAATCTCCTCCAGGTCAAACAACTCCTTAAATCTATCTACAAATTTATTTTCTTTCTCCAGCCTGAATTTCATGACCCAGAGGATGATGGTAGTTTCTTTGCACAGATGGTCAAAGGTAATGAGGAGTTCTTCCAGGAAAGGGTGGGCGTACACAACATCAGCTGCCAGGATGTAGTCAAAATTGTTGGAAGACCGGGGGAAGTTCTCATCTAAAGCTATGCCCCAGGAGAGTTCTTTAACCTGAGGCAAATGCTTACATTTCATTTTGGTGTTTCGGGAAATATTATACTGCAGGTTTCCAAGTAATTCAGGTAAATCGGTGGCAGTCACATGTGCACCTATGAAACAAAGAACAGTAGGAAAAGTAATCCTTGAGGGAGAAGGTAAAGCAATCAGGTGTCAAGCCAACATGCATTTACAATTCTGCATGATCACTAACCCCATGGAGAAGACTGGTCAGCACACATGGGAAGGAAATCTCTTCAGAACGGACGCTAAAGCAGCCTTATGCCTCCCCCTAAAACAATTCGATTCCCATGGTACTTTCGCACTCCGTCTCATTTTCTGTTCTCCTGGGGGTTTTGTTTTATTATTATTTCTGTTGTTGTTTTCTATTTATCTGCTATATGCTAGGAGAAAAATAATCTAGAAAAAGAGAAAAGTCACAGTATTTGGAACCTTCAGTGGAATAATCAGAAGTCACTGCTGAAAGATGCATAGGTTCTCCACTAAAAGAATGCTGAGCCCAAGTCACGTGAACCGAAACAAGGGTATATTACATGGGGCATTCTATCACTGAACAGGAGGCACTCAGGTGTGGAAAGAAATTTTTATGAAATTACATTGGAAGTGTCATGACATCCATGTTTATGCCCAAGTTCTCAGCTTGACCCCTTTACAAATATGAATCTTCCCATCAAAAGATGTTGAAAACCTGGCCATGACATGCACATAGTGTTCCTACAGCCAAAGGCCATAGATGCAGGACAGAATATTTGGATGAAGAAGATGTGAACAGCCTCTGAGTTAAAAGTGAATAGTAGTGGTCATTTTCAGGAAGAAATTGGAAGAGGCAAAATTGTAAAAACCAATAACGAATAAAACTTGGCCCTTAAAGTAAACTTTGAACAGTAGCAAGTCTGAAAATAATGTGTAAATAAATCTAGGGACTGGTCAATTCCAAATCATCAGACAAGAACAGACTGGTGTAAGAAATAGAAAAGTAGAACTGGGAGAGAACTCTAGTGCAGCCCAGACCAGTTAAGAAACAACTCCTTAGTCATGGCGACAGTTTCTCTGGCCATTGATTATGTTTTGTGGGAAATACTGAAGTGGGAGGGAAACGTGTATCACAGAATCATAGAAACATGAACTGTCACACTCTAGTGTGGGTGGGTCTATCATTTTCAACAAATCTTTTTAAAATCCCAAGATCAGGGGCGCCTGGGTGGCTCAGTTGGTTAAGTGGCCGACTTCAACTCAGATCACGATCTCACGGTTCATGGGTTCGAGCCCTGCGTCAGACTCTGTGCAGCTGACAGCTCAGAGCCTGGAGCCTGCTTCTGATTCTGTGTCTCCCTCTCTCTCTCACCCTCCCTTGCGCACGCTCTGTGTCTCTCTCTCTCAAATATAAATAAACATTAAAAAATGTTTTTAAATAAATAAATAAATAAAATCCCAAGATCAGGAGGCCCCCCCCTCCCGCCCAGAGTGAATATATATACTACCTGACTATGAAGATCTTTGTGCAGAGAGAGCTAAGCGCTACCAGTCTTAGAACACTGACTGAACAAAATCTCCATCTTTTGTTATTTGTGTCAAGTTATACAAGCAGCCTAAAAGGACCAATTCTTTTTAATGTAGCAAATGACTTATGAAGCATAAATGTGCTCCTGATCAGGAAGCCTTCGGGTATAAATCCAGTAGCGCCTCTGACTACCCATACTAAATGGAATGGTGACTTCAGAAAGCAGTATCTGAAGAAGCAATTAAAAATATATATATATTTGGGGAAGACTTGAAGGGTCCTATATTTCCCCAGTGTTTAGAAAATTGTAAATTGCTAAATCTTGAATTCCTCTCAAGATCATAGAGTGGCAGGTGTGTACTTCTAAAAATCAAGGAAATTAAGACAGACTTGGGGAGCACACATCAGAGAAGGCAGCAAAATAGAGGCAATGCAACAGGTAACAACAAGACACAAAGTGAAGTGGGCTCAGGCGTATGTAGACATTGTCACATATTCCATGAGACACAGAACACTAGTAAGAGAAGAAGGGGTCCCAGAAGAACAGAGATGAGCTGGGAAAAGAAATTCAAGGACAAACGCCTACAATTAGAAGCAGACGTGATTGATAATACTCCTTCTCTCTTCCAACAGGTGCTTTTTCACAAAAGCACAGGACTCCAAAACCCAAAAGGAATATCCGGCGTCTCGGGAATGTTGAAATAGGGCTACCACTTAAATAAAGACCACCAGAGCCAGCAGCAATACCTCCTGCCTCGGCCTTGTATCCCACAGGCCTCCCCTAGAAGCCAGGAGGCCTGAACACAGCTCCCAGTTATAATTCACTCATGACTTGGTGCTGCATGAGCAGAATTAATACAACTTCACAGAAAATTCTTAAAGAAACCAATAAGGTGACTTTAAAATTGGCAGCGTTTCAGGACGCCTGGGTGACTCAGTCACTTGAGTGTCTGGCTCTTGGTTTCAGTTCAGGTCATGATCTCATGGTTTCATGAGTTTGAGCCCCACATCGGACTCCGTGCTGACGGTGTAGAGCCTGCCTGAGATTCTCTCTCTCTCTCTCTCTCTCTCTCTCTCGCTCGCGCTCTTGCTCTCTCTCTGCCCCTCCCCCATTCGCTGTCTCTGTCTCTCCCTCAAAACAAACAAATAAATAAATAAATGAATAAATAAATAAAATTGGCAGTGTTTCTTAATGAAGCCCATTCAAACAACTAAGGAGTTAAAAACTAGCTTAGGTCATAGTAAACTAGAGAGCAAAAGCAACTAATGGCATCTGATTATGAAATTCTCTGACCCCATTCAGTCAAGAGTGCCCACTTACCAAGCAAACTTGCCACGATGGAGACTAGCCCTGTTCCAGCTCCAATTTCAATCACATTTTTGTCAACCATATTATAGCGCTTTACATTTGTTTCCAGAAAATAGCATAGAACGAGGGCCTGTTAAAGTTTAAATAAAAAAAACAACAAAAAAAAGTGCTCAGCAAGTAAGAACAGTAACTAAAATTAAAGTCCATTAGATAAATACACCATATACACTAATGCCATGACATGTGTGTACACGTGTGAGCATGTGTGTATGCTCATCACGTGTGAGCATGTGTGTATGCACATCACAACAGAAGTACATCGTCCAACGGGTTCAACATTCAGACTAGAAAAAGTCCTCGGGGATGTTGGGGAGATAAGAGAAGTGAAACTATGGAACTCACTTGTGTAGGTTTGATTATCTTTAATTTTTTTTAATGTTTTTTTTTTTTCTTTTTGAGAGAGAGCAGAAGAAGCAAGGGCGGGGGGTAGGTGGGTATAGAAAGGGAGACACAGAATCTGAGGCAGACTCCAGGCTCTGAATTGTCAGCTCAACCAACTGAGCCACCCAGGCACCCCTGATTATCTTTAAAGACTACAACTTCTGGGGCACCTGGGTGGCTCAGTTGGTTGAACGACTGACTTCTGCTCAGGTCATGATCTCATGGTTCGTGGGTTCAAGCCCTGTGTCAGGCTCTGTGCTGACAGTGTGGAGTCTGCTTGGGATTCTCTCTCTCTGCCCCTCCCCAATTCGTGCTCTCTCAGAAATAAAGATTTTAAAACAATAAAATAAAACAAAGAAAGCAACTTCTAATAATAATAGCCATTTCAAAGAAGTGTGTGGGATTGGGGCAGACGGTGGTAGGAGGTGGTCTGCCCCCTTCATGGACAACTGGTAAAGGATTGGTGACGTTTTAGGACATTCTGCAGGTTGAGATTAATAGATTTCATTATGACTATTTAACTCAAATGGAGCCAGTTTAATGGGAAATAAAAATGTTTGCTATTCTAAACTCCAATGGTCACAAAACACTGATGGTGTAAACAGCACTCGTTGTCAACCAGCGCTTTAAGTCAAAAATAGGATTGGTGGAAGCATTTCCCCAAGTTTTAGTGTTGTTTGAGGTCATAAACTAGAACCATGGGACCTATTTTTTTTCTTCCAAATAGTACACAGTAATGAACAAAACTGGCTGAAAAAATCATTGAGATGTAGCAAATTCTACATTAAATGATACCGATGGCCAAACAACAGCACCGTAAGAATCCACGGCTTCCGTGATTCGAATCTCATGACCGACAAAATGAAATCCCTCCCAGGAGGTGGTTGTTATTAAACTTGGAACAAAACATCTTTTCATGATCTCTGCAACCACTTTCTTGTTGTCATCATCTCTCTTCTCTGAAAGGAAAAGGAGAACTTAATGGTTGTGGTTGTTGTGCTAGTAAAAACCAGGAAAAAGAACCCGATGGAAATGTAGCATTTCTACTTATTCTAAGTTACTTTTGAATATTCATTGACCTTCAGGGCAGGGCAATAGCAAGGTGAACTATTTTAAAATAACTCCTACTATAAGCTAACATTTCATACGTCCACAGCTTTCTGATTATCACCGAAGTTGAAATCAGCACTACTCATTTCTGCAAAGCCATGTGAAATAAACAATAATTGATATTTTTTTTAAAGCAATGTATTTCAAGGGCTACCAATCTATCTAGAACAAGAGAAAGATTGGTGATAAAATACAAGATCTTGACTATTCATATTGGTTACACAGTGTAATTCCAGATGTTTCAATAATGTATAGTCGTATTTTCTTTATGACCTGCCTTTCCCCAGACAAAAGATATTCAGTGCCATCCAACAATATGCCCTTGTATTATTTTATTATTACTTATTTTAGTACTATTACTTTGGGGCAATTAATGGCATCTTAACATCCGTGACACTGCATAAGGTTCATAGGCAATATTACCAGTTACTGAGCACATATTTAACATGCCAGACCATGTTAAATAGATTGTGATTTTTCATGTAATTTCTTTTTATTTCATGTAATTTTTGCAACAGTTTTGTGAGGTAAGGCATTATTCTTTGTACTTCTACAGATAAAAAAACTAAGATTCAGAGAGCTTTATTAACTTGACCAACCTCAAGTAACTTGTAAATGAAGGAGCCAAAATTTGAAATCTTTTTTGACGGTCCCAAGACTCCTTCTCTACTCCTAAAAAGCTATATTGTAACTTTTTAAAAACTAGCTGTCTCTAAGAACTTATAAACTAGTTATGGAGCACGATACACACCTCTAAGTCTCTATTTCCTTATTTGTAAAATGTGACAGAAGAACCTACATCAAATAGTGTTGGGAGCTTTAAATAAGATGATGCATGCAAAGTGCTTAGCACCTTGACTATTACCTAAAGCTTGACAAATTATTATCATTATTACAACTGTTATTGTACTTTGGTCATGAAACTAAATAATATAACAAGATCACCATATAAACAAAAATACTGGATTGTGAGATACCAGATAGAAAATTCTATCCTTCCTCATAGAAGCAGAGTAGAACGGTGGTTTCCAGGGGCAGGGCTGGGCACAAGGGGGAGATACGGGTCAAAGGGTACAAAGTTTCCTTTATGCAAGATGAATAAGTTCTGGAGATCCAATGTACAGCATGGTGACTACAGTTAATTATAATGTACACTTGAAATTTGCTAAGAGAGTAGACCTTGAGTGTTCTTATCACACAAAAAAACCCAGTAACTGTGTGAAGTGATGGTATGTTAATTAGTTTGTCATGTTCATTTCTATAGAAATATATAGTGTGTGTGTAGATATATATATATATCCCTCTCTCAAAACATCAATCATACATCTTAAATGTATATAATCCCTATTTGCCAATTATGCCTCAATAAACCTGGGGAATAAAAGATAATTCTAGAGTTAAATAAAGAAGGGGAACTCACCATGGTGGAGGTTAGTAAGGAATGGCTTCGCAAAGGAACTGTATCTTAAGTTTAACCTTTGTTCTATGATTTGCATTAACAGAGAAGCTATTTATTTCTTATACCAATCCTTAAATTCCATTGACTTTTCAAGTCTTGTTTCTGTGCTCTTGAGTCTGGCTAGTCCTTTTGGCCACATCCCCCATTCCAGCACTGAATCCAGGTCTAGTTCTCTTCAACATAGTTCTTAATAGGTAAAAGAGAAAGTGAGGGGAGAGGAGGGGAGAGGAGAGGAGAGGAGGGGAGGGGAGGGGAGGGGAGGGGAGGGGAGGAAGGAAGGAAGGAAGGAAGGAAGGAAGGAAGGAAGGAAGGAAGGAAGGAAGGAAGGAACATACAGACAGATATACATACAACAGTGGAGTCTTGCCTGATGGGAGTGCATCATGACCTGATGGGGATGATTAACTCACACCTCAGTCCTGAGATCCAAAAATAAGCAAGTAAATAAACAGATAACAAATACAAGTATTTCCAAAAAACCAGGGAGCAGTACAAAAATGTCTCATTTTGGTCTTCATAGAAAACAAGCTCCTCCTAGAAAATTTATTTCCCAAATCTCAAAAAGTTACAAACTTTCACAGTTTCCAACATTGCAATTATTCAAAGTTTTAAAACAGATGCACCACTCAAAATGAAAATGTCATAGAATCCTAGAATGTCAAGATGGAAAACACCTCAGATACCTTCTAGTCGGAACTTACACCTAATTTGGGAACCTCATGTTCCTGTTGGGTGTGAACTACATAGTCAGCTTGTTCAACCTCTTTGAATATTTCCAGTGAAGACAAATGTGCTACTTCACAAGGAGCATTTAGAAAATGTGACTATTGAAAATTCTTTTCAATACTAAGCCAAAATCTGACACCAATTTTTTCTATTATTCCTAAAAGTAAGCTTCATGGTGAGCAAACTTTCATTTTTAAAACGTGTTCCAAAATTTTAGGAAAGATGGAAACATGCAAATACATGTATGGCTCCAATGCCAGTCTTGAAAATTCTGGACTCAAGAGTATGTGAAAGCCTCAAGTGACTTTCAAACTTCTCCACTGCACTGAGGCAAGAAGAGAAGTGAGAGTCTTGAGTCCCTAAGTCCTAAGAGAAGATGTTATTGCCAACTGTCCTCTTAGCTCCGATAACATCAGTCCCTAGTGTTCGGCAGGATGGAGGTAGATCAAGTTTGACATTGTTGAAAACTTTCCTCAGAGGCCATAGTCCCAGGAAAGACTTCCTGTCAACATGAGTTCCTGTCCTAAATTCTGTGATCCTTCAACAGGGTCCTTCCAAGGATCCACACAGAATCAGGTATGACCCCCAAAACACTCCAACTTAACTGCACACCATAGAAAGGGCCCAGTCTACACTCCAGTCTACCACCACCACAAACATTGACCCTTGGCAGAGATCTAGAAAAACTAAGAAATGAAAAACCAATACTTCAGTAAAAGCCACCTCTTGTAATCCATTGTGCTGCACTTTTTCAACAACGGCCTGCATTCACATGCAAGAAGGGCTCTAAGAACCAAATAATATTGGTAATATGCTTTTCTTGAACTTTCACTTTCATCTCATTATATTCGCATGCCTTGCTAAAATGGGGTAGGGGAGGAGGCAGCATTTGCTGTGGAAGTTCTTTAGGGAAAAGCAGAGAACATTAATTGCTTCCTTGACCTTTAGCTGAATGTGCCCTCTTGGACCTCCCGGCATACTCTCTGAAAATGCAGCACTTTCTGACAAGTCACCCAAGGTATCAGGGATTAATAGATGTTAGAGGACACTAAATCCCAGGAGTATCTCCTCAAGTTCCAATCTTTGATATAAAAACTTGGCCAGTGAATATTTACTGTTACAACTTGACATCTCTGACTTTGCACTTTCTTTTAAAGGTTAGTGGACCAGATTAGTGCTGCTGCCCTAACAACAGTGTAATAACAAATGATTCCATTTTTTTTTTTACTGTCTTTCTAAATAAACAAAAGTAGTCATTTTTTAAGAATGACATCTTTACCTTCATAAAGAAGTGAGATTTAAAACTAGAGATGTGAATACATTATAACCAAAAATTATTTACACCTTCCAGAATAAAGGATCTCCAAAGATATTTAATGAAACAATAGACATTAATAATTACATATATACTTAAAAGAGTACATCTCTATCTATCTATATGTGGTCATTCAAAATTAATTATATACCTAGGATGCCCATGTATCATACAGAAAATGTTGTCAGGTTGAATAAAATTTAATTGATGTTTTAAATTAATATTCTCTTTTGAATTTAAATAATATATAAATACTACAGGCATTCCTTAAGAAGTAAGTCTCATAAAAATTCAGTACAATTTAAACAGGAAACCAAAATGTACCAAATTTGGCTCCTTAAAATAATTTGTCTAGATGTAATATGTAGGATTTTAAAAGCTGGCGCACCTGGGTGGCTCAGCCATTTAAGCATCTGACTTAGGCTCAGGTCATGATCTCACAGTTCATGAGTTCGAGCCCCGCATCGGGCTCTGAGATGACAGCTCAGAGCCTGGAACCTGTTTCAGATTCTGTGTCTTCTTCTCTCTCTGCCCCTCCCCCACTTGTGCTCTGTCTCTCTCTGTCTCTCTAAACTGAATAAAAGTTTTTTAAAAAAAGCATATAACACCTACCCACACATATGCAGTTATTTCTATCTAAAAACTTTGCTGTTTTTCAGTATAAACTTCTATTTAATGATTTTAAGTAACAATTTTAACAGTAGTTATTTACTTAAATTAAATGACATGTTTAATATTAAGTTTTAGCAATACCATCACTTTGATGACAAGAGTCTCTGAACTGAAATCCAGTGGAAAGAGCTGCCTTATTATAAGGACATTCTTACATGAGTCTTGTATTAAAAAGGAGAAGTCTATCCTCCAAACATCATATTCAAAGAATATGTTGTTTAAAATACATGCTTATGGGGCGCCTGGGTGGCTCAGTCCATTGAGTATCTGACTTCAGCTCAGGTCATGATCTCACAGTTTGTGGGTTCAAGCCCCACATCGGGCTCTGTGCTGACAGCTCAGAGCCTGAAGCCTGGTTCAGATTCTGTGTGTGTGTCTCTCTCTCTGAGCCCCCACCCCCACCCGCCCCACTTGGGCTCTGTCTCTGTCTCTCAAAAATAAATAAACATTTAAAAATTTTTTTTAATAAAATGCCTCCTTAGTTATTTGTTGAATATGGGAATGAATCTTGAGAAGATTAATGAATGAATAGATATTCTTTGGCCTTTAGTTAAGATTTGAAGAGCAGTTTCCTCCAAAAAGTAATATCATTATCATACAATGGAATTCTAATTTACATTTTCTGAAGGATATTTTTTCCACACATATTCTCCTTTTGTTATCTAGCACTTAGGCCCTGGGACAAGTAACTAAATCTGAGTGACGTTACACAAAAGGTTGAATCTTGACTTTCCAATATGAAAAGCAGAAAGCTTCTGATCATCTTTACTTTTAGATAAGAGTGATAATCTTAAGAGTATTATTAATGAATTTAATATTGAAACATAAAAAAACAAATTATAAATAAAACATAATTAAGACAGCATTATAATTAACTATGTTGCTATTTTGGACTTATCTATTTTAATGCTCTTTGATACATATTTTTTCAAACCATTTTTCTGCTATTAAAATCTTTGCTGACAGTGAATAAAATCTACCAGGTGCTCTTGTTCTCCTGAGAATTAAAAGTGTTTCAAGTATGAAGTGAAAATTAGCAGGATTCTGCTACATTATGATGATGCTTTTCTTAAGAAGAAAATTTAACAGTGAATTCACTTCAGAGACTGGATTGCAGCAAGCCTTCAAAAACAGAAGCTCTGTCTAGATTCTTCTCTTTTATACTTTTAAGGTCAGTAACAACAATAATAAATGGAAGGGTAAGATCACAGAAATACACCCTCCCCCACCCCCACCCAAAAATGTCTTTAATAGCTCTGACAGGTGAATTTAAGCTTCCATTTGAGGGCTGTCATGAAAACCCGTCAGCAAAATTTAAAGTAAAAACCCCTCTGCTAAATGAAAGAGCCTTGTCATTCAACTGAATCTTCTATTCAAAGATGAATGTCATGTGCTTTTTAGAAATAGCTAGAGATTAAAAACAAAAAAAGATATTAAAGTTTTTTTTTTTTTTTTTTTTTTACAATTAGTAAATGGTCACAGGCTAACCTGAAAGATGGAATTCTGGATGCCTCAGCAATGTCAAGGTCTTGGGCCTGATGTTAAAACTAATCCCTGAGATTATTTCACAAATATTTTTTGTCTGGAGTTCTGCTTAGTATCAAGAATATACAGAGGCCATCACTGTGAAAAAGTGGATCAAATGATGTTACATTTACAGAAGAAAGACAATTCATCCTTTACTAGATGGCTCAGAATGCAAGTGGGAAAGAAAAAAAGAACCAAAATTAGCTGTGCTCAAAGTTTGCTTGCTGGGGTCACCGTGGGGACAGACACCTAAACGAATGTGAAAGAAGTGTGATAAGTACAGGAAAAAATATTTCTAAAGTGCTCTGGGAAGCAACAGGAGTGGGTGAATCTGGAGCTGTTCTCAAGGAGGAAGGAAGAGGTAGGTGGCCAGGCAGAGAAGGGAGGAAGCAAGGTCCAGGGAGATGAAGCGTCCAGGGGCGAGGTCAAAAGACCCCTGGAGTTGGTGTACAAGGTGCATGTTGGGGTGTTGTAGAAAATAAGCCTAAGGGAGCAGGTTGGGATTAGACTTGCGGGGACAAAAAGAACAAATGTGCGCTTCTTGGGTGAGGAGTTGGGGTAGGAATTGACAGCAGCGGCGAAGGCTAGGTGGAAGTTAATTAGTAGAACACGGTTGCAATGTTCCTGGCAAAAGCCGCCAGAGCTGAACTAGGGCAGCGACACTGGGTCCAGGAGCCAAGTGTGAATTCGCGGGCTGTAGAAGTCGTCGCAGACCCTCCCCTCGAGGGCAGCAATGGACATGCAGACTTGACACTCACGCTTGTGTTCTGAAGATGTCTGACGCAGACTGTTATTTAAGAGTTATGTTTATTCAATATGTGGAGGATGTACTAGTCTTAGCAAATAGTTGTTCAGGCTGCTTTTCAAACACCTAGAACGTGTTAATGAATGATTTCTCACATTAGTAATTATATGGGCGGTCGTACTCCACCTACTAAGTAAAAAATATTGCCTCAGACTATAGTTTGATATGTCCCTTAACCAGCAATAGAATTACTAAAACTTTCTTCTTTATATACTAAGGTAATATGGCTTATAAAAGCCACTGATCCAGCTCTGGAAAGATTTATAAAGATGTTTGTGGAAGGTTTTCACCTGATATCCCTGCATAATGCAGTATACTTGGTTCTGAAAAGAATCAACTGACTGGGGACCAGAAACAGAAGATCATTCCTAATGAGCAAATTATAAGTCCAGCCAATAGCGTCAGTTATAGCTAATTCAATCGTTCACTCATTTTATCGAGAAACTGGGCACTATGAATATAAAGATAGGGCAACATATGCGTGTTATAACAGAGATCTAACTAGTTCACTCGAAAATAGAAAGAGCTCAGGATAGCAGGACCCGAGCCCTGATGATTAGGAGTCCAGGAGTCAAATGAGAGAGGGCAAGACACATCATGCAGAGAACACATGTGCAAAGGCCTGATGGCAAAGACTCATGACCAATTTTCCAATTTAGGAAGCTCTGAGAACTAAAATGTAGGATGAGTGGGGGATATGAGCATGATATAAAATTCTTAGGTCACGCTAAGAAGTCTTGATTTTGTCCTATTGGAAAGAATGAGGCACTGAGGAATTTTAAGCACATGGCAAATGTGACAAGATTTGGATTTTTGAGAAGACCTTGTAGCTATAAAGAAAGATGTAGAGAAGATAAGGGGAGCTGGCCTAGAGTAGGGGCAGCCAGGTGGAAGACAGCTAGGACAGTCATGAGAAGAAATAACAAACACCTGAGTCAAGGTGACCGATGCTGCCACGGGGCATGAGGCGGCGGGAAGCAGGAGTCGGTAAAATTGATGGGATACAGCGATGAAGGGGACAAGGAAGGACTGGGCTGATTCCAGATTTCTGGGTAGCCAGGGAATGAAGTTGCCATAAACTGAGATAGAAAATATAGGTTGGGTGGGGTGTAAATCTGCAAAGGGCAATCATTTTCTTCATGCAGGTTATTCTGCGGTAGGACACGCTGGCCGCAGAGGTGTGCTGTTCAGATTAAGGGAGCCTGTCGCTGGGACCATAGCTGCCCGATGGCTCCCACTGTGGCCCTCAGAAGCCATGTGTCCCCCTGGGGTCACCCACTAAAGCCAGTCCGCTCCTCTCACACATCAGACCTGCACCGTGATCTGATGGCTCTCCCCTGCCCACTCTGTTCCTTTCTTCCTTCCTTATTCTCTGCAAACACTTCCTCCAGCAAATCTTCTGCAACATTTAATCCCATTTTGGTATCTCTGCTCTGAACTGACACAAGGTAGGAAGGCAGATTTGGGAGTCGTGCACAGAAATCACTGAGCCTTGGGTTAGAACTAACCTGTTCCAAGGCTGCAAACCCTGAAGAGCTATTTTTCTAACACATTGCTAGGTGGAGAGTGGCTGTTGGCCAGAGGTAAGCAACATAAGAGATTTTGAAAAGTTAATGTGAATGTGGTGTTAGACAGCTTGGACTCTTAATGTAGCATTAGGAACCATAGACAGAAGACCTTTTAGTATCTACCACAGTCCTAACTTTAATCTGTGTGTAAATTAGGTGACATCCTAGAATTCTTGGACCTCCAGGTCAGTGCTGAAATAGAAGAACTGGGCTATGGGTTTGCTCTATCTTTTCCAAGCACAAGACACAAAGTATAAGAGTGAGGACAGAAAAGTCAGTATCCTTTATAAAGCACTCAAGAGATGAGCGTTCCACTGGCTCGTGGAAGTCTTTCCAACAAAATGCCATCTGATTCTGCCCCAGCAGCACACACTTAATCTGCCTGTGAACATATTTTTAAACCTTTAATTGGCTAGGTAGATGATTATGGGGTGTGTTTTCTCATGTTCTAAAATATTTTAATACTAGTTCTGTCTCAACCTTACCTTGAACTTCTTCCATTTCCTTTGTAATTTGCCAAATTATTGTGTGCATGGTTGAAACCAAGTATTGTTACTAATGATAATGCTAACGACTAAATTTTATTCATAAACTGCACAGAAATTGCATCTTCATTCAAATCACCTAAAAGGCTGGATTCTCCAAGTGATCATGATTTTAAATGTTTAGGTTTGCAAAAATCACTACAGTAAAACCGTGTGTTGAAGACACGTAGGCTGCCAACACTGGGCATACACCCAGCTCTCTTGGCCTAAAGATGTGCTCACCTGGGCAGAGGCCACCTGGTAGGCCTAAAAAAGGAAAAATAAAGAAACAGGACTACATTTCATAGAAAACTTCCACCGTGTGTAGATAAAGGAGAAAGAAGAAAGAAGCCAAGATAATTAAATTTGTACAGCAAATGTTCTACAAAAACATAGTAGTCGCTCTTCCAAGGCTGTTCAGAGTGTCTGTCTGAGCTTTTATCTCAAGGCAATGGGGACAGTTACATTACATAATCCATGTAAAGTCACTCTTGATATTTAAAATGATGTAAAAATGGGGGGGGGTCAATTTCAAATTACTATTATAGCAGCATTCAAACTTATAATTCTCCTGAGCAATCAAATTGCATGATGTACTTTTCTCTAATTAATATATCAGAGGAACCATAAACACAGCCTTAAAATCTTTTTATAGTCTAAAATCATCTTTCATGCAGGCATTCATAAAAACTTGTAGCCTTACCCAAAACTATTTTTCTTTCTCCTCCTATCTAAAAAGAAATAACATAGAAATCACAATCATGTATTTAGTGTATAGCATGTGGGAAAAAAACTTATTCTACTTTTTCATATTAAAAACAAAACTCCACGTACTTAGCAAGTCTATATATTTAATTTGTCTGTCAAAATTAGCTCTAACATATCATCAGGACCATAGGCATAGCAGCAGACATCACGCCTCATTATAGATATTTTCAGGTTCGCAAATACAAGCCAAGATACAATATGCAATTGATAAGTCTTAGCTCTCTTTAATTAGGGAACACTGGGGTGCTTGGGTGGCTCAGTTAAGCGACCGACTCTCAATTTCAGCTTAGGTCACGATCTCATGGCTTGTGAGTTCGAGCCCTGAGCCAGGCTCCACACTGACACTGCAGAGGCTGCTTGGGATTCTCTCTCCCTGTCTCTCTGCCCCTTCCCCTCCCCCAACCCCCCTCCCCTCTCTCTCACAAAAATGAACTTTAAAAAAAAGATGCTGGGGTGCCTGGGTGGTTCAGTCAGTTAAGTATCCAACTCTTGATTTTGGGTCAGGTCATGATCTCACAGTCATGAGATCAAGCCCCACACTAGGCATGGAGCCTGCTTGGGATTCACTCTTTCTCTTTCTTTCTCTCTTTCTCATAAATAAATAAACAAACTTTAAAAAAAAAGATATTAGGAAACACTGCAAAGGTAAGCACTTATATTAGTTGTTTGTCTTCTTAGAATTGGTCAAATTACATAAAGAAACATAAAATAATTTACCTTTTTGAGCTCCTGGATCCATTAAGTGATGCACTAATGGATGACTACATATTGATGCTTTCTTGATCATTTCTTGAAAACTAGGCAAATAATATAATAAAATATCAAATGGTAATAATTCAAGTGTGTTAAGTTCTTTTATATTTACCTAATGAAGCTTAAGTAACATCAAATCTAGATAGAAAATTATATTAATTGTATTATATATTAATATAATTAAAATTATATTAATTATATTAAAATTTAATATATTGATAAATCATGATTTAAGATAGACCAATAAAACACAATCTATGCAGTACAAATCAAAATTCAGGCAAACAAGAGTCAGAAGTTTCAGAAGCTACTGGAGAAAGAAAACATACCCTTCACCAGAGACTACCTCAGCTATCACAAAGAAAGGCGTCATCTTTATACTGACTGGTCAGATGGCAATCTTAACATTTAAGAGGTGATTAAAACATTGGGAGACAAAGTATTTCGTTCGGTGTCATGAACCTCACAGTATTAATCTGAAATAGCAGCAAATACAAAGTTCACTTGTTTCCATCAGTGTGTTAGTAGGAAGTACCCAGGGTCTAACAGCTCCACCACCAAATGGTCTTTTAAGTAGCTTCTACTTTGAAGAATCCATACCAGCTCAAATATGCTTAAAATTAATTATTCTGTGCCTCTCAAATAGACCGCATCCTGTGCATAAGCTGAAACGAGCTGTTATTCCAATTTAGGGGAAAGATGATTTGATGTTTTGCATCTCAGTTTTGGCCCTCATACATAATCCCTCGGAAACTCCTGTCTTCCGAGGATCCCCAAACACTTTTCGCAGCCACCACATTTTTCTTTGCCGTACGCCTCTATAAGTTAGAAGACCAATTTTGTTCCCCACAGCTGATAAAGAAAACAAAAAGTCAAATGACATCCCCGCGGTCACTGGCGGAACAACAGCAACCGTGGCCACACATTCTGTCCCCGACTTGGTTCCTCCTCCACTGAAAGACGCAGTCTTGATTACACGTGTCTGCCTGAAGGTCAACATTTATTAAATGTGAAGTCCGGACATACCTACACCGGTGGGCTGAGTTTCTAGAAGTTTAAAAAGTATCATCCACAACTTTTGTTTGGCTGGAGAGACCCCTGAGGGTGCGTGAAAGACGAGCCCAGAAGCACACAGTTTGCTACTGTATATACACTGGCAGCGAGTCCTCACGGGAGGGATTAGGACCCTGACAGCTGCGGCAAGGAGGCTGGGATGCCTGTAAACAAAGGGGCTGAAGAAGAGCAGGAATATTCCATGCGAGTGTCTCGTGAATAGAGTTAGAGCCAGTAGGTAAATATAAGCCACTTGGACAAGGCAGTGACGATTACGTGAGCAAAGGGACACATTTTTGGACCTCAATGCCAAGAGTTATATAAGACTCCACATCTGTGACGTCCTGTGAGGCGGAGGCCGCGGATGGTTTAGGTCACCTGCCCGGGTGTGAACATCATTTTTAGAATCACACAACCATGCCAGAACGTTAGAGAATGTGCCTTGGGCACAGGCATCGAGTTTCAATTCCTTCCTGCTCAGACTGAATAGGAAGGCTGAGGGTGCATGTCACCTGCGCACCTGCCCATGTATACGCCTGGCTGCGTTGCAGAGCACGTGCACATTTCGTATACATTTCCCCAGGCCCTGAAAATACCCTTAAAAAGAAGTTACAGTAGGTAACAAAACAGAGCAATGTTAGAAAGTTAAATAAATTGAGTGGACTGTGGATAGAGCTTCTAAGAAGTACTTTACATACAATGATGCATATACAAAGTTGACTCAGGGTCACATTCATATAGACTAGCGGTCTGGGAGCCTAATTTTAATTAATCCTGTCAATAATCTGCTTGTGATTTCAGGCATTTAGCGAATGTGTTCCTTGGGTTCTTCATCTATAAAACAGGGATGTAAAAGGTACTCAATATGTATTTGTGGGATGAAAATGGCAGGTAAAAAAATATTCTGCAAAGCCCTAACGGATGAAAACTATTATTCACAGGCAGTTAATTCTGGGCAGAGGGCATTCTCTCTTTTTGGCTTTCTTTAAAACAAGAATAAAGAATTATTTGGTGAATAAAAATCACCTGTCCAGGGGCACCTGGGTGGCTCAGTGGATTAAGCAGTAGACTTCAGCTCAAATCATGATCTCGTGGTCCATGAGTTCGAGCCCCATGTCAGGCTCTCTGCGGACAGCTTGGAGCCTGGACCCTGCTTCAGATTCTGTGTCTCCCTCTCTCTGCTCCTCCCCTGCTCATGCTCTCTCTCTCTCAAAAATAAACATTAAAAAAATTTTTTTTAAATAACCTGTTATTTTTCAAGGGGTTATTTAAAAGATCACGAGTCCTGAGTGCTGGATTTCTTAAGAGGCAGAATCCCTAAATCCATCATTTAAAGTAACATGATGACGGTGATTATTTGTTACACTGAACTGTCTGAAAAGTACATAGACACTTCCGCCTCCAGCTGTAAATAGCTTATAGCTCACCTCTGCTTCTGAGAACTAGAAAAGCAAATTACACACACACGCACACACACACACACGGGAGGTCACCAGAGAGTTGCCAAGGCAGCCAAGAATTCCAAGCTTTTGCTGATCATTGGAATAAAGAGGCTGAAAAGCCAAAGGGAAGACCATGGGAAGGATGCCAGTGGAACTCCAGGAGATGTCACTGGACCAGGGAGACAAAGAACAATGTTTGGAGCTGGCAGGGCAGCCAGGAATTGGGAGCCCAAGATCCCAGGAAGCAAGAGAAATAAACCCGACACCCAGCACTCTTTGCTCAAGACATTTGCTCAATAAGACGTTTAGGGCAAGAGGCTAACTTCCCAACCAAAGAGTGGCTAGAGGGAGATGTAGCAGGGACCTAGATGATTCAAGCACGACAGCAGCCTAGGGGATGGCTGATCCTGGGCCCTTGAATGACCTCGTGGGCAGCTGCCTGTCCTGCTCAGACTGGCCAGCCTGTTGACTAGGAGATGAATAATGGTCCAGCTTATCTAGGCCACTGCATATGAACATCTCTTTGCTACAGCAGCTCGGCCTTCACTCCAGCTATTGTAGGGCAAAACAAATGTAAAGTATCTATTAAAGGCAACAAAATTCAATTTTAAGAAAAGTACTATCTACAAACACATAGGCAGAAAACTCCCAATTATTAGGTAGCTTTGAGGAATGAGAGTAATATGAAAAAGTTAATGTCCTCCCATCCCATCCCCCAAAAAAGTGGTCTGCTTCAAATACTTCCAGAGAAAAGAGGCATTAAAAAAAGATCTCAGTATATTTACGTGGAAGTCATGGTCAACTCTAGAAGAAAGCTGCTAGAGAAGACTGATAGAAGCAGAGGAGATATTTCAAATTAGGAAGGAATAAATAATAAGCAAGGAGAAGCAGCTGCAGATCAAGTATTTGAGAAGTTGGGCTAAAACGTGAAAATAAACAAAAGCCTGAAGAAAAAGCATCCAGCAGGCAGTCAATGGTTGTTGAAAGGTATCTGTGTTTAGTATTCATTGGTGACGATTTTGATTATTTGAAGACAGAGGGAAGAAAATCAGTCAAGATGGAAAGACCAAAGATGTCAGAAAAGACACAAGACTTGGGCAGACAGTACCTCTGAAGGCCAAAGAACCCAAGCTCAAGGTAACTGGTGGTCCCACCCTCAGCCTCCTCTTCACCGTAAGCAATCAGGATGTTGGGAGGTGCGGTGGGGAGAGGACTCAGCGGGAGCCACAATAAAGTCACCGTGGCTAGGCCACTCTGGAGGAACGTCTCTGTCAACAGTAATTGAACTCTGGAAGCCAGCCCTGAAGTCACCCACCTGCATGGTTCAGCCACAGTCCTGAGCCCCCACAGTCATTTACACAGAAGTTGGCTTGTGACAACCAAGTTATTGTAAAAGAGAAACACTGCGGTACAGAGGCTCCATATACAGGAGGGAACCTCACAGCAGGGATCAGGCACCCCATTGTGGCTTCCTCATTAATTTCCTAGAACCACAGCAAACATACTCTTGAAAGGGTGTTGCAGCAAAGTGAGGTTCCCTCCTGCTATCCTCTTATGTGGCCCCAGGGGACAGGACTCCATGTAATTGTGGGAAACTGCCACTGTTATGGAATAAGAAACAAGGACGTCTTTCTTCTCAGCTGGGTCAGGAAGTGGGGGGCATGCATACAGACAGCGACTACTGACCAACAGAAATCCCTTCCTTTCTGTCAGTGCAGTCAGAAAGCATCAGACACCGTATGCCAATAGAAACTGTGAAGACAAGGAAATATTCAATGATGTGGCAAACACTAGAAAAACGTGACATATCAGAAAACAAGAAACTGTCATGGTCTGCATCCGTATTTTTACAAACCACACAATACAAAAATTGCGCGAATACTTTTAATTGTTCTATTTCATCACAACGAATTCATTACGAGATGTTAAGCTGTACCCGCTGACAGAGAACACACTGGTTTAAATTAGCTTTTCCTCTTTTTTCCTCTGGTACCTCTCAGTTTGCCCTTTTTCTTCCCAAACACAGATCTGGCAGTCACCAGCACTGGTGCCGTCCCCGCCCGGTCATCGTCACTGGAGCTGCTGCTGGTCGAGTCCTCGTCGCGGACAGGAGCAGGGCACGCCGCGCTCTGCAGAGCCAGACGGCTGACGGGGGGCTCCTCGGCTGCTCTCCCCCTTTGCAGGTTCACTGAAGATACACACTCAGTGTCCTCCCCTGAAGACACCCCGGATGATGGCGAGAGGTGGGCGTCCCCCAGAAACCCGCCACATTTACTCTCTTGCTTAGAGTCTGAAAGCCTCTTTCTTTTCAGGTTTGAGGACTCTTTCTGTTCATCTGCCCTGCTTCTCTTCTGGGTTCTTCTTCCTTGTGCCGTATGGGGGAACTCACTCTCTTTCTCCATGGCAACAGACACCGCTTCTATTTCACTGGCCACTTCTTCTCTTTCTTTTCTCAGCATACATGTCACGGCTCTGTTAAGTCTCTGGCTCCTGATACCCTTAGCATCTTGTTTCTCCTGTTGAGCTAATCTAAAGAACGAATCAATTCGGAGCTGTGTCTAGAAAAATGAAATGAAATAACAAAATCAGGCAAGTAGGTAAACTTTCTTTTTTTTTTTAATTTTTTACATCTTTATTTTATTTTGAGAGAGAGGCAGAGAGTGAGCGGGGGAGGGGGCAGAGAGAGAGGGAGACACAGAATTGGAAGCAGGCTCCAGGCTCTGAGCTGTCAGCACAGAGCCCGACGCGGGGCTCGAACCCACGGACCGCGAGATCATGACCTGAGCCGAAGTCGGACACCCAACCGAGCCACCCAGGCGCCCCAAGTAGGTAAACTTTCTAAAGCAAATCAAAGAGCTCCACCTTGATCACTAGCTTTGGATGACACAGAGAATATGAATTCGTTCTCTCTCAAAAGCCGAATCTCTCTGAGGTGACTTGCTGACGGTAGATTTTATTTTCTAGATCGTACTTAAAGCAGTACTTGTACCACCTCTGTCACCCCGTAAGCCCTCCGTCCACATCTCAAACAAGGACCCCCTTCCGAGGCACTTAGTGAGAGTTAGGTATTTCTCAGCAGCCAAAAACACCATCTCCTTTGGGGCAACACAGTGTCACGGGGTCTGTTTCTAAATTCCCGTCTTGCCTTCGCTTCAACACATCACCCTCATGTGACACACTGAGGAGACAACCTCACAGCACTGGGAGTCGCAGGAAGCAGGCATGTGTTTTGTTAGCAAATCCACTTTTACGAGGACAGTTACAGTCGGGAAAAGCTTTATGCCTAATGTTCATCACAGCATTACTTAGGAAATCCTGAAAATGGAGGGCCCGCTAAGTGAACTGAACCAGTAGGTAAGATCTCTTTGAAGAAATGCAATCCGGTCATTTGAAATTATGAAAACCACGCAATACACAGAAAATGGTCAGATCTATCAGACTCCACTTATGTGTGACGACAAATCTATGTGGGAAGGAGGGGGAGGGGAGAATGAAAGAAAATAGACCTAAATGTTAACATCTGTGTCAGAGAAAGTAAATAATGGAACATTTTAATTCAGTTTTTTCACTCTCTAATTTTGGGGAAATAAATTTATACTAACTTCTACAAGGTAAGGGAAGAAACGTATTACAATAAAATATATCTGAAATTAAGGAGTAATCAGTCACTAAGCCAACAAGCTTTCCGAGTCTGCTGGCATACAATGTCTGCATTATAGACAGTCCTCAAATAAGCAACAGGAGACTCTTTCTGGAAGGGCTGTCTACCTCAGTTTTATTTATACTTTTTCAAGACTAACCGACCTTGATGACAATAGATTTAAATATATGTATCTTACAGGATATGGTCCCGTACGCACAGGTAAACCTTTCACCAGAAATATTCTGGAGGTTGTTCCTGGGTGGGAACCATTTTCTGCACGGGTAGGAACGTACTCACAGATGAGCAAGACACAATTACCTACCAACTCGGGAAAACTGAGGGCCGTACAAAGGCCTCGTTTCTCCTCAAAACTCTCCTGCCAACATGCCATAATGATGATGATTCACATATAGAATTAAGGAGCATTCGTACTTGAGGAGAATTTAATGATCAGGATTGCTCTGGACTAGACACTTCCCAGACTTTTAAAAAATGAACATAGCTCTGAAAAAGTAAAATATTCAACCATAAACATCTCAGTGTGTGATCCATTATTAGACCGGTTTTTTTCAAAGTCAGAATGAATATGCAAAGACACCAACGTCCAGGCCTAAGAGTGAAATTCAAAAATGAAGACAAAGTGCAGTTTTCTCTTTTTCTGTTTCCTCTGTTCTCTTATCTAAAGTATAATACTTTAAAAATGCATGTCATATGCCCTAAAATGAAAGAGTAACTGGTCTATAACAGCTGCCACTCACAGCCTTAGTGAGTTCACTCCTCCCCCTGAATTTAGGAAAAGAGCTGCCATGATTACCTGCTGGGCGTTCAGTTGCTTTAATACTGGAAACAGAGACTCATCTGTCTTCGTCCTGTTCCAGCCAAAATAACGCTGACAAAATATGCAGGCAGTTAAGGCTTCTAGATGCTTTTAAAGATATTTAAACAAGTGATAAATAAAAAGGTCCAAAGAACTCAGCCTAATGCCGTTCCCCAGATCTCTAAAGATTTTCATATTTATAAAGAATAAAGTGGTAGAGAAAAGAATGACAAATTACTGCAACACAATCACGTGGCACTGTCTCCTTTTCAATGTCCTCTAAGATAAGACATATCCAATTCTCATTTTAGGACATCAAAGACTCGCTATTATGAAACACAGTGAACCTAGATTAAAAACAAGTTTCAGATATCATACATACTTCTTTGAGAGAAAAATATTGTAGTTAGACTAATACTATTAAACATTTAAACATCTATCCAAATGATTATTTAAATATGCAAAAGGGAACATATAAATAATAATAAAGAACAAAACCAATAATCTTTCCTATTCTTTCGGAATGAATGAATACTTAGTGGTAGCACCTATGAATGCTTATCACTACTTATTTCAGGAAAGACCCTCTTTAACACTAAAGAGGTTATTCACAATGGCTAAAACACGGGAGCAACCCACGTATCAGCTATAGATGGACGGATAAGCAAAATGTGGGGCATCCACATAACGGAGTATTATTCAGCCGTAAAAGGAAGGAAACTGACACACGCTACAACATGGATGAACTCTGAAGACATGATGCTCAGTGCCATAAGCCAGACATAATTCCACTTTAGGAGGTCCTTAGAGTCATCAAATCACGGAGACAGCTGACTTGTGGTTGCCAGGGGCCGAGTGGAGGCAGATGGGGAGATATTGTTTAATGGGGACAGAGTTTCAGTTCTTTTCAGATGAAAATGATATGGGGGTGGATGGTGGGGACTGGTGCACAACAATGTGAATGTACGTCATGGCACTGAAGGGTACACTTAAAATGTTAAGATGATAAATTCTGTCATGTGCTTTTACCACAAAAAAAAAAATCCTAAGGAGAGAGAAAAAGGAGCATCTTAGATAAACAGAATGTTAAGAAAAAGCTGATGCTAGTTCATGTTCCCTCAGTTTCAAACGGAAACACACGCTTGGCTCAGGGTCCCTTTTTGTTTTGAGAAGTAAAAGGATATTCTCTAATTTTGTCGAGATCCGGCTTTCCCCACAGAAACGACCCCCTGGAGTCATCCACCACAGGTCTGAGGTAAGCGTCTGCCACGGCCGGGTTGGGGAAGCCAGCTGTGAGTTGCAGCTTGCGTAGCTTCTTCTTCACTTTGGTGTCGTAAGGGTTAGGTCTTATCTTCTTATTACGTTGAGCTTCATGCCACCACTCTCTAGAAGGCAAAGGGGACAGACCACGACATCACAGTGGATACGCTGCAGATACAGGCCTGTATTTAGCGGAAGGTGCAAACTCGCCGCCCAGCTCCAGAACATCCAGAACAAACCGTACGACGCACAGACGGGCAGCTTCGTTATTCTTCATGTTCTTCACCACAACGCGGAACGATGGCAGACACTGACTGAGCGCCTACCGGGCCTGGCCCGAGTGAGCTGCTCTACACGCCGGATCATCCCGCGAGCACAGTCCGACCACGTCCACACGTCACAGAAACGGGACGCCAGCAGCAGTCACTACCTGCTCAAGATTTCACAGCGGGGACTGCTGTGGTCAGACCCTGAGACTCTCCCCCAAGAACCCGCAGCTTCTCCGGGTCTCTTTCTCAGCAGTAAAATGAAGTAAAATGTATCATTTGCCTCAAACCAACTACCGTAACAGACCCAAGAACAAAAATGCCAAGAACATGTTAAATTTTTAAAAATGTGGAACATGATTCTATATAAAGTGTAACGTCAATTGTGGGGGAAATGCATACCTGTGGAGAAAGAGAAAAAATAAACAGGGCAATGTAAAATAAGAAAAACAGTAACAACTATTATTTTACTGTGTGTTGGGCAATATTCTAAGCAAGGACTGAGCCGTTCATTGTCTTCTTCATATTTTATTCCTTTTTGAGTTTTTCCTGAATTTATCGCGAGCATAAACTACCATGGCAAGTTCAAGACAGCCACACACTCTGTGTCGCTCCTGCCACCCACAAGTGGGGTTCGCGTCCCCTCCCTCGAGCCGGATGGGCCCCGTGGCCGCGGAGGGGATGCTGGGCCAGGTCTGGAGGGGCTGCAGTTTCCGCATCCTGACCCTCAGAGAATCCGCCTCGGAAGGAGCCGACATGCGGTGAGGACACCCCGGCTCATGAGGAGGTACAGACGGACAGGGCCGCCCTTCTGGCCAAGCCCCTGGCTGACCGTCGGCACCGCTGGCCAGACAGGGGCTCCGGCTCCAGTGGGTCCTATAGCCCAGTTGAGCTGCCCCCGGCCCACGTGGGACCCAACAAGACATGTCCACGCAGCCTCACCAAACTGCAGATTCATGGGCAAAATCACTGGCTGCCGCTGTTTGAAGCCACTGAGGTTTAAAGTATTTTATAATACGGCACGAGATTATCAGAAAACCGATAGTTAGGAAAAATGAATGGCATAAACCTAAAATAAAAACATAAAGATAACCCTCAGCAAACATACCTTCAATGGAGCTTAAAAAACAGAAACAAGCAAAAATAACCTCTATCTCATGTTCCCCACGGCTTCACATACTTATTAGAATTAGAAATTCAGGTTTGCACTCAGCCAGCCCCGCCTCACCGATGCAGGGGCGCCATCTAGTGTTACGAAAGACTAACTGCAGTCTTCACCGCAGGACCGAAAGGAAAAAAGGAAAATTACATCATCAGTTTTACAACACTGTTTCCAAGAGTGCACTAAGAGAATACCTGTAATTCTTCCCCGCCCTCTTTTGAATTTTCACCTGAGATAAGCAATTACAATCGTCAGCTAGGAGGATCCGCACAACACACTGAGCACACATCACACGAAACAATCACCCTCCTGAGAGCAAGAGGGCCAGGCACTCACATCGAGATGCAGCGGAGCTGTGGGGACAGGAGCTGTGGGGACAGGAGAGGGAGCGAGGCGACTGTGATAAGACTGAAGGGTCTGTGCCCCGCCAGGCCAGCGGGGTGGACTGCTCTTCTCCGGCCCTGCTCTTTCTCTTTGGGCCCAGTGTTTTCAGATCTCATTTCCCCCAAGAGAATCCAAATTTTCTGTGAAATCTCCCCCAATTTACACATTGGGTAGCCAATTCAAAGTTGAAGCCCCTCTTTGTGGGCCAAACCAGGCACAGCGGGGCTGAGCTCAGCGGGCAGGCCCAGAGTAGCTCCACCTGACAGGGGTCAGGGGGACTGGCCAGAGTTGGCTTGGGAGAAAGGGAACGCAGAAAAGAAAACAGGCAACATGGGCAATTTTCCTGCCCTTTCGCTTCCCTTCCTGCCCTTTCAGTCCGCACTGGTGTGAACGCTGCCGGGCCAGGCACGGCTACGGCTGCTCTCTGCCATCGACCAGCAGAGACGGCTCAGCGGACTCTGAAAATGTACACCATTCAACTGACAACAAACAAGCCAAATTTGTTGAGAGAAAAAGAATGGCATAAACAGGCATTCACTGTATTACCAATGCAAGTTTTCAATCAACAAAAAAAATTGGGATATCAAACTGGAAAGCTAAATACCATTTTTAGTTACCCTAAAATAACAATCAGGTAAGAACCCAAACATATGTCTATAAAGACGCTCAAATCATGTTTGCTTAGACTTTAAAAAAATAAAAATAACAACCGGCATCTAATTAATTAATCATGACACATCAAGACTACCACGGAGTCATTAAAAACTGACACTAGGGGTGCCCATGTGGCTCAGTCAGTTAAATGTCCAACTCCTGATTTCGGCTCAGGTCATGAACTCACGGTCGTGAGACTGAGACTCACATCAGGCTCTGCGCTGGGCATGAAGCCTGCTTCAGATTCTCTCTCTCACTCTGCCCCTCTCCCCTGCTCGTGCTCTCACTCTTGGTCTCACTCTCTCTCTCGCTGTCTCTCTCTCAAAAAAAATTAACTAAAAATACTAAAAAATAAAAATGTTAAAAAGACCCTGATAACAACCTATAGATTGTAAAAAGCGGATGGCATCATCCCATTCTTATAAAAAGAAATAATACACACTCACATGAGTGCACATGCATGTGTCTGTAAATATATAATGGGTAGAGTATACTGTGCATAGAAAAGTCTAAAGTTATATAAACCAAAATGTTAGCTGTAACATCGTTTTGATTCGTATTTCATAATTTTCTATAATTATTTGTATGATAAAGGTATTTGTAGTTTTTCAAGTTATTGACTCACCATGGCCTGCGAGCTACCTAGTAAGTTACCTCCAGCATATTACTTCTTCAACACTATGCAAGTTATGAAGAGAGAGATGAAGAAAGCATAAAATCAATACACTGGTATGTGTGCTAAAGCTGGAGGACAGCAAACATTAAAGCCATCTCCGTATTTAAGTTTTCATTTTAATCCCTGATTCTTTAGAGCGGAACATCTGAGCCTTTTTAGACACAGGAGCTACCTCTGGAAAGAACTCTGAAGAATCATTAAGTCAACTACTGCCAAACAGTATCTTGTGACAAGGTCAGAAAACGTCATCACAACCTCACGAATGGACTAAAAACCACTGAACTGTGGGATCTATGGCACAGGATTTATATTCCAATTTCTTTTTAATGCCATCGAGGACCAACCTGAAAGAAAGAAGGACTTTCACAGACATAGTCCTAACTACCAGCGTCTCAGAACCTAACTGGCAAGCGTACCCCAAGGACAACACAGCCCTGGCTCTGGCTGGAAGGCAGCCCCACCACCGGACACACCCGAGTACACGCAGGGAGAAGGACAGCAGGGCCCGATACAAAGTTGTCAGCATCATATTTCCAAGCCTTCTCTGGCTGACCGTTCAGGACACTTGACACACACAAGTACAGGCACGTGTTTGCTTCTCTTCTTCCCCAAGAGCGTGGAGCCCCTGAGAGCACAGCCTGCCTTAGTCATTGCTCCTACCCCAGCCTCGCAGGGTGTCTGACACATAGTACCTACCCAATAATTATCTCAATGAATGAAATGGAAATTTCTACTTGCCTATGACATCCCACAGGCCTGGCCATGTATCCCTGAACTAGGATAAGCCTGATGCCTCTAAAAACACTGTCTCGAGGGGCGCCTGGGTGGCTCGGTAGGTTGGGTGCCCGACTTCAGTTCAGGTCATGATCTCGCAGTTATGAGTTCGAGCCTTGCGTCGGGCTCTGTGTTGACGGCTCAGAGCCTGGGGCCTGCTTCGGATTCTGTGTCTCCCTCTCTCGATGCCCCTTTCCCACTTGTGTTCTGTCTGTTTCTGTCTCTCAAAAATAAATAAATGTAAAAAAAAAAAAAAAATTAAAAAAAAAAACACTGTCTCGGATTTCACTGAACTACAGAAAAGGGAAAACAAACTTTGTAACCCAATCAATTCCTCCTTCTGTTTTCCCAATGAACAGTGATCTGTAACAGTTCATAATATAAATAATGGTTCTGTTTGTTACATGAGGTATTTACATAACCATCTGAATTACAGAAAGTAACAACGAACTTACGAGAATTTTAGGAGAGGTTCCAGGCCATGTCCAGGGAACTCATTGAGAATTTCCATGGCTGTAACACAACCTACAGTTGGTATTCCTTCTGTATAATCACTTCCAAGCAAATAGGCCAAATTGATTAATTTGTTCCGGTCTAATCCTATAAAAGTAAAAACCATGTTATATTTTTAACATTTTTACTAGAAGACACGAAGCAAGCCTCTGCCTCAGGGCCTTTGCACTCTCTAGGACCTTTGTCTGACACACTCATCCCTAAGGTATGTACAACCCTCGCTACCTCTTTATTTTAGGTCCTAGCCCAAAAGTTACCTACTAGTAGAGCCTTTTCTTACCACAACTCTATACGCGACAGCATACACACTTCCTGTGCCTGCAGGGCACCCTCTTCTCTTTCATGGCTTTTTTTCTATACGGTACTTATGTCAAATTATGATTTACACTTATCATCTGTTTCTCCTACCAGATTTTCATTCTCCGCTGTTTCCCCACTGCCAAGAACAGCTGGCCAGGGGAATCGACATATATTTGTTAGATGAATGGGAAAATGAAGAATCACTGCCAGAAAAGCCAATGGAGGGCCACGAAGTTCACGCCTCCAGCAGGACTGACTCCCACCTCCCGCCCCATCTCTACCACCCTTGGTTTAGTCTGGAGACCTCAGGGGAGCAGTCAAAGTCTAAGCAGCTCAGGTAATTAAAAACGCAGAACACGCCTAACCATTACTGGGGCTTTAATTCTTAATTCTAGTTTAAGAACCCTATTCCTCTACATAAGCAAAAGATCGCTTGCAGGAAAACGTGTACAGACCTACCGTTTCCATGAATACACCAAAGCAGTTCCGCGGAAAGGAAAAGACTCATGATACAAACTCAAAATAACCACACTCTGGCGTCTTACCCAGTTGGTTGTGGAAGTCCACATACTGGTAATATTCCACAAACTTGTTTTTATTAAAAAAGTTTTTATAGACATGCCGCGCTCCAAACAGCCAAATATCACTGTCGTCGGTGATTGTTCCAGAAGTCTGGTCAGTCAGGTCCAGGAGGGCGCACTGAGCCTCTGCTTCCATGGGAGCCTCGATGTAGGGGACGCCGAACAGGCGAAGAAGTTCCTGCAGAGGTACAGGCACGCGACACCCTGTGAGACGGCCTTGACCAGAAACGGGAGCGGCACGCGGACAGTTCCCTCACCGCGCTCCCTCGCGGAACCCAATTCAGAAGTGGCGGCAGGTACTGCTCACGGAGGCCTGAGCTGGGACACCCACCTGGCTTTCCAAGAACATCTGCCCTGTGACGGTAGCAGCAATCCGTTCCTGCTGCTGCTTCTGTGCTTTCAGTGAATTCTGCTGTGCTAACAGGTCGCTCTCCAGCGTTTCCAGTTCCTCCTATAAAGAAATTTCATCTGTAGATAATTATATTAATAGTCCAATGAAACTCCTTTCTTACAAAAAGCCTGCATTTAGTCTGAATAAATTACCACATAAGCTTTCCTCCTTGTGACGTTTTCCACTCGGATTTCTGAGCAAGCCTATAATTGCTGTAGCTCCCTCGCTAAATCACAGGAAGTGGAGAAGCTCCACGAAAGAGGAGCCGTCAGCAAGAACCAGACGCAGGCAGACAGAAACTGCAGGGAAAGAAACTGTGGTGTTGGGGGGGCCGGGCTGGCTCAGCCGGTAGAGCATGCGACTCTGGATCTTGCAGTTGTGAGTTCAAGCCCCAAGTTGTGTGTAGAGATTACTTAAAAATAAAATATTTTAAAAAAAGAAAGAAAACTGTGGTATACGTGCATACAATGAAAGTACTATAAAGCCATAAAAAAAAAAAACGATGAAATCTTGCTTTTTGTGACAACATGGATAGACCTCAAGGGCATTATGAGAGTAAAATAAATCAGAGAAAGACAAATCTCTTACAGGTGGAATCTAAAAAAAATTTTTTTAATTAAAAAATTTTTACAAGGTTGTAGATACAGAGAATAAATTGGTGGTTGCTGGGGGGCTGGGGAGGGGGGAGAAATGGGTAAACTGTTGAGTTTCGGGTTTTTTTAGTTTAAACAAACTGAATTTTAAAACCCACAGGGTGAGAAACCACTTCCCACCCACTAGGATGACTAGAATCAAAAGGACAGATATTAGGGGTGCCTGGGGGGCTCATTCGTTTAAGCAGCCGACTTCCGCTCAGGTCATGATCTGGCGGTTCATGAGTTCAAGCCCCGCATTGGGCTCTGTGCTGACGGCTCAGAGACTGGAGCCTGCTTCCAATTGTGTGTGTCTCCCTCTCTGCCCCTCCCCTGCTCATGCTCTGTCTCTCTGTCTCTCAAAAGTAAATAAACGTTAAAAAATTTAAAAACAACAACAACAAAAGGACAGATATTAGTAAATGTTGATAAGGATGTGGAGAAACTGGAGCCCTTGTGTACTGTTGGTGGGAATGGTGCAGTCTGACGGGTCCTCAAAAGATTCAAGATAGTACCCTGTGACCCAGCAAGTCCATCCCCTAGGTGTGCACCAAAGAGAAATGAAGGCATATGTCCTCACAAAAACCTGTACATGGAGATTTACAGCAGCACGGTTCATAACAGCCAAAAAGCACATAGGACCCAAATGTCCATCAAATGGACAAAAGAATGAATAAAATGTGGTATATATCCATACAGTGGAATACTATTTGGCCATAAAAAGAAACAAAGTACTGGGGCGCCTGGGTGGGTCAGTCCGTTAAACATCCGACTGATGATCTCAGCTCAGGTCATGATCATGATCTCACGGTTCGTGAGTTCGAGCCATGCATCGGGCTCTGCACTGACAATGCAGAGCCTGCTTGGGATTCGCTCTCTCTCCCTCCCTCTCCCTCTTCCTCTCTGCTTCTCCTGGCTTGCTCTCTAGCGCGCTCTCTCTCTCTCTCTCTCTCTCTCTCTCTCTCCTCCAAAATAAATAAACTTAAAACAAAAATTAAAAATTAAAAAAAAGAAGAAGGAAGTACTAACACACGCTACAACATGGATGGACTTTGAAAACATTCTGCTAAATGAATGGTGCCAGAAACAAAAGGCACAAGTTTTATGATCCCATTTATATGAAATGTCCAGAAATCCAGAGACAGAAAGCCAATGAGTGGTTCCCGGGGGGCTCAGAGGAAGAGATGGGGTGTGACTGCTAATGGGTACAGGGTTTCTTTTCAGGGTGATGCACAGGTTCTAAAATTGTGACGGTTGCATAATTCTGTGAATACGCTAAAAGCTATGAATTGTAAAAAATAAAATCAATTTCTAGACCATCAAACACTTGGAGATAAATCTGACAAAGGATGTGTAAGACTCATACACGGAAAACTGCAAAACACTGCTAAGAAAACTGAAAAGACCAGAATGAATCAAGATATATCCTGTGCTCCCGGATCAGAAGATACAGTGTTGCTAAGATGCTACTTCTCCCCAAATCGACCTGTATATTCAGTGCAAACCTTAGGCATTTTTCACACAAATTGAGAAGCTAATTCTAAAGTTTATATGGAAATGCATAGAATTTATTACAGCAAAGCAACTTTAAAAAAACAGTCAGAAGACTCAACTTCACATTGTCTCATTTTAAGAGTTACTGTAAAACTACAATTTGTGATGTTTCAGTTGATTTTGATACAAGGCACCAAAGCTCCCTGATTTTTCTAGCACCACTGAAAAGACTATCCTTTCTCCATCCAACTGCCTTTGTAGCACTGTTGAGAATCTGTTGTCCCTACATGCATGGATCCATTTCCGTACTTTCTGGTAAGTTCTGTTGATCTATGTGCCTATCTTTATGCCAAGAGCAAACTGGCTTGATTATTGTTGTTTGGTTCTGTTGCTGGACTCGATTTTGTTCTACTGATCCATGTGTCTACCCTTTAGCCAATACAATACCGTCCTGATTACTGCAGCTTTATATAGTAAATCTTGATATCAAGTAACACAAGTCCTCCAATTTTTTTCTTTTGCAAAATTGTTTTGTCTTCTCTAGTTTCTTTGCTTTTGCATGTAAATTTTAGAAGTGGCTTGTTAATATCCATGAAAAAAATTCTGCTTGGGTTTTCCTGGAATTCCATTCATCTCTGGGTCAGTTTGGGGGAAAGTGGCATCTTAATGATACTGAGTCTTCCCATCCAAAACCACATGTGTTTAGGTCTTCCCTGATTTCTATCATTAGTGTTTGCAATTTTGAAATACGTATCTTCACATATGTTGTGAGCTGTACACACAAGTATTTTATGCCTTTAGGTGCTACTGTATGTGCTTCTTGCTGTGGACTGAATTGCATTCCCCCAAAACTCGCATGTTAAAGCCCTAACCCCAGATGTGACGCATCTGGAGATAGTGTCTTTAGGAGATAATTAAAGTTACATGAGGTCATAAGGGTGGAGCCCTAATCTGATAGGACTGTAGCCTTAGAAAAAGACAGATCTCCCTCCCTCCCTCCCTACCCTCTTCCTCTCATCCTCTAGCAGCCCCCTCCCCCACCCCTCTATGTGAGGATGAGGCAAGAAGGCGGCCGTTTGCAAGCCAGAAAGAGCCCTTGCCAGGAACCAACACCAGCCTGCACCTTGATCGCAGACCCCCAATCCCCACAACTGTGAAAATGTAAGTGTGTTATTTAAGGGGGGAAAAAATGCAAATAGGTAATAAATGTTCATCCAGTAACTCCCTGAAGCTCAAAAGCTATTTAACTTGGCTCTTTCTTAGCAGTAGGTTAAAACTCAGTGTCATATTATTACCAAATTAATATCTTGCCATTCATTGAGTGAACTATCTGCCTCTTTTTCAGTTTCTTCATGTGGCTCAATATCCAAGGCCTCACTTCCAGAGTTGTGTCTTAGGAGGCCCTCGGAGTCACCAGTGGCTTCTTCCTTCTTAGTTCCTATTGGTTCCTCTTCATCTTGTCCAGAGGGAGGTCTGGAAGCTTCCTGTAACTCAGCTTGAAGTTCATCACTACTAGGTACACTCTGGACCTCAATGAAACTTCCTGTACCGAAATGAACAAGATCACTTTATTTATAAGTGAAACATTTAAATTAACCTGAAATCATCAGAAGCTTTCCAAAGTATGCTTAAAGATGTTTTACCCCTGGGTCACCTGGGTGGTTCCGTTGGTTAAGTGCCCAACTCTTGACTTTGGCTCAGATCATGATCTTGCAGTTTGAGTTCGAGCCCTGCTTGGGATTCGAGATCTCTCTCCCTCTCTCTCTGGCCTTCCCCTGCTCATGATGTCTCTCTCAAAATAAATAAGTAAACTTTTTAAAAATTTTTATGAAAAATTTTTAGCCTAAAAAGATTTTAATTTAATAGAAAACATGTAATGAGAACATATTATGACTAAATATATTTAATAATAAATGTCTATAACTTCACAATAAGCCTTTTCCATTATGTAAACTGGCACTGCCTTTGAAGTTAGGAACCAAGCTTTCAAAGATTTGCATATAAGCTTTATAAAAATATGCTAAGTTAACTAATGTTTTAAATTTCAAAAAGGAGAATAATCAGAGGAAGTAAACAACCATGTAGGTTGTTAAATGTGTTTTGATGCTACTTCACTATGCACATAGCAAAGAAGAAAGCTGTGGCTTGGTGGAAAGAACCCTGGATGAGTGCTCAGGGGAAATAGTTCTTCTCTTCCACTTGCCTTCCTTCCTTTCTCGTGTCTTTTCTTTTCTTTAAAAAAAAAATTGATTCCCTTCCTTCCCTTCAAGGGGAGGAGGCTGGATTTCAAGACGCAATTGGGACAGATGGGCTGGAGATCTCAGAGTGGGGACTGGAGCCAAGAAGACAGCCAGGACCAAGGAGGACCGATGGGGTCCGATGGTTACAAATCAAGAGAGAATAACCAATAAGTTAATATATTAAGGACAATGCGAGTAAAGTTTCTCACTGTTCGGAAAGGAAATTATAACAAAGGTGGAGGCTAATATGAAATCTGTGAGACTGGATTAGAATGCAGATCAGTATGAACTCACAGATTTGTATATATGTAATCCATATTTATTTGTAGAGAAATAAATATAGATGGGTGTGTGCATATGTTTGTGTGTGTATACATAAAGATATGTCCTGGCTTTGTCCCTGAGAGGGCCTGAAGCAATGACACCCCAGTAATGGTGAGCACACTCAGTGTCCAGATCTGGGGTTTCTAAACATCACTGAGCTCCATTACAAGAAACTAGGGCTCTTGGGCGAACTAGTTGGATCCAGGGACAGGACAGGGCAGGGAAAGTAGAAAATAAATCTGGAATATCTTGATCAGAAAGTAAAGAAATGCCCAAAACATAATGGGGAATTGTCCAAAGTCACAGGAGCCAGCCTGAAGAGGCCCCCACTGGCCAAAACTGGGAGGATTCCAGCAATAAAGTAAAGTATGATAGCATCATCAGTCACAATAATCATAATAAAGTAAGATGCTTGGGTCCATGCTGATATAAAAAAATAATAAATGGAGAAAAGGGGAAAATCTTCCTTATAGAAGGATGTAAACCAAAAAATGTATAAGGAACGATGGAACTAAAAAAACTACCATTTGGCGAGAAGCCTGGGTGGCTCAGTCAGTTGATCATCCAGCTCTTGATTTCGGGTCAGGTCATGATCTCACTGTGAGATAGAGCCCACGGCAGGCTCTGGGCTGCCACTGAGACTGCTTAAGATTCTCTCTCCCTCTCTCTGTGCCCCTCCCTGGCTGGCACATGTGCACACTCTTTCTCTCTCAAAAAAAAAACAAAAACAAAAACAAAAAAAACAAAAAACCTACCATTTGGCAACTATCACACTAATCACTTATTTAGGTAAAAATCATCAACGAATGCTAAAACAGGTGGATAAAGGTTTGTTCAGAAACAGCATATTTATACAGCCTCAAAAATTCCTTTCCATAAAATACTAATTACGAGGAATGAAACTCGGCAAACACCAGGAAAAAAGCCTGTGTGTATAGGTAATTCCTGTTATTCACAGCAGTATGTTCTATAAAGTCACTGGGAACTCTGAATCCACGAACATTGTTCACCGAGTAAATATATTTATAATCTCAAATCCTAAAAACAACCTATCTTGGTAAATTCTATTTTCTTTATCTTACAAAAGAGGAAATGAGGGTTAGGAGGGTTAAGAGACTTGCCTGAAGCTGCCTCACTAACAGGTGGCAGAACTGGGATTCAAACCCCATCCAACTAGCCCCTGAGTCACAGCTTTTGGTCTACACTGCACTGCTCCCTTCCATATTCACGTTCTGGTCACCTCTGTAGGACAGCTGAAACAAGAAGGCAGAGTGACACCTTGTTCAACCTCAGCAGGGAACGATACGGCAATTCAAACTTTTAGCAACTTTATTCAGGTCCATGAATGACCACAAAGATACTCCTGATAAGTACTGATTTTGGCATTACAAATAAATTTTAGTAAATAAGCAATTTTGCAAATAAGAAACCTGTGAATGAGGATCGGCCATATGTGGGGCACCTGGGTGGCCCAGTCCGTTACGTCTCCAAC
>CM053574.1:124587713-124656660 GCA_028646485.1 Cryptoprocta ferox | reverse complement strand
AGGCAGGGGGCCGCCGCGGCGTGCGCTCCGTCCCCGGACAGGCAGGGGGCCGCCGCGGCTTGCGCTCCGTCCCCGGACGCCCAGGGGGGCGCTGCGGCGTGCGCTCCGTCCCCGGACAGGCAGGGGGCCGCCGCGGCGTGCGCTCCGTCCCCGGACAGGCAGGGGGCCGCCGCGGCTTGCGCTCCGTCCCCGGACGCCCAGGGGGGCGCTGCGGCGTGCGCTCCGTCCCCGGACGCGCAGCGCGAGCCAGTCACAGGGGCTGGCGTCCGTTCCCCGCCCTGCAGCCCGGGGGCCTCGCTGCGCCCCACCCCTGCGCCCTCTGAAGTGACCGCGTCCTTTCGACCCGGAACTGCGGACCGGTCGCCGTCGCCGGTCTGAAAGGCGCCGATCACCACGTGACTCGGTGACACTGCCTGCTCGGGGACACGAGAGTCGCTGGCGGGCTGGGACAAACGGGCCGCGTCCGCCAGCCTCCGGCCACCGTCGGGGCCGCTCTCGCGCTCCTGGGCCGAGTCCGCGCGGGTCGGGCGGGGCCCTGGCGGCAGTGCCCCTCTCCAGTCGCCGTCTTCCAGGGTTAGGGTTAGGCGTCCGGCGGCTTCCCCCTCGGAACTGTCCTCCGGCGGCTCTGGCGCCCCTTCCGCCGCGGGCCACACGGCGTTTCCTGCGTGCGCTTCCGCGTCCTCATCGTCGTCGTCGTCAAGGGCCTTCTGAATCGCTACGAGAGTCCGCGGTGACAGGGGCGCGCTGTGCGCGTCGGGCGGCCTCCCGCCCTCGCTCTCGCCCGCCTCCTCCGAGCTGCCCCCCAGCACGGCGGCCTGCGCGGCCCGGGACGTTCCCGGAGAAGGAGGGGCGGCGGCAGCCTCGTCCAGAGGCCTCAGTTTTTCACAAGGGGAGGACTTCACGTCGAAAGACTTGCTGTGCGTTTCGCTGGAAGAAGGAAGAGCGTCTGAACCCACCTCGGCAGCTTTCTTGGCCTGAATACCTTGAGAAGAATTCAAACAATTCTCATTACTTAGTTTTCCAGTGAGACGATATACTTCTAGTACGATGAATAAAACGACACTGGGTCTCATCAACGAAGCTGTAACTTCTCATTTAACCAGCAG
The DNA here is from genome assembly GCA_028646485.1 of Cryptoprocta ferox. Classification (NCBI taxonomy): domain Eukaryota; kingdom Metazoa; phylum Chordata; class Mammalia; order Carnivora; family Eupleridae; genus Cryptoprocta; species Cryptoprocta ferox. The sequence continues at coordinate 124,655,554 of CM053574.1, read as the reverse complement.
TTAGTTAGTGAATCTTAAAGCGGGCTGGTGCATGAGCACCGGGGGACGCACAGAGCCCCTGGATCGCTGTACTGCACCCCTGAAATGAGTATGACATTGTATGTTAATCATACTGGAATTAAATGAATGTGAAAGAAATCCAGAAATGAAAATAAAGTCGGTTAGTTCAGTGGGAGGTAATCCGTTAACAGCTACATACGTTTACTACGGCACAAGTAGGGTCTAGTTCATAGAATTCAGAAACACGACAGATTTTTGGTTTTCAACCGTCAGGTGAGTGACAGTGCCCCGATACCTCTTATCAAGATGTAATGTGACGTGTCTTCGGAGACCACTCTCCTCGACTCGACCTCCTTCAAAAAGCCTCCTTCGTCTTCATATTGTCTTTGGATTTGTCCTGACTGCTGCTGATTCATTTCCCTTTGGACATTTTCTATGTGTTGGTTTAGATAGTTTTTTTTAAGCAAGCCTTTGAGCTGGTACTGTGAAAAGTCATTAGACTCCTAAAAAAAGAAAATAAATAAATATAATGATTCTTTTGTATTAAATACAGATAATATTCCCACATTTCCAACCCTTTTCCCAAAGGGGGACAAAGAACAATTGATTTTTTTTCCATTGGTGATATTTTCATATTACAAAAGTAAAATATGAATACTAGCAAAAAGCTATAACTGCCTTATTAAAAAAATAATCTTTAAAACAAAAAGAACTGGACAAAAGAAATCATGAATACTATTTATGACTTAACCATTTATTCAAACATTTATTGAGCATGTAATGCATGCCAGGCACTATGACACTTTGATTACGGCTTAACAGATAGGCAACCTTCCAGAATGCAAGTAAATATGCAAGTAAGGTGCCTAGCACAGTCCCTGACCTATAAAAGACCCAGTAAATCACAACAGTCATGGTTATTAATGATAACCATTAAGTTCATTAACATTTATAAAGCATTTCCTGTTGAAGGCATTCTTCTAAGAGCTTTTACGTATCATCCCATATTATTTCCAACCACCCCAGGAGGCACATGCCATTATCTCCAATTACAAATGAAGCTGAGAGAACCAGATGAACTAACCTCCCTAGAGTTACAAGGCTACTAAGTGGTAGATCTGAGATCAAAAGCAGGTTGCCAACCTTATATTGCTTCTATTACTATTATGTTATTATTTACCATCATTACTATTATCAATACTGCATTTGCCCAATGTACAGATGATAGAAAGGTCCGTGCTGGCTGACTTAAAACTTCCCTTCGCTATCAGAAGCACAGATTCAATGAGCAGCTGAGCCACACTACCCTACCATCTACAGGTCCCAGGCTCCATGTGGCAGGAAGAGAACAAAGAGGAGAAAGTCATTAGGGAACGTCTCCCTTCCTCCCATGCCTTCCCACCTTTGTTTACATAACTCAAATTTGTATCTCCTCAAAGGCCAGCCAGAGATCCTTTCGCACTTACGAAATAAAGCACTTCATACATAGACTGAGCCTGGATTTTCCCCGAAATGAAAATAAATTTACTCCTATCCTTTGTATTTCATTTCTGTGTCCCTTCATATTTTCCTATGTTCACATACTTTGTGGAAAAACAGAGTGATAGAGAAAGAAAGAGTGCCTCTCTGCCTTTTTCATATTTTTGGTATCAATTTAAGAAATGTTCAAAAGTCTGTAGGAAAAAAAATACTACATCCATTCATCAGGAATAATGCTGCTACTAAATGCATATTCTGTCCTCCAGTGAGTTTGAGACGACGCGAGGGTCATAGGTGGTAGCAGCAGAAAGGAAAACAAAGCTCATTCGCCCACTACAGGCAGCAGTAACTGATGATGTAGCAGGGTCAGGAGACAGGCTTGACCCCAGCCATGCACACCACCTGCTCCAGGTTTCTGTGGCGGTGGAGCCCCCACAGCTGCGCCAAGTTGCGGACTTAACCACTCAATTCTCTATTAAAGAGGAAGAGGGGCGATGAAGGCCCAACTGCATTTCTAGACCTGTAGCCAAGGAAGAAATACCTGGAATTTCAAGTTAGAACATACTTTTCCATTGTGATTAGATCCTATATTACCATGAGTATTCTACGGACAACATATAGGTTAAAATAACTTTTATGAACTAACCTAAGAATTGAACCACTACTAAACACTTATGTGAAAGACACTGACTTAGGTGCTGAAATTATAGAAGTCAGCAAGACAGGCACATGAGGATCCTCAGAACCATAAAGAGACATTACAGGGTGTTACGAGAATACAGAGCAGGAGGCAAGACTTGGTCTTACGCAGTAAGTCTAAAGGCTTCAAAGAAGCCTTTAAGTTCAACTTATAAGTTGTGTCTAAGTTCAAACTTACAAACACGATGCTTCCTAGGATCTCTGAGACACAAATGCTGTTTACTAGAAACAGATATTATATAAGTCATGCTTATCAATTTCCTCTTTTTCCTAACGAAAAATCTTGCTGAAGTTCTTAATTCTAAGCATGGTTGTACTGTTGTATATTTCACCTCTGGCATTGCTTCAAATAAAGTTCTTCTTCGCTTGGTAAATTCTTTCATATCAGTCAGGATTTCATGCTTTATTTCAAGAGGCAGGCTGCTGAAGTCTTCAGATTCAATATCTATCACATGAGGATTATGAAAGAACTCTTCCTGTAAAGAGCAAAACATAACACCATGAAATTTACATTTCATACACTTAAATCTATTTATCCTAAGAGATATTTTTTGCACTTACATAGTTCTGCATAATCTACAACAGACTAAACACAGTTGTACATAATCTGCACGAGGTACCAGTGAATAGACAGATTAGGAAATACAACCATTCACTCATGGATTCATCCAGCACAAAAAACACTTACTAGACACAGCTCTGGGTGCTAGGGTACTGTGCAGATCATGCCAGATAAGGTCCCTACTCTTAGGAGTGGAGTAAAGACAGAATAATGAAAGACATAAATGAATGAACAATAAAGCAGGTTAATCTGATTAAGAGAGGTGATTAGGAGAACAGGAAGAGAAAAACATTTATTGGATAGACAGAGAAGACCTCATTAAAAAATGACCTGTGAGCAGGGACTTGAAAGACACCAACAAGCCTGAGCAGGACATCCCAGGCTGCAGGATCAACAAGTACAAAGGCCCTAAGGCAGGGATGAGCCTTTGGAATTTGAACAGTATGTGTAATTCCCTTAATTAGATTAGTTTTGTTTTGCTCTTAACCTATGATCAAAAGTGAAATAAAAAGTGAAAAATTCACTGACATGAAAAAGTAAATTTCTAAGTTTAGAATTTTAACTAATTACCAAAAGTACTTTAAAACTCGTTAGTAAAGAAAATAAAATAATGCAATTCACTTTCCTGTATGCAGGTATGTTGTATATATATATGTGCAAAGCGGCCAGCACTTAGGACAGGCCAGTCATGCTCACAACACCCCATGCTTTTCCCTCAGTGATGTTCCCATCAGCCCTCCGAGGGAGGCATCATTATTATTTTTGTTCTACCAAAAAAAAAAAAAAGAAAAGAAAAAAAGAAAAAAAAAAGAAAAGGAAAGAAAGAATGCCTTAAAGAAGTTAATTTGTCTAAAATCACATAGCTAGTAAACAGGAGGGCCCAGACTTAAATGCAGGTCTTTTTTTTTTTAATTTAATTAATTTAAAAAAAATTTTTTTAATGTTTTTTATTTTTGAGACAGAGACAGAGTGTGAGTAGGGGAGGGGCAGAGAGAGTAGGAGACAAAGAATCAGAAGCAGGATCCAGGCTCTGAGCTGTCAGCACAGAGCCAGATGCAGGGTTCGAACCCACGAACCATAAAATGACCTTAGCAGAAGTTGGACACTTAACAAACTGAGCCACCCAGGCACCCCATATTTAATTAATTTTTTAAATTTACAGCCAAGATAGTTAGCATATGGTGTAACAATGATTTCAGCAGTAGATTCCTTAATGCCCCTCACCTTTTTTAAGCACATGCCCCTCCCACACCCCTTCCAGCAACCCTCTGTTTGTTCTCTATTGTTAAGAGTCTCTTATATGTTTGTCCCCCTCCTTGTTTTTATATAATTTTTGCTTCCCTTATGTTCATCTGTTTTGTATCTTAAAGTCCTCATATGAGTGAAGTCATATATTTGTCTTTCTCTAATTTTGCTTAGCATAATCCTCTCTAGTTCCATCCACGTAGTTGCAAATGGCAAGATTTCGTTCTTTTCGATTGCCAAGTAATACTCCATTGTATATATGTACCACATCTTCTTTATCCATTCATCCATCAATGGACATTTGGGCTCTTTCCATACTTTGGCTATTGTCGATAGTTAAATGCAGGTCTTTCTGACCACAAGGCTCATGTCTTCACCAAGACTGCTATCTTTTGCTATGTTAATAATGCAGAACCTCTACGAGTCGAGAGATCCTGAGGTTTTAGGTCAAAAGTCTTTTTCCAGATGTAACAAAAATAATCGGAAATAAAAAATCAGTTAAGTTGGGAATCAGAGAATGTTGCCCACTATTCAAGAAACTTGAAAAAATGTTAAAAACTTAATATACGCAGTACAGCCTCACTTCGTAAAAATGGCATTCATTAAAACGTGTGTGGGTCATGGTTTTAGAGCATGACCACGTGTTCTCTGACCCCTCTTTTCACGTAATCCCTTCCCTCCGATAGGGGGCAGCCTGACCGACCAGCTTCTCACAGACAGGATGTGCAGGAGGGGAGGCTGCACGACTTCTGAGGCCGGCCACAAACGGCCACGGGGCCCTGCCAGGCACTGGCTCTTGGGAGGCCGGCCCCTGGAACACAGTGGCACGCTGTGAACGAGGCCAGGCCACATGGAGAGGCCACAGGCAGGTGTTCTGACGCTGTCAATTGCCAGACAGGCAGTGAGGCAGCCCTGGAGGGGGCTCCAGCCCCAGCTCCAGTCTGTCTGCATGTACACGGCAGACGTGCAGAGAGCACGGCCTCGCTGAGCTCACCAACTCCCAGAATGGGGAGAGAAGACGACAGACAACAGTTTTCACACCAACCAGTCACACGGCAGTGGGCAAGTGGAACGTAAGCACGTAGTTACACACACACACACACACACACACACACACGTACACCTGACACATACAAACATGCCCAAATACACAGAGGTACTCCACCAAAGGAGGAGGGAGGGAGAATGGACTAATGTATGCCAAAATGTTACCCGAAGTTATTTATGGGTGCTACCGTTTCTATATTTTTACACAAGTATGTATTACTATTTACTGCTTGTTTGGGTGGTTGGTGGTAAAGGAAAGATGGCTTATTTTGGATATCTGGATATGCAAAATGGCCAACTCCACATAAATGTGCATGGGCGCATGGGTGCGCATACGTATATTTACACGTGCACACTTATACACACACGCACAGGAAAGAAGGCGTCTATTTTTCAGGAACTTTCATAAATTCATACCACCTCATTATTCATTTTCAGGTCATTCATTTCAAACGGTAGAATATATTCTGAATTCGAAATTACGTAAGTACCTGTAATGCTTGTTTCTGACTCATTCTTTCTTGCCATTCTTTTTCATCTTCTTCTTCTGAACTGAAAGTCAAGCATACATTTATAGTATCTATGATTTAATGACTTATGAAAACACTGCTTGAGGCAAGGGGCTGCTAGCTCTCGGGGCTACGATGGTGAGTAAGATGGCAAGACACAGGTTGTCCTTGCTCCCGCAGTCTGGAGGGGGCACGTGTAAGTGAGCAATTACAATATGATCTAGTAACTTCCATCACAAAGGGAGGAGCAGGGTGCAATAAGGAGGGTCACCTCTCTCCAATCTGGGGGATCCTAAAGGCGTTCTGGAATCTGGCAATTACACTGATTGGCCTGAGCCCCAAGTAAGTGAGAGGTCTAGTTGTAGGGCATGAGGGACGTTTGTGGAGAGAAGTATTCCAGGCAGAAACCCTAAGTTCTATAAACATCTGGAAACAGGGAAAAGAAAGTCTGCCTGTACGCTGTATAAAGAGAGTGGGTGGTGAGGATGGAGAATCATGTGATTAAGGAGCTGGAATTTATCCTAAAGAAATGAGGAGCTAGGAAGTGCTTTAAGCTACAACAGGACATTATCAGATTTGGGGTTAACAGATTCTACGCTACAAAGCAGAGATTGAGTGTGGTGGGTAGGGTTCCAGCTAAAGGGTAAGGTCAAAAACAGAGACAGAGAAAAAAGTGTGGAAGCCACTACAGTAATTTCAAGCAAGGATGATGGTGGCAGTGATGAAGATAAATGGAAATGGCCTGATTCAAAAGCTACTTGGGGTCTCAGGAGCCCCTGGGAAAGGAATGGGGGCAGAGACACACTTCAGCCACAGAAGCTGCTGACAATTAACAGTGAGCCAGAGGAAGTGGAGCCTGAGAAGGAAGGAGGAGCCCAGGAAGGTTCCCGGGTAGCAGGACAGCACGGACCCCGCGTCACACGCGGCTGACGAGCGCAGCAAGCTGAGGCCTACAAGGTGACTACTGGACCTAGCGAGGAGGACGCTGTGTGCGGTCTCTAGGCGCGGCAGTAGGAGACCCAAGACACAGGCTGAGAAACAGGTAGAGACAGCACGTGTGTGCCAAGGGTAAGAAACACGTGTACGAATGATACACCACCAGTGCTAACACGGGGTCTGCGGAGTGAAGAGAACAATCCGCACAAACCACCAAAACACAAGTTAGGATGAAAGGAAGGAAAGACGTACTAAAAGGTATAGAGAACGCATTTTCAGATGCATTCATTCCCACGTGCCTCATCATGCAGATAAAACACAAAGGTTTAAATCTGTCTAAATACACAGTTACCATTTGTAAACAGATAAAACATGTACCTGTTTTTCTCTTCCTTCTGTAAAGGCGGCAAAGCATAGAGGTCATCTTCTCTTTTAACGTGGGTAAGACTGGGGAGCGCTTCACCTCTGAAAACCACACACAAACTTAAACACGGGCGACGGGAATTAGGGTTTTAAGTCCGGATTTTGACGACACAAGCCCTGCTGAGGAGGGGAGAACGGGGAAAACGCGGGCCAACAGGCTTCGCGCTGCTGGCCTGGCTGCCCGGCCACTGTGGTGGGAAGCAAGCGCGGCCTGGTGTCGGGAGGGGCGGGGGGCGCTCTCTGCGGCTCCCCTGCACCCCGGCTGCAGCTACGGACATGGACACATGCCTCATCCAAGTGCAAAGTGCACGCGATGCATCATGACAGCCTTTCTCTCTCCCTATCAAAGCTGCGACTCACAACTTCAAATTACCGGGTCAAAGGGACACCCCGCGTACCCCTCTCATGTCACCATCCATTATCTGCTGAGTTAAGGTTAGGGAAAGGGTTAATCCAGCCCAGAATTTTAAAGTTTTTCATCTTTAAAATTAATGTAATGCTCTTGCCTTTTGCTTTTTAAGGCAGTTTTGATAGCTTGTCTTTTCAAAAATGTTCTCAAAAGCTTCTCCGTAGTTTTTTTGGAATCACTGGTTGCCAAATCCTTTCTCTGCCTTCTCTTAGCCTGTGAAAAGAAAGCATAGAGCATTCTACTTCAGGGTATTAGTATATTAAAACTATTTCTCTGATTTTTTTTTCTATAGAATTTGGTTTGTTGGAGCTTTCAGACTATGGATGCTTTAGTGTTTCCTCCAAAGTGCTGTTTATCTGTGAAAATGTTCAGGTTTCTGATATGTACAGGACACCGAGTTTCCATCTAGCAATTACTGAAAGAACTGGCTGGTATACGGTATTCGGGAAACGATTAATTTATTTTGTTTCTTTTAAATATCCTTTAATGTCCCCCAGAAGCCTAAAACTTAATGATACAGTTAAATAAATGCTTTTCTAAAGGATTATATTAATTAACTAGTGTATTCTGTAAAATGTCACTGTTATGCTAAAACCAATTTCTGATATTGGTTTTTATAACGTTTCTCAGATGCCACTCTGTCCCTCAACAGTCAAGATTATATCGTAAGAAGTCCTAAATTGTAGAGAAGTATCTTGTAAGTAATGTCCAAGTAGGAAAAAATAGAATAGTCTCCATGCTTATGGTGGAATACAAGGAAGAAAAACCAAAACATTCTCTTCCTTTCTAAATCAAGATATAACTGACATATAACACTGGGGAAATGTAAGGTGTACAGTGTGTTGATTTGGTACGTTTATGTATTACAAAATGATTACTACAGTAGTGTTAGCTAACACCTTTAATCATGGGGCAGGGGAATTGGGGAGACATTGTTTACTTGTAGATAAATTCTGGAGTTCTTTCCTGTCTAATCCTTCCAAGAAGGGCCTGATACAGTGTGCCTTGGATAATTTAAAACTGCAACATGCGAGTCTACACCTTTAACTGAGGGAACAAATGTCTCCAAACTATTGCAGATCCTTACTTTTATCCTATATCCTCACTTACTTAGACAATGTCTGCTGTGAGTGTGAAGAAAAGTCCTATGTCCCAATGGGTGCTATCATTTGGGGCCCAGACAATTACTCCAAAGTTCACAACTTCGTTCCAACATTGTTTGAAACTACTTTCAGAATAAGGAAACTCCTGGGGCGCCTGGGTGGCTCAGCCAGTTGAGTGTCCCTTGATTTCGGCTCAGGTCATGATCTCGCGGTTTGTCGGATCAAGCCCTGCATCAGGCTCTGCACTGACAGCACAGAGCCTGCTTGGGATTCTGTCTCTCCCTCTCTTCCTGCCTGTCCTGTGCTCTCTCTCTCTCCCTCTCAAAATAAATAAATACACTTTTAAAAAAAAGTAATTTGTTCAAAATACACTAAAAAAAGTTGAAATTAAGCTGGATATATGTTAAAATAAGCCTTAGCTTCCAAAATTCTAAAGAGAACCTTAAAATTATACATGAACTTTTTTTAAATGTTTGTTTATTCTGAGAGAACGCAAGTGCACGTGCAGGCACAAGTGGGGGAGGGGCAGAGAGCGAGAGAGAGAGAGAGAGAGAACCCAAGTGGGCTTCACACTAACACAAGGACCCAATCCCACAACTGCAAAGTCATGACCTGAGCCAAAATCAAGAGTCTGAACTCAACTGACTGAGCCACCCAGGAGCCCTGAACTTTTCTTTCTTTCTAAGAATACAGAGAGGGAAAAAAAAAAAAAACAACAACAGATGACTCTTACCAAAGTCTGTTTCTTCAATAGTGGAGCATCCCCATCAAACACAAAAATAGGACGAATTCGAAAAAATAAGAGTTTGCAGAGACGATGAAACAAAGTCAGAAGATGTGCATTTTCTATTGAGTTCCCATGGCGATCCCGGACTCCTCTTAGTGCCTGGTTTAACCAAATGCTAATATCTGGCAGAATTGTTAAAGGAAAGATTTTGGAATTTCTTCTCTCATCCCCACGATTTCATCTTCTCCAAAACCGGTATCATCTAAACATTGAAACTAAGCCATCAGAATTCATTTGAAATTGAAAAAAGTTTAGCCCTGATGGAATCTACCTAAAATCAGTTCATTTTATTTGAACCCTTGTTACTACTATTCACATACTGAATTTTTAAATCTTACATTTAGATTAAATCTTAGATTAGAAAATCTAATTGCAAATAATTGCTTCTTTAAAAAAAACTGACAATCTCTACAGAATTTTCATAAATTAGCACAACTCTTTTGGAGAACAATTCAGCAATTCATAGCAAAAAATGTAAAAACTTGCTTTCTATTTTACTACTTTTACTTCCAGACGTTTATCCTCAGAAAATCATCATAGATTTACAATGAGTTACTTCTATAAATGTTTACAGTAATGAAAATATGAAAACCAATGTCAAAATTTTCCAACAGATCTTTACTTAAACTGAATCATGATATAATGATTTGCTGAAATACCAAAGAGCCCTCAAAAATGGAAGCTACAGAAGCAGATACAGTGATAAGAAAGACAATCACAAAATATTAAAGGAGTCACAAAACAGGTCACAAAACTATGGAATGCATAATTACATTTTATAATATACAGGATATGTTAGATATAAGAAACTAGAAGTTCAGACACCAAAATATTAACAAGAGTAATTACCTCTTCTGCAATTACAAGTAATTTACATTTTCTTGGAAGTTGCTTATATTTAACATCGGTAAAAACTGCTCCTTACCCAATGATTCCTACGTGTCTGTAAGACAGAGGGACACGGCACCGGTGGTCTTCCCGCTCCCCATCTCTCTGCCAGTCTAATCCCCACACAAGCCTGACTTCAGCTTACTCTCCCTCCGTCGGGCCCTCTCCCCAGCTCCCGCTGCACGGGCTCCCCGGGCTACCTCAGCACCCCCACGCCACACCCTCTCCCTGTGTGAGCTCTGTCCCGACCCCCAGACTAGATGGCCTAGATGACACCTCTATCTGATTCCTCGCAGATGTTCCCAACTTGACATGATCAAAACTGGACACAGGTCTTTTCCACCAGGCTGCTTATGTCCCCATTGCAGTGAACGTCACCCCCGTTCACTGTAGCCAGATTGTTGAATGTCATCCCCTACACTCCCCTCATCAATTCCATCTTTCAGCCTGTCTTGAAGGTAGACACTTCCTGCCTCCAGGGTCTTCTCACGTGCCCCTTCTCTGCCTGAGTTTCTCCCTCTCTTAACCCAGTTACCTCGGACTCAGAGGTCCGGTCTATGGGTCACTCCCACTTATGCGCTCCTGTTCAAACATGTATTGCTTAATATGTGGCGGGAAACCCACCGGGGATACAGCACTGAACAAAACGAGGGGTCTGCCCTTGTGGAGCTTACAATCTAATGGAGGGAAAAGCCACAGCATGGGCTCCACGCCTTGTCTAGACCACGTTTTTGTGCACTGCTCCCCTTTCACGGGACATACAGGAGGCAACAAATACTTGCTATTATATGAGCTAAACAGCTAAGTATTTAAATGAATGTACATGACCGAATTTATAGCCAGAAAACAAATCAGGCCCATCAAAATTAACTTAAATACTATGGAACAAAATAACTAGTGGAAAGCAAGCTGTTATTATATTCATTCCTGTATTTGAGTGCTACTATGTGCCAGACTTATCTAAGATCCCAAGACCTTGAGACAGAAGACACAGCCCTGAACAAAACAAATATGGTGTCTATCTCCAAGAAGTCTGCACTCTAATGGGGAAGATGAACAATAAAATACAGAAAAATGAATAGATACATAATATAATACATATAGTTATAATACCAAAAAAGTAAATACGGCAGAGTAAAAGGACAGGGGCAGGGGATCAGTGGCTCTTTACTTAGGGAAGGCCTATGAGAAGAAATAGCGGAGTCCTGAATGAACAAGAGGAACGGGGGAGTAAACGGTGAGACAAGAGCAACAGCAGATGTGAATGCCCTGAGAAGCATGCTTCCACTGAAGGACAACGTGCCACGATCTGAGCCACAGGAACAAGAGTCGATGTGCGTGTGCGGCCACCGAAATGTGATTTAAAGATCACCCTAGGGGACGAGTGAGGAATAAACTGGTTGTAATAGCCCAAGGAAAAGCGCACAGCAATGGTGGACACAATAAGAGGTGGTAGGACAAAGGATCTACCTTGGAAGTAGGATTTGGTGTTGACTTAGTTCTACACTGTACTGGATAAAATAATTCTGCCTGGTTTGTTTCTGGTGGCTACACTTTTGCACAGTATTAAGTTTCTACTTAAACCTTTACTTTGAATGTTATAATCAATGAGAAAACCTCATTTCAGATCAGTGGCTCTCAACTCTGCTAGCCTTTCAAACTGGATATGAAGGTTTTAATACATAGATTGATTACTAAACATAGATATGCCTAAAATTCTAAATTAAAGTAGTCTCAGGTAGGGTTGAAAGCTCCAGCTTGAAACTACTTTTTAAAATATATGTAAAATTAGGCATTCTGAAAATATTTATGTAAATGGACTGGCCTAATTTCAGTCAGTTTATTTAAAAAAGGAACATTAAATTTGTCCCAGGGCTGGAAAAAAGTTAAATCCGCAGCAAAGCCAGAATCATTTCATAGATAAGACCCAAAGGACCAATAACATTTTGAAACAAAAGATAAATAACTTTAGTTCTATTGTTAGGTGATTTAAAATTTAATCTCCATTAGTATGCAGAGCCTAAAGAGAGTATAATATTTTGCTAACAGAGTTAAATGCAGTTTACAAACGTTAAGGTCCACAAGAGTCAAAAGTTAAACTGCCAATTATTATCGGACACATTTCGATGATATAAACAAAGCACTCATCCACAGATGGTTTTAAAAATGTATTTTTTTTAGTGTTTATTTATTTTAGAGAGACAGTGAGAGAGGGAGCCAGAGCATGAGTAGGGGAGGGGCAGAGAGAGGGGGAGACACAGAACCAAAGCAGGCTCCAGGCTCTGAGCTGTCAGCACAGAGCCGGACATGGGGCTCTAACTCATAAACCGTGAGACCATGACCTGAGCCAAAGTTGGACACTTAACCAACTGAGCCACCCAGGCACCCCAAAAAATGTATTTTAAGGATCCAAGAGTAAATTATGAACACAGTTTGTCATGGATAATTTCTTCATTAACATAGAAGACAAAAATAATGGAATTAGGTCAGGCATTTGAATTAGAATTCCCATGAAAATGGAACAAAGCTGGAAAGGGCTCAAATGTCCATCAACAGATGAATGGATAAAGAAGATGTGGTGTATATATTCAATGGAGTATTACTCGACAATCAAAAAGAATGAAATCTTACCATCTGCAACTATGTGGATGGAACTAGAGGGTATTATGTTAAGCGAATTTAGTCAATCAGAGAAAGACAAATATCATATGACTTCACTCATATGAGGACTTTAAGATACAAAACAGATGAACATAAGGGGAGGGAAGCAAAAAATATATAAAAACGGAGGGGGACAAAACATAAGAGACTCTTAAATATAGAGAACAAACAGAGGGTTGCTGGAGGGGTGGTGGGAGGGGGGATGGACTAAATGGGTGAGGGGCAGTAAGGAATCTACTCCTGAAATCATTGTTGCACCATATGCTAACTTGGATGTAAATTTAATAAATAAATAAATATTTTAAAAATGAAACAAAGCAAAATCAATTACAGAACAGCAGTCAAATGGTCTCTTTGTACATATATATATTTAAACACACACACACATATATAAGCTTGCATTTATAACTGGATGATCATTGATAGTCCTCTTTAAATGATTTGTCCTTTCGGACAAACTTAATAACCTCATGAAAATTACTTCATGTCCCAAAAGGACTCCTGAGTCATCTAAAAATAGGTAATCTAAATTCTAAATTAAATGCTTTCCTTTCCTTACTGTGGACAACTTCCCAGAAAATTAGAATGGGGACATTCATGCATCAGCTCAATGATTTTACAAGTCATCACTTCTTCATAGAGGCTGCAACGTAAAATGCCTAAGTCTTTGCTGACGTTTGAAGGGTTCCTGTCACTGACAACTGCTTTCCTTCCTATGTACTTCTACGAAAATCTTCAGAAAGCAGTGATTTGAAGAACCACTAGAGGGCAGCACGAGCACATTGCTTTAAAACATCAACATTAACCAACTTTCCCTTTCCCCAATACAAGGTATCCCTCAAAAACTTTTAAGCAAGGCAAAACTCATTACGGATTTATTTCAAGATTACTCACACTGCAGAAAATATAATAATCTTAACTTTATTTGAAAAATTAGCAGTGTCACATCATGTAAAAGCTGTCTCCACACTAGATAACGGCTCCTCACTCAGTGGCCCCTTAGCAGAATTCCCAAATACTCTTAAACTGCATTTACCATCGACAGCAATTATTTACACGAGTCTCTTCTCGCTTACAACTCCTGTGTCCACCGAGGGAGCTGGCGTAAGGTACCACCAGCTTCCGGAACAGAAGAGCCACTCAAAGGTGAAGGAGGAGGGGAAGCGAAAGGAGAAGGATGCTTAACTTCTAAAAAGACCAAAATGTCAGAAACAGCATTCATATGTTTTGATAAAGAAGAAAAACGCTTAATTCCAAGGACACACACCAAACCAGCGACGCATATGCACAAACGACAATCCTTTACAAGTCTTTATCATAGAGGCTGGGAGGTAAAAAACAAAAACAAAAGCAAAAGCAAACAACACAAAACCAAAAGGCCACTATTCACCTTTTGAAATCTTTGCAGTGTTGTACCACATGAATTTCCTACTCCAAAACTCATAATTAAAAAATAGTAAAAGTTATTTTTAAAATTAGAGAAAAAAGTCAACCACCTGTCCACACTATCCTCCTTCTCTCTAGTACACCTAACTGGGGCAGGCCTCAGGACCAGCAAGCAACACTAGAGGTAGGAAGTCCACCTCATTTAACTCCATGCTGACCTCCCATGCCAGGACAATGCTTTTAAGCTTTACAGTATTAACTAAGCTTCCAGTGAAACGCCTGGCGCGAGTCCCTGCACCCGAGGCTCGCCGATGCGTGAAGGATACCCACGGCGAGGATCTTCCCTTCCAGCGTCTCCGGGCTCACCTGCCGCCCGGAGCACTCCAGCAGCTTCCAGAGCCCCTGCACCCCCATGAGGCCTCCAGCGACGCTCGGCGGCTGGGTCGCGGGAGGCCTCTTATTCCGACCCTACCACAGCCTGCACCACCGCAGGGGCCCTGGCGGAGCCGCCCCAGCGCCCACCCGGGGAAGATGGAAAATAATACAGAGCACGCGGTTTTCCAGGGAAACCGGCACCGGCGAGGACGGCACTTCCTCGCGGCTGACAGCCTCACGGAAGAAAGGGGGGGACCCCACAGAAAGGCCGGCGTCAGGGAGGCGCAAGGCCTCCTCTCTCCGAAGGTTTGCCCCAAATATGTGTCCTCTTTACGGAAGAGCAGTGACGGGACTACGCAAGTCCAACAGCCAAGAGGTGTCCCCCAAACACTGCCCGGCTTCTAGGGTCGGTGCGTACACCCGCACGAAATGGGTTGGGCGGGTGGGGCACGGCTTCTACTTAATAGGCTGCTCAGGGCGGAAGTCCCGCCTCACAGCCCTACGTATATTAGCTGCGCCTTTTTCATTCCGGAAGTGAGGGGGCGGTGCCGCCCCGGTGTTTGCGTCCTGTCGTTCCGGACCTCCCTCCACGCTGGCGTTCTCTCGCGGCAAAACGTTAGAACTGTGCTCTGAGTATCTGCTTGCTGATGTCATTGTTTTCTAGGTGGTTTTTCCCGTATCCCTCCCGCCCCCACCCCCCACCGGCCGCCACTTATGCAGACTTTTAATACCAACTGCCGTTTTACACGAGAAGCGACGACAGAAAGGTGGATGCTTTACTGGTGTTTTTAAATTAATAACTGTTTTGTCCAATACCATGTAGTGACTAGGTGGCAATACGGCCTCATGTTAACTTAATCATCTTTTAAAAGCCTTAACCCTTGAGATACAGTTTGGTTTTCTCTGGCGTCTAAAAGTTAGGCTTGTAGGTCAGAAATGACAAGAAACGTAATAGGCAGAGTAGCTCTTGGAAAGGCCGTGGCTCTAGAACCCTCAGGCCCAGATTCAGATCCCCACCACGCCACGTTACAGTGTTTGGCATTGTTCAAGTAACAAACAGTTGTTGAGAACGTCTCTTTCTTTTTCTGCGAACTGGGCATAAAACCAGTCTTTGCAGGGGCACCTGGTGGGTAAGTGTCCAACTTCGGCTCAGGTCATGATCTCACTG
Source organism: Cryptoprocta ferox (assembly GCA_028646485.1). Classification (NCBI taxonomy): domain Eukaryota; kingdom Metazoa; phylum Chordata; class Mammalia; order Carnivora; family Eupleridae; genus Cryptoprocta; species Cryptoprocta ferox. The sequence continues at coordinate 124,639,877 of CM053574.1, read as the reverse complement.
CCTATGAGTTCGAGCCCCACATCGGGCTCGTGCTGACAAAGCCTGGGGCCTACTTGGGCTCTGTGTCGTCCTCTCTCTCTGCTCCTCCTCTGCTCACACTCTGCCTTCCTCTCTCTCTCTCTCTCTCTCTCTCTCTCTCTCTCTCTCTCTCTCTCTTTTTCAGAAATAAACGTTAAAAAAACAGTCTTTGTAGAACTGTTCTAGCTAGGATCAGAGGTGATATATGTAGACTACTTAAAACTGCTACTCAGTAAATGTTAGCCTTACCGCGCATAATGGTTCTAATTTGAAGTATTGAAACGAGATTCAAGCTTCAGTGGAAAGGTTGATGTAAATGAGGAGGTGATTTTTTGTTAAAGGAACGCTTTAGGGCAAAGCTATCAAAAATTAGCCTTTAGCAAAACCATTTCCCAAAGGGTTTTTTTTTTTTTTTTTTTGCATTTCCTCCATGTGTGGAGTAATTCCCAGAAATTGTTCCCAGTTGTACTTTACAGAGGTTAATATAATTGCGTAGTCCATTTTTGTTCCACCCTCTCCCCACCTCCACAGTGGATTATAAACTTATTGAAGCCAAGAATTAGCTGGTTGACTGTTAGACTCCCCCCTACACACACACACACACACACACACACACACACACTCCCAACATTTAGGGATTCCATAAATATCCCCCAAATGACCTCTGTCAGCCCCTAGTCTAAAGCTCTCCAGGGGCGCCTGGGTGGCTCAGTCAGTTAAGTGCCCGACTTCGGCTCAGGTCATAATCTCACGGTTTGTGGGTTCAAGCCCCATGTGGGGGGTCTGTGCTGACAGCTCAGAGCCTGGAACCTGCTTCGGATTCTGTGTCTCCCTCTCTCTCCGCCCCTCCCCCAGTCATGATCTGTCTCTGTGTCTGAAAAATGAATGTTAAACAAAAAATGTTTTTTAAAGCTCTCCAGTACATCTTGCACCCCCTGAAAGAGAATTTCCCCGCACAGGCAGCCTTTGTTCCAGATACTGTCTGAGCCACATAATAGCCTGTGTTAGTGGACTGAGTTGTGTTCACCTCTAAAATGTGTATGTTAAAGCCCTAAACCCCAGCACCTCAGAATGTGACTGCATTTGGCAATGGGGCCTTTTAAAGGTGACTAAGTTAAAATGAGGCTGTGACGTGAACTTAATCTAATCCAACTGAGGAAATTTGGGCAGACAGAGAGAGACACCAGGGACGCGCACACCGAGGAAGGCCCATGTGAGCACATAGCTAGAAGGTGGCCGTCTGCAAGCCAAAGAGAAAGGCTCAGGAAAAACCAACCCTGTCAACACCTTGATCTTGGCCTTCCAGCCTCCAGAACTGTGAGAAAATAAATTTCTGTTATTTAAACCACCCAGTCTGTATGGTAGAAGACATGCTATGATCCCAACCAAGTTTCTTCACCAAGGGGGGTCTGAGTAAAGTGGAGATGCCACCTTCTTGGGGTTGTTCTGAGATCAGTGACTTAATATGAAACACCTAGTAATAGGGCTCAACTTAGTTTGCTCAGGGGCGCCTGGGTGGCTCAGTCGGTTAAGCTCCAATTCGATCCTGGCTCAGGTCATGGTCTCATAGTTCCTGAGATGGAGCCGGCCCGGTACCGGTACGGGGTGGGGCCTGCTCGGATTCTCTCTCCCTCCTTCTCTACCCCTCCCCCACTCACGCATGTGCATGAGCGCTCTCTCCCAAAATAAATAAACTTAAAAATTTTTTAAAAATTAGTTAAATGAAGGATTGAAGGAGCATATGCTCTGTGTAAAACTAATACACAAACTGCGTGGCTCACAGAGCAGCTTGCTGGAGCTCCGTTAAGCGTCTGGGAAAAGGAACATTTGGAAGTGTTTTAGCTGCTGCAGCAGCTTGGCCTAAAGATGCGACACAGGAGTACGGAAAGGAACAGTTTTCAGGATTTGATCTAAATGAACATTTTTTATGCCTAAGAGCTGGGTAAAAACAAATAGCCAATGTAGGCATTGGAGTATTAGAGGTGCTTTCAAAACCGGAGCAACACTTCTTGAATACAAAATATTCTTTTGAAGGAACAGGAACTAAGGGGTGTATATTGGACTGACAGTGACTTGGCTCCATTAGCCGCTGCTTAAAGGGCTCGCTATCAAGATTCTGAACAGTAAAATACACGTCTTTTGGAGGATAATAGCCAGCACTATCTACAAAGCACTGTTCTAAACACTGCAGGTGCATTAACTTATTGTTCAAAACAGTTTATAAAATAGATGCTATCATCCCCATATTACCAATGAGGAAATGAGCACAGAAATATTCATCTTAACTTCCTCTAGGAAATATAACCGGCAAGTATCTGAACCTTCAGTGCTTCCATGGAGAATCCTGGGAAGGGTTGACCAAGAAATCAAACAGGAGAGGAGTGTTACTAATCTTGAAAGAAAAGTGTGCAGCAACTTACATACAGTTTTTGGAAAATTAGTCTCCACAAAACTTAATATGCTCTTAATAACTGCCACACTTGTATATCAAATTATTAAGTAATCCTATGTATCAAGACTTTTATAAAAATTATTTATGGCCAATAGGCAATCTGTATAAACTCAGCCTCTTTTCCTAGGTGTCACTGTATTCTCTACACTGCATTTGTCTCCTTTCCTCTTGGTTCCTCCTGTCTACCTCTTCTCTTAAATACGTCGTTCAACTCTATGAAATTGCTGATATTCAACCATGTTTGACCTACAAAAATGACAACTTTGTTTGGCTCAAGCTAATATAATTAAATTTTCTACTTACTTTTATAAAGACTTACAGGAATCTGAAATTATAGTCATAATGTATATTGTTTCGTCGATTATAAAAGTCAGATACAAGGTGGTTTCTTATACTACTTAGGCAGAAATGTCACATACTTCAAACTGAATTCCAAGGGTACTCCCTAGGTAAAACAAAGGTTCACAACATTCACATTATTAAAAGTAGAAAACAAAACTTTATTTGATGAAAACTTCTTAAAAGTTCCAGTGTGAAGTAACAAAATCAACAACCTACAAATCTCTTTCAGTCCTTTGCATTTCACGCAAAATATTCTCTTCAGAAAAATGACCATTTCATAATATATATCCCTGTCTGTAGGCGAGGCATGTCTGAGTGGATAAATGGATATAAAATTCAAAAGAGAAGAAAATGAAAATATTTTAAAAATAAAAATCTGAACCCTCTCCTTGAGGTGTATTACAATATGGTTACCAACATATTCAGCACCTTCTAATAATCAAGTTACTGATTTGAGTCATGGAACAGCCCCTGCAGTGAAAGAACGTGTCACAGGCTGACAGCAGAAGAGAAACTGACATCAACAAGACAGGAGCTCAAATACATGACATCCACTCTTCTGAACTATTTAACACTCACTTCAAACAGCTAACTGTATGATTTAAAAAAGGAAGCAGCTCAGAGTTGGGAATACAGATATTTGTCCTCTGAGTGGCATGGCATTCCTAATGCATCTTTAATGCTGTTAACAACATAGGACTCCACACTCAGGGATGAATCAAATATTGGAAGATCTCATTTCACAGATTACCTTGGATGTAGAAACTCTGGATTCCACTCTTCTTTGAGTCTATCCCAAAACAAGGTTCACTGCAGACAGAAGTCTTTCAAGGCCTGAAGATCTTGTCAATATTGGATAGTAACATACCAAGTCAAGAAAGCCAAAAATATCCTAAATCAATGCACCAATAGAAAAGATCAGTTTCTTGAGTCTTTGCTTTTGCCTCTTTATTGAGGATCCTGAGAAAGTTAGTCAGGAAACAAATGAGGCAGGCAAGATGCTGCTTGCAAGTAAAAGAATTCTAGATTCGCTAAATAATTTTAAGTGAGCTTTAATCATGAGAGAAAACTAGAAATCAACAGCCCAAATTTTCTTTAAAAGGGCAGATGGTACCTTTTATCTTGAGTTTAGGAATAAAACTATCTGCAACAAATGTGTGGTGATCGAGTTATAAGAAACCATTTCATGCTTAAGTATCTCAAATCATGATGCTATCAAGTGAATTTGTGTTTGATTTGTTTATATGTAATTTTATTGGATTTTGTGAAATTGTCCATAATGTTTGTATACTCTTTAAAAGGACAATAATCTGTGCTTATCTGCTTCTATATCTGAAATCACCCATCATAATCATATACAAGCTTATTTACTGGAGAACTACAAGGTTATATTTTGTACCACAAGATCTGTTCCTATTTAGTGTAGACTTAATAAAACCTTCTACTGTCTTAATGCAGTCTTGTATAGAGCAGTTGTGTGTATATCACAAGATGTTCAGTACCCAATACGGTCAATCATTCCCATCATAATCACCATAACCCTGGTAGCCACTGTTCCTTCTCTCATGGATACTGGACATCTTTTTCCATGCCGAGTCCTGATGGAAACTAGCACTGAAAGACCGGCCCAGACGCCCATGCTGCTTTTTGGAGATATTATCTTCACTCTCAGATTTGGCTATTCCCTGGCCATGTGCTGGAGGTTGTGATTCTTGTCTAATGGTTCCAAATGGAAAGTTCCAAAGGCCAAATCTTTGCCAATGTAGTCTCTGGAATGCTATGATGCAATGCAAATTTCCCCCAACCTTAGAAGAAAAAAAAGTTGGGTTAAGAAAGTAAAAGGAAATTAATTATACTAATAATGTGGGTTCCTATGAATTGCCTTATTTTCCCCCCTTCAAAACAGTACTTACGCTTTTCAGATATCATCAGATCACCTTATCCTGCATCTTTCTTGACCAGCTGCCTTTACAAAAATATAACAATGCCCACAGGAGCCAAAACAACTTCCGCCCCATAGGTCTCTCTACTGGTCACACACACCATTGCTTCCCCATGTGCCCAGTCCAAACACCAAGATCATTCCTCTTCCTATCTCCTATATGTTCTTGATATTAGTAGGATCGTATCAGTGGAACGTCAACTCAATCCACAGAATCTGCCTTTCACTGAGAACCTCCCCAAACCACTTATTTGTACACATGGCTCTGCTTCATGGCCACAGTCCATTTGGCTCAGGAGTGAACACCTGAGCCAAGCTGGGCCAAAACTATGGAACTGAGCCTGGGCAGGCCACTCCCAGCCTATTTAGACTGCTCACCTGAAAGGGAGACATAAATTGAAGTTCTTGATCTTCAGGCAATAAATAATCAGACAGATAAGGACAGAGAAGCTACCTGGCCCCTGCTAACATTCTTTTATCTGGCACCAGTCCCTTATGCATCCAGGCTATCCGCCTTGCGTTTTCATTCTAAAGATACTCCCATGTCCTGAACATAATTTTCACTCTTCGATCTAAGATAATCTGAACTGGATTTCCATTATTTACAACCTAAGGAGTACTAAGTGAAACAGTGCATTTTGGCTGCTTGGGAAATATCTTCAGATACAATGGTGTTCTTACCTTCTTTGTTTTTCGATACTGCAGTCCCCTCTCTAAGTGTCGGATATCTAGATATTCTGGATTCTGAGTGTTGAGATCAGTAACAATATCTGCCCACCTGTCGTGAAAAATGAAGGATAAAACAAACTCTTTTTTTAAGTACAAAATACCATTGTAATGGAACTTTTCACAAGAGCAATTTGCTAAGATATTACCATAACAATAATTCTCCTATATCAAGATTGTTCCACATCCTAAGCCTTAATTCTTTCTTTATGACAAGTCTGCTTAACCAACTACTACCAAGATTCTCAGTTCAAAAATGGCTACTTTTATTATGAAATACATATTTATCAACCTGTTAGATGACATCCTGCAGACTAGAGTAGAAACAGTCCCTATTTCCTTTTTAATTAGAGTCAAGTTTTCAAAAAATTTAAAAGTTAACATGCATTTATTCACAGAAAACATGATTGGTTGTATAGAAAACACAAAGCAATTACAAATTACTTTGGATTATAAAACTATTATTGGAATTATAAGTTTGATAAAGATGCAATATTCAGGGCCTATATAGAAAAATAGATGGTATCTTTGTACACTACCAGAAACTAATTATGAAATGAAATTTTTTAAAGGAAGGTGCCAAGAGGTACAAACTTCCAGTTATAGGATAAATAAGTACTAGGGATGTAATACACAACATGGTGACTATAGCGAACACTGCTGTGTGACATTCAGGGAAGTTGTTAAGAGAATAGATCCTAAGAGTGCTCATCACAAGGAGGGTTCTTTTGTTAACTACAACTACTGTAGTCATCATTTCACAATATATGTAAATCAAACCATCACGCTGTATGCCACTAACTTATATAGTGTATATGTCAGTTATGTCTAATAAAACTGGAAGACAGACACATTTTAAAGGAAATCTTTTTAAAAAATCAATTTACAATACCGCCAAAAAACATAACAAACTTGTGGCTCTGTACAGCATGATGATTACAGTTAATAATACTGTATGGTGCACTTGAGATTTGCTAAGAGAGTAGATCATAATTGTTCTCATCACATACAGGCAGAAAAGGTAACTATATGAGCTGATGGATATGTTTGACACTTGATTGTGGCAACCATTTCACAAAATGTAGATCACATCAGCATACTGTACATCTTAAATATATACAATTGTGCATTATAACTCAAGAAAACTGGGACAATAAAAAAAATTAAGTAAAGGGGCACCTGGGTGGCTCAGTTGGTTAAGCATCCGACTTTGGCTCAGGTCATGATCTCACGGCTCGTGGGTTCGAACCCCGCATCAGGCTCTATGCTGACAGCTCAGAGCCTGGAGATTGTTTCAGATTCTGTGTGTGTCTCTCTCTTTCTCTCTGCCCCTCCCCCACTCGTGCTCTATCTCTCTCTGTCTCAAAAATAATAATTTTTTTAATATTAAGTAAAAAAACAATAACAATATCAAATATTGGAGAAGATATGAAGAACAGCTAGATTCTCCATACGTTGCTGGTAGGAGTGTAAAATGGCACAACCCCACTGGAGAGCTTTCTCCAGTTTCTTAAATACACATCTATCCTCTAATCAGCAACCCCACTGCTAGGTACCTATCTAAGAGGAAGAAAACATATAAACATGTCCTCAAAAAACTTGCACAAGAAAATGTGGCATATCCATAGAGCAAAAATTATTTGGCCATATCAAGGAATGAAGTTCTGGTCCATGCCACAACAGAGATGAACACTGAAAACATTATGCTAAGTGAAAAAAGACAGATACAAAAGCCTACACATTGTATGATTCCATTTATATGAAATGTCCATATTGGGCAAATGCACAGAGATAGAAAGTAGATCAGTGTTGCCAGGGAGTGAGGGAAGGGGGCTGGGGAGAGACTGGTAATGGGGATGGGGTTTTAGTCACTGGAATTAGATCATGGTGACTGATGCTCAACTCCGAATGTACTAAAATCCACTGAATTGTACATTTTTAAAAGGGTGAACTTTATGGTATGTGAATTTTATCTCAGTGAAGCTGTTAACTTGGAAATCTTCTAAAGACATAAACATTAGCGTTCCTAATAGCTTTACCCACATGAGACCAAAGTCAAAATAATCCAAATGGTCATCAACAGAAAAATGGATAAAAAATTGTGGTACTTACACTACTTAAATACCACTCAGCAATAAAAAAAAAATCATGATATTCATGACAAAGTAGATGAATCTCACAAGGTTACTTAAATGATAAAAACAAGGTAAGAAAGAATATTTTATGACTCCATTTACATGAATCTCAAGAGCATGCAAAGCAACCCCTCATGACAGAGCAGAGGTTGTCTATAGGGACTGACAGGAAAGAAGAATGAGGGTACTTTCAATGCAGTGAAAATGTTCCATATCTTGATTGGGGTGATGATTACACAGACATATTCATTTATCAAAATCCACCTAATTATACAATTAAGATTTGTGCATTTCACTATATGTAAATCTTACCTAAACTAAAGAGAATAAGGGAAGTTAACATACTTTTTACAGTGAATAGCAGGATGTTTTCTACTTGATTCTCCAATTAAGATCCAATATTCTACTTCTTGTGGTGAGAGGGGACCCCTGCTAAATATAAAACAGATTAAGACTAGGCTTAAAAAAGGCCATTCACTCCCTTGAAAATATTGCTTCCACTATGTTAATAAAAGACATACTAAAGTTTATTCAAAGATGACACTCATTAATGCTAGAATAGATAACTGAAGTTTAGGCTTGAACAAACTTCATAAGGCCATTAAAGAGATAGCATAGATGAAACTTAGGTCTTGATCCCTATCATAAAATCTAGGGCTAAAAAGAAAAAAATGAAATATACCACCTCTTTGCATCTAAAAAGAAGAGAAAAAATCCTAGCATCCTATAAGCATTCTTCAGCTTCTCCTCTCCTTTCACTGTGCATTTAGAAATTTTCAAAAGGTATCCTCAAAATGAAACTCTAAAGTCAGATGCCCTAATCCCGCTCCTGGAAATTCAGGTCGACCTGGAGGGATTTGCGCAGTTGTACAGGCATCTCGGGTGATGCGTAGGTATAGGCAGAGGTGTGGAACTCTTCCCCTAATGCGTACAAAGTCGGACTACCTAGTTTTTCATGGTTTATATTTGATAGATGGTCTGGACTAAGGTGAGGTCTCAGGATGAAACCATAGAAGAAACAATATACCTCACCTCCAGAGCGATGGATAGAACATTTCAGGATTTGGAGAGATCACGTACTTTCTAGCTCCTCATTCACAAAACTATAATGTCCAGCTTCCTGGTTCTCCCAGATCTCAGGATACTGCCCGGGGTCCTCCAACCCCACAGTGCCTGGAGAGGGACTCATGCTTGCCTGGCCTCGGGGCTCAAAGAAGCCATCCTATCCCCAGATGAGGAAGCCATGATCTCCCCGCCTGACCTTCAGCCTTCACTGAAACAGCAGTGCTGCCCTTTCCTCCTCCTCAATGACCGATGCCACCTACCCAGGACGACACTGACAAATTCCACATTTTTTACTAGGAGAAAAGAAGATGCTTCTTAATGTGCTCAGTTGGGACAACTTTTTGACACAGGATCCCCTAATTCATTTTCCATGTGAACAGTGGATGAAAACACAGTGATATAATATGTGACATCCTTTGCAATCACTTTGTAATAAAGGTAAAAGTGATTTTTCAAATGTCTTTTGTTGCACGAGTCTGAACAACAGCATCTAAGTGGACAATGTAAAAGCCCAATTAAGCAAATGCAATTCTGCAAAAGAACTAGCTCAAATATTTAAAGCACTGTCTAACTCGATGCAAATGAAAGCAAATAATCAAGGCTTCCAATTTCTGAGTGACTAAATATTTCCTAAATGCTTTCTTTTTTTGGTGAGTTATCTACATAAAATATGGAAATGATTATCTCAGTGAGTTACCCACATAAAATATGGAAATGCTTACCTGAATGCTTTATTAGCTTTCACAGGGGTTGCTTCAAAGCCAATTGGACAAAAATAATGATTTTGGCAATGATAGATATAGGCCAGTGATTCATCTTTCAATCCATGAGTTAACTTTGACAAGGCCCCTGAAGCTACACAAAACAAAAGCAAAAAAAGTGAGAAACCATAAAGCACTGTGGATGCTTTATGCAAATGACTAGTTAAGGACTGAAGGGAAGACATTACTTGGAAGACACTGACATTGCTGGGGAAAAAGGAGAAGCTATTATAGATACACAAAAATATGAATAAATTTACTTTCGGTTTTACTCTTTTGACATAAATTCAGATAAACTGAATAGCAAAGTTAAGACCTGAAATACATCCTTGCTTACCAAAACCTTCTAATAACACCTACTTGTCTACAAAATTTAATTACCACATAAAACCTAACACCTAGTATATACAACAAGGGTCTCAACTTTTCTGGTTGTGTACATCTGTCACTGGAAATTTCTGAATCAACATGCCCATGAGAAGCATTTTTGTTTATAGACTATATATACTACGGTACTAACAGGACTTTATAGAAGAAAAAAGGTAGGAATTTTTAAATTAAATTAAAATACTGACATTCTAGGGATGCCTGAGTGGCGCAGTTGATTAAGCATCTGACTTCAGCTCAGTTCATGATCTCACAGTTCATGGGTTCAACCCCCGAATCCAGCTTTGTGCAGAGAGCTCAGAGCTTGGAGCCTGCTTCGGATTCTGTCTCCCTCTCTCTGCCCCTCCCCCGCTCATGCTCTGTCTCTTTCTCTCTCTCTCTCTCTCTCTCTGAAAGATGAACAAACATTAAAAAGAATTTTTTTTTTTAATACTGACATTCTATTACATTCTTCTCATTCCATAGTGGTCATCTCACACAGCCCCAGTAGTGTGTACGTCCCCAATTTAAAGAGCACTGAGGTAATGGGTAGATATAAACTCCAGATAGTACACAGACCCCAAAAATGCAGACTTTCCCTACTAATACACACTTTAATCTTTCTACAAAAGTTATCCAGACTGGAGGGCCAGTTTTCTCAAGCCAAGTAATGAGATAAGAACATCTCTCGGACAGGCTGGTCATGCCGCAGAATCTTCCTCTTATATTTCCCACAGCTATATTAGTTGTGAAGTCATTCCAAAAGTAGTACCATAAGCAATAAGTTTTTACCAGCACTCAATATTTAAAGCCATTAACTGAGGTCTCATTAACAGGCATCTCCCGGAAGAAACTAAATTATTCACGAACAAACAGCCCATTAAAACTGGAAATCCTAAAAATAGGTGAAGTAGATGAAAGCTTGCAATTTGTGGTTTCTCCGATTGACTTTCTGGCCACTGAAATGGCTGAAGACCACTAAGAACAGCAGGTCAGTGGCTATCGCGTAGTTAAGAAGGCAGGACCCACCCACCCCTGTGGACACACACAATTTGTGGGCTCCATGGAGACAATAACATTCCTGGCTTAAATTCTTCCTCCAAGGCTTCATGTAGGTCTTTCCCATAGATTTTACTTCGCAGCCAGAGGCACCAGAACACACCTGTATGGCAAGGTGGTCTTTCCCACTAAAATCTCTATTTCATAGTGACAAATAATAAATCTTTCTGCAGCTTTTGGCTGACCTCCCCTGACAATTTAAACACTGACACCGAAGGGCAGCTCCAAATGAAGAACCCTCAGAAAGAACTAAAATTCAGAAGAGGGTCAATATGTCACTTCCTTCATTACAGACAGGTTTCAGGATAGTGAGCAAACATAAATGTATGCATTCAGACTCCTAACAAATTCAATAATTACAAAAGATGGTGACACACATAATTGGTTTAGAAAAAAAAATTCTTCAAACCTTTCCTAAAATTGTGAAAATGTCCAATAAAATTTTTTCCCAGATAACTATACCTTTTCATAAAAAGAATTTTTATTTTAGCTTCTTAATGGCTACCTGTGAGTATTTCACATTCTCCTTCTTTAAGTCAAATGTAACACAAAACACTGGACTTCGTTAGTGTGACTGTGAATAGTAATGACTCTAATTTCCTGGAATACATTCAGGATTTCGGGAGCAAATGAGATGGCTAAGAAAATTTTCTCTCATTAACCTTCACGTCTTTTTGTCTGCTGTAAACACTCTTTGCCCATGTCCTCATTTTCTAGAAGACATGGGGTGATTTTTCTTCTATGGTGTAATGATTATGGGCTTAGTGCTAGTCAGGGATGTTCTGCTCCTTACTGCAAGGCTCTGATTGATTTAGATCTGGAATTAGCAAGCTTTTTCTTAAAGGGCCAGAGAGGAAATATTTGAGGTGCATGGGTCATGAGCACTACTCATACTACTCAACTCTGCCATTGTAGCATGGAAACAGCCATAGGCAATGTGTAAGCAAATGGATAATGGCTGTGTTCCCATCAAACTTCAGTAGTTTGATGACCTCTAATTTAGATCAATAATTTTCAAACTTTTTTTCACATGGAACTCTGGTGCAAGGAATGTTGACATGGCACACTAGTGCATAAAAAAGCTAAAAGCAAAGATGCTGTGGCCAAAAAGGAAGTAGGGAATCTAGAGAGCGAGTCCTCTCCCCACCATGCACCAAGGCACCGCCATTGGATAGAATTGCATAGAATTCCCTTGGATCACCTGAGCACAATCTGAAAATCACTGTATTTCCTATCAATGGAAGGCCCAGCTCTTGATAAAGAGGTTGGATAATGCCTCTTTAGAAAGACTACAGCAATAGTTCTCAAGCTTGACACACAGGGCTTGTTAAACAACTGATGGCTGGTACCCAACCCCAGAGTGTCTGAGCCAGTAGGTCTGGACTGGGGACCAAGAATTAGTACTCTAACAAGTTGGGCAGGTGATGCTGATGTTGGCCCAAGGATCACAGTTTGAGAACTGGTCTAGAGTTAAAAGAAAATTTCATTTAATTCATTCAGTAACCAATGTATGGGCACCTACTAACTATACCAGGAACTGCAGGCCAACAAAAGGCAAGTGATACACAGCACCTGAAGCTGCCCTCATGGGGAAGATAAAACAAGTAACCTTAATAGAGAGTAGGATAAGACAGCGCCACAGAAAAGGGATATATTTCAAATGAGGAAGAGCACATCAGGTTTGAAGAATCAGGAAGGGTGGCATTCAAGACAGAACTTCACCAAGTGGTAGGATTTCAACAATCCAGACAGAGGAACGGGCATGAGGAAAAAACAAAATTGTTACAGGGGAGGGATGTAATTAAGGAACAGCAAGTAGTCTACTTTAGAATATAGGGTGTGATAGCATAGCGAGGCCTACCGTACAGCACCCCCAGAATTTCAGGACAAGGTCAGAAAAATGTCACCCTCTGAAATAAAAGACAGTAAATGCAGTATTTACTACATTGAAGTAGTCATCCAAGGATGTAACTTCTAGTCGGGAGAAGACCTATCAATGTGTTACTGATGGAAACTAAATTCAGAATGATGTTTAGCCTAGACTACAGAATTTCTTAAAAATCTGAAACTTAAGTGACAAAGCAATCCCTTCCAAATACAGGACCATGATCTGTATGGCGCACAGAAGAAGAAAAGAACTAGGACAATCAGCGGCCAGATGAACGGTGAGGAGCAGATTTCCTGAGCGGCCAAAAAGAGAATTCTGGTGCCTCTGTTTATTATATTTCTCACTCTAAATTAATATATAACCATTCTGGTATGTTTTGAGTTTCTTTAGTGTGTATATGTTCTATACAGGCTGATTGACCATCTATAGGAAAACTATAGAGAAGTCTAGAAGAACGTATTTTACACCTTCAAAGACAAGAACCAGGGGGTGCCTCAGTGGCTCAGTCAGTTAAGCATCCAACTTCAGCTCAGTTCATTATCTCATGGTTTATGAGTTTGAGTTCCAATTCAGGCTCTCTGCTGTCAGCACAGGGCCTGCTTTGGATCCTCTGTCCGCCTCTCTCTGCCCGTCCCCTGCTTATGTGCAGACGTGCATGCTCTCTCTCGCTCTCTCTCAAATAAGCAAACATTAAAAAAAAATCCTATATCCTTAAAAAAAAAAAGAACCAGATTCATTAATCCAGCAACATAATATCATCCTGCAAGACTCTTCCTCCCTTGACATCTTTTATTTTTTTATTTTATTTTTTTTATTAACTTTATAGTTTATTGTCAGGTTGGTTTCCATATAACACCCAGTGCTCTTCCCTACAAGTGACCTCCACCATGACCATCACCCCCCTTCCCCTTTGGTTCAGGGGCGCCTGGGTGGCTCAGTCAGTTAAGCATCCAACTTTGGCTCAGGTCCTGATCTCACAGCTTATGGGTTCAAGCCCTGCATCTGGCTCTGGGCTGGCAGCTCAGAGCCTGGAGCCTGCTTGGGATTCTGTGTCTCCCTCTCTCTCTGCCTCTCCTCCACTCTCATTTGGTCTCTCTCTCTCTCTCTCTCTCTCTCTCAAAAATAAACATGTAAAAATTTTAAAAAATAATAAATACATACATACATACATACATACATACAACTGGTTCGTGCAGGACAGCAGTGAAAGGCCAGTCTGCATCGGCTTTGAATGATGCTAACGATTTTATGCTTTAAGCAAGGACTAAAGAGCTCCTAAAATAGAAGGATCTCTTAGCACTAATCACTGAAAAGATCTACCTGCCACGGTGTCTAATAAGAATTGGGGACACCGGTGGATGAGGAGAACAGAATATAATGCATAATCCACCCGAGATGTGCTAAGATTCTGTAGTAAGCTCATAGCAGTGGCCATGGTGAGAGTATCTGTGAGTTACATTGGGATAGGGCAGAGGTAGCTATTCTCTGTTAACCAGAATTAATTAGTTATGATACACACCACAATAAATATGACATACATGAACATTAGTATTTTGAACAATTTTAAAAAACTAATTGAGGGGCACCCGGTGGCTTAGTCGATTAAGTGTCTGACTTGATTTCGGCTCAGGTCATGATCTCACGGTTCGTAGCTCAAGCCCCATGTCAGGCTCTGCACTGACAGTCCAAAGCCTGCTTGGGATTCTCAGTCTCTCTCTCTCTCTCTCTCTCTCTCTCTCTCTCTGCCCCTCCCTACTGCATGCTCTCTCTCAAAATAAATAAACTTAAAAAATAAGATTAATTGAGACTTGCCTGGCATCAATGTTGGTAGCTAAGTGAACCAAGAGCTGTAAGGTGCCTGAATAATAATAATAGTAATATAATGGTAAAACTGAACCACTAGTTTGAACTAGTGGTTGACAACTTACTGAACAGACTTTTATGTGTAGTTACATCTCTGAAAAAAAATACTTCTCCTCATATCAAGAGTTAAATCTGCTAATTTTATCAAAATCCCTGTATTTTGTTTTTATTCCATGAGTGAGCTCAGTTTCCATTGACTGAGGGACCACTGGAAACGAGCATGTCAGCAAGCACTGGGGAGTTATGAAGTCGAAGAAGTCTCACACCCAGGAAAACAGGCCTAACAGTCCTTAAAGGGTAACATAAACAAAAAGAGAATATACATTTCAAAGTGTTTTTCAAGTGAACAGCAACAGGTGACAATGGTTTTCACAACTGAACATCCAGAGACAAATGAGAAAAGCCAATTTCTGAACTCGTTCTTCCACAAACGGGGAGAAGAGAAAGGTCTTTTGCTTGACACAGGTACCGCCCCTCCCTCTGAATACAATCAGAAGGTCTAGGGCAGCACGTGCGAGGTCACAGGCACCATATACGGACTCAAAGGGCTACTGAAGGCAGTCCTCATGGTCAATAAGCTGGACAGACACGTTAAAAAGATGAAACGTAAGGCTGCCAAATGCCAAAAGACAAATGCAAATAATCAGTCCTTTAGGAATTAAGAAGTGCAATAGAGCAGGGTTTTGTGCAGGATAACTGATTATTGAGGAGGAAGACCAGAAAATTCCACTGTGGGAAGCAGATCAATTACCCTTCAGAAAATACACACAGAAAAAGAAATAGTCAGGGTGGGGCCTGGGTGGCTCAGTCAGTTGAGTGTCCAACTCTTGATTCAGCTCAGGTCAGGTCATGATCTCACAGTTCGTGAGATTGAGTCCCTCGATGTTAGCATGGATCCTGCTTAGGATTCTCTCTCTCTACCTTTCTCTCTGACCCTCCCCCCCACCTCTCTCTCAAAATAAATAAACTTTATTTTAAAAGAAAAAAGAGAGGCTCCTGGGTGGCTCAGTCAGTTAAGCGTTGACTCTTGATATCAGCTCAGGTCATGTACTCAAGTTCATAGGATCGAGCCCCATGATGGGCTCTGCACTGACAGCATGGAGCCTGCTTGATATTCTCTCTCCCTCTCTCTCTGCCCCTCCCCTGCTTGCCCTCTCCACCCCCCCTCTGTCTCAAAATGAGTAAATAAACATTAAAAAATTTTTTAATAAAAAATTAAAAAAAGAAATAGGAGTCAAGTATTGTGATAGGGAACATGAAAACAGAAATAAAACTGTGAATATATATTATTAAAATTCATTTGAAGAAATGGCAGCAATTCTACTCCCCATGCCACGAAAAGGGGTTTGGGGCAGGGGAATGGGTTATAGTTTGTAACACTCCTCAGTGAAAAAGACTTGGTGTATATTGGAGAAAGTTTAAACATACGGGTAAAAACGTCCACAGAACCCAGTGTCACACAGCCTAGATTATTAAGGGCACTGGTTGATCTACACATCAGATCATTAAACTAAAAAAGTCATGAAGTACTAGGCTATGAGGAAGTAAAATACAAACCCTCAAAAGATCCACAAATGAGAGTTTCTAATAAAAGTATGGCATAAAATCTTAAAGTGGGACAGGACATTTGGACAAAAATTGTTTAAAATTCCAGAAGAGTGTTCCTAAACCAACTGTCTCCAGGGCCCTATTAGTATTTTCTTATATTCCATTAATAAATAATGACCTTTTCTTACTTTGGGAATTTGATTAAATGTACGTAACTGGTGTTGACGATATTCAGATTTTCTTTGATATCATATTCTTTCTGATATCACATTTTCTTTCATATTATAATTCCTCTGAGTCTTCATGATTCCCCTGATTTCCTTTAATTTTATTGACCCTTCTGTGCATAGATCCTGCCCCTCTATCTAGATACTTGCTGATATTCATACAACAAAAATCCATGAACTTCTCTGATGAAATCCTTTTCTGATCCATAGACAATAAGAAAAGCAAGAAAGAAATCCTGAGTCTCAGGCTGGTGTCTCCCGGGGCCCTAATATAATGCAGTCTTGGGACATCACCCTGAGAACTGTTTTATAGTATTTTTCCATTGTCTCAGACACATACGTGTGACATCCTCTCCATCGATTATTCCCTTATTTATAGAAAAGGTCTGCCAATTCCTGCTCTAGGTTAATGATTCACAGTGTAGACATGTCCAAGTGGTTACACAAGACCTCTTGGGGCACAGAAACAAAATATTAGAACATTTACTTCTGTTTATTGTCATACTTAAAAAAAGTAAGCTCTACTAATATTAATTCTACAGACTGAGCATGCATGTCACAAAAGGTCACATGTCACACATGTGTCCCCAGAGAAGAGTCAGAGTCCCACAGTGGAGCACTAATTACTGTTTAATGAATAGGATCATTATTATGCCTTGTAATAACCAGAGAATGACTGTTTAAATCTTTCGGGCCAGAAAAAGATTCTACTTATTTTGTGAAAATAAATGTAAAGGTGTTAGATAGGGCCAAAGTATCCATTTTCTTTCACAAAAAGTCAAGTGTCCCAAACCCACTTATTTGATGACAATGACATTCCAGTAACACTGATGCCAATTATAGTCATCCTGGCAGATACTTTTTTTGTAACGTTTATTTTTTCGGGGCACCTTGGGCAGCTCAGTTGGTTAAGCATCCCACTCTTGATTTTGGCTCAGGTCATGATCTCACAGTTTCATAAATTTGAGCCCCACATTGGGCTCTGCTCACTGACCGCGTGGAGCCTGCTTGGGATTCTCCCTCTCTCCCTCTCTCTCTGCCCCTTCCCTGCTCATGCTTTCTCTGTCTCTCTCTAAAAAAATAAATAAACTTGAAAAAAAGTTTAAGGGAGAGAGAGAGAGAGTACACTCAAGCGAGGGAGGGGCAGAGAGAGAGGAGGGCAGGGTATCTGAAGCGGCCCGGATACAGATGTAAAGCTCGAACTTGCGAACCCTGCGATCACGACCTGAGCTGAAGTTGGATGCTTTGCTTAATCGACTGAGCCACCCAGGTGCCCCTGGCCGATACTTTTTTAAAAAAGAAAAAAATGTAACACTCTAAATATCAAACAAGACCCTTGTGCTAAGGAGAGAGAGAGCATTTGAGAGAAAAAATGTTTAGTAACATTTCTATTGGTATATCATTTTGTTGCTGAAAATGATGTGATGTATGTTAATTATAAAAAACACTAACCATATAATAGCTCTAAAATGTGCAAGGACCGTTAAAAGCAGCCAACACCAGGCCCCACAGAATAACAAGTGGTTAGGTTTGAGATCTGCAACCAGGAGACCCGGTCTGACACGTGATTTACCACGCTCTAGCTGTGTAGCCCTGTTCAGTTTACTGAACTTTCTCCACATCTCAGTTTTCTCATCAGTAAAGGGGTGGGAGGGGATGATTCATCTGTGCAGGGCTGATACAGAATTAAAGTAAATAAGTCAGCACTGTGCGTAGTGCAACTAAATTCACCCTAAAAGATGGTTTTACTCCTATAAAATCAATTTTTAAAAACTAAGAAATAATAATATATAGTAAATTGTATCAAAAATGCCCTTCATTTAAATGAAATTACGCTCAGAAGTTTACACCATGTTAGAAAGGTGACAGTGTCAATGTGATATATGATATGATCGTGGCAATGATAAACATCTTGTTTACAGACTGCTATTATAAACTGTCATCACCATACACTAAAGTGTATGCCAGACCCTGGCAAGGATAAAAATTTAGAACCAACATAGTTGGTATTTATTTTCCTTTAATTTGAAGAAATAAGGTATAAGGTGTCTCTTTCCTAGAACAAAAAACATATCTACATTCTTAAGAAACGTGTCAGCTGGCTAACAAGGAGAAATTATTAAATATTAGTAAAACGTACATTAGGGATCACCAGGGTTACCAGAGGTGCTCCTTACTTGTCCATGCTGATTTAAAAAATAAAAAAACAACCACCAAACACCAAAGACCTTAAAGCCTCAAAATTGTATAAAACATTCAATATTAAAGCAGGAATAATTAATATGCCAATGAAAGTCAAGCCAGGGGCGCCTGGGTGGCTCAGTCAGTTAAGCATCTGACTTTGGCTCAGGTCTTGATCTCACAGTTCGAGCCCCGCACTGGTCTCTCTGCTATCAGGACAGAGCCTGCCTTGGCTCCTCTGTCCCCTTCTCCCTCTCTGCCCCTCGCCCACTCGTGCTCTCTCTTTCTCTGTCTCTCAAAAATAATTTTTTTTTCAAGTTGAAAGTCAAGCCCATAATCTGAATGATAGTTTATGGAAAACTATAAATCCATAAGCAGTACTACTGCTAGTTAAATGGAGCTTGGTTTAGTTACTATATGCAGATGTATGAATAAATCTGGTTTTAGGAAACAGGTGTTGATCAGAATACATAAATTGATCACAGAAATAAGATAATATCCATGGTATATTGTTGTCCAAAGAATTCTGCGTTTAAGACTGTTTCATACAACAGAACATACATAAATGTGAAAATAAACCCAAATACATAAAATATAAAGTTTTTAAAGTGATACATCATTTGATCTTCCCTGGGATACATATACCCTAAATCACCCGGCCAATGACATAACAAAAACACTGGTTAAAATATTTAAAAGATCTGTTAAAATACATAACTGAAGAACTTCCAGAGATTGAAAAAGAGAGAAAAGTAGAGATCTTGGGAAGGCTTTTGTCCTGAGGATTTCTGCTAAGCCCCATCACAATTTAAGGTTCAACTTCGATGGCTGTAGGAAGGATGCAGGAAGTAAGCCTGGGGTTGCCCAAGATGGAGAGGGAAGGAAACCAGAATATGTCACCCAAAAAATGCCTCTTTGACATAAAAAGTGTTTTGAGCTGAAGTTAATTACGAAGCCACAAATGCAGGAAAGGCTCTTGCAACCCTCCCCCTCCGACCTAAAGGCAGCATGTAAATTCTTCTTGTACTGGAGACAGACTCCTAGCCCAGAGATGGCACCAGAGGGATCTGCAAACAAACCTGACTCCATTAGTTCCTTCCCATGTATGTAGCCTTCCCACGGTCTGCTGCCCCGGACACCGAAAACGGCTTTCCTTTGTCCTGGTCACTTCTCTCCAAATGTATTGTTCTTTGTGGCAGAGGGTAAGGAAGCTGTCATAGGCCACCACGCTGAGTTACTTTTCAGTGAGGTTTCTCCCACCTCAAGTTGAGCAGTACACGTTAATAAACTGGCTTTCTCCTGTTCATCTGTCAAACATAACTAGCATATAACTAAAACAATCCTCAAAATCAACTACTCTCTGTGACAGCCGAGACCATTCTAGCATGGAAATTTGTCCCTTTCAAAGTCCATTGTCCTGTTATTAGATGTTATTATATGGGCCTAACATGAAATAGGCTACGATCCTGGCATTTCTTTTTAGGAAGAGGAGCTACAAATTCCATGTTTCTTCCCGAAAGAGTTTTACCAGCATGCACACACATGTGCGCTCACACACACACGCGCACACACACACACCCCACAGGCCCAAACAATACAAATAATGTGCTGAAGTAGTGTTTAGGACATATTTTAAAATTCTAAAAGTTCCACGTGCAAAGATGAGGAGAACTAAAAATATTCACCAGTATATGGAAAAGCAACCTCCAGAAATCTATTACAATTTCCCCCTTGGATAAAGACATATAAAAGTAAAGACTGTGTTTAGGGTTTACATAATGCCCCATTCATCAAATCAGCCAATCTTTGCGATGGATCCTACAGTATTTGTGTGTGTGCGCACACGTGTGTGTGTGTAAAAATCTTCCATATGTTCACCTACCAGTTTCTCCGGCTGTTTTATTCTTCCCATGAGGCTTATATAGCACATATGAGCATCCTTTTACGTGAAAGTGGTCATTAATTTGTCTAAACCATCTGCAAACGACAAGAACATGTGCTCAGAGCAATATTTCCATAGCACAGATCACATCAGTGCCATTCCAGAGAAATTCGGGAAGCACCCGAGTTTGGCATATCTACTAGAGTTTGGGGCCCAGCAGCTGGAAACATGGTTTACAGCCCACATCTACAGCATTGCTATTTTACAGAACTAGAAAGAAGGCACTGTCTGTAAGCGAGGACTTCCTACCTCATAAGTGTCGTATTTCCAGTGAAAGGGCCGAACCTAATATCTTCAAATGGAGGTTGAAAGCCCAAAATATGTAAAGCTTCTTCCTGGGTAATAGGTGGAAGGCTGCAAAAGAAGCATTGACTTTCATTTTACAGTTCCAATCACATGCAAATAATAACCTATCTCAATGTTCATATGTCCATCTGATTTGCTTTTTGTTTTGTTGTTGTTGTTGTTGTTGTCATTTTTTTTTTAAATTTACATCCAAATTAGTTAGCACATAGTGCAACTATAATTTATAACTTAATGATTTCAGGAGTAGATTCCAGTGACCTACTATGTATCCCCTATGTATAACCCCCAGTGCTCATCCCAACAAATGTCTTCCATCTGACTGGTAAACAATGTTAGTAATACAGTAATACAGTTTGAACAACGTGGGTTTGAACTTTGCAAGTCCACTTACACGCAGATTTTTTTTTATAAATACAGTGTAGTACTATAAATGTATTTTCTCTTTCTTAATGAATCTCTTGATAACATTTTTGTTCTCTAGCTTACTTTATTGTAAGAATACAGTATATAATACATACTGCATATAAAATATGTGTTCATCTACTGTTTACTTTATTGGTAAGGTTTCTGGCCAACAGTAGGCTATTGGTAGTTAAGTTTTGGGGGAGTCAAAAGTAATATGTAGTTTTAGACTGCCCTAACCCCTGCATTGTTTAAGCGTCAACTGTATTTTTAATTTTTGTTTTGTCACAATAATGCATATTTATTATTTTCAGCTAAAGGCTTATAAAAATATAGCAATTTTTTTCTCAATTTATGAAAAATCTATTTTTAAAAATGTTCAATGACAGGGGCGCCTGGATGGCTCAGTTGGTTGAGCATCCGGACTCTTGATTTTGACTCAGGTCATGATCTCAGGGTCATGGGATCAAGCCCTGCATGGTGCCTGCTTAAGATTCTCTCTCTCTCTCCCTCTCTCCCTCTCCCCACTCTAAAAATAATAAAAATTAAAGAAATAAAAAATTAAAAAGAAATCTCCAATTACAGAAAAAGCAACACCAAATAACTTTTGAATTTGGAGTTTCGGGATACTAATAAATTAACATACTTACTTTCCAGCTCCCATTGTGCTATACAAGAAATTCCAGCAAGAAATTAATGAGGAGATACCACAAGAAGTCTTATACTGTGGTCGGCTAATGCAGTACCTGAGAAAACAAAAGATTGTTTTCTTCACTTGAATGAATACAAAATATGCATATAGAAATACAACACCCATGGCAAATAAATGTGTTAACAAAATGAACACTTCTCTCATTAAAGCCAAGGTAAAATCTTTACTCACTTAAAATATTTTTGTATTTATTAAATATATTATAAATGCATAACAATAAACCATCCAGTTTAATAAAGTTAGCTAAGTTCACCTAACCACGAGTTAAAGTAGATGTTATCCAAACCAACAGAAAAAAATAATGATATATAAATGCAGATACCAACAACTAAAATTTCAGTGTAAGCTCCTAGTGGAGCTGCATACATGATTATTTGCAACTTCAAGGATACCAGA
Organism: Cryptoprocta ferox; assembly: GCA_028646485.1. Classification (NCBI taxonomy): domain Eukaryota; kingdom Metazoa; phylum Chordata; class Mammalia; order Carnivora; family Eupleridae; genus Cryptoprocta; species Cryptoprocta ferox. The sequence continues at coordinate 124,617,546 of CM053574.1, read as the reverse complement.
GAAACGAAACAAAGCATTGTCCCCATGTATCAACTTTTCAGAGATTCTTCAACTCAGACTAAAAAATATCCATTTATCACCCACTGTGTCCAGCTAAAACCCTTGGGTTTTACCAGCAGTTCCACTGTCACAGAGACTTTTTTTTTTTTAGAATTTTATTTTATTTTTATTCTTGAGAGAGAGAAAGAGTGTGAGCTGGGGAGAGGCACAGAGAGATGAAGACACAGGATCAGAAGCAGGCTCCACATTTTCAGCATAGAGCAGATGTGGGGCTCGAACACACGAGCCGTGAGATCATGGCCTGAGCCAAAGTCCAATGCTTAACCGACTGAGCCACCCAGGCGCCCCGTATCACAGAGAATTTTAAAGTGCAGCACAAAATCCATCCACGGCACGATTTAACTGCACTGAGTAACCCAGGCAATTTTCCAGTCATGTGTCAAGAGAAGTTAGACTGCAGCTAACATGAACAGAGGAGAAAAGAAGCAGACTATTCGATTCAAAAAAAAGAAATAGTGGGGCGCCTGGGTGGCTCAGTCGGTTAAGTGTCTGACTTTTGCTCAGGTCATGATCTCACAGCTTGTGGGTTTGAGCCCCGCATTGGGCTCTGTGCTGACAGCTCAGAGCCTGGAGCCTGCTTCCGATTCTGTGTCTCCCTCTCTCTCTGCCCCTCCCCTGCTCACACTCTGTCTCTCTCTCTCTCTCTCTCAAAAATAAACATTTAAAAAAAATTTTTAAAGAAATAATATTGGCTTTCAAATTACCTTTTCCCAACTGCTTTCTTTTTCTTTTTCTTTTTTTTAAAGTAGTTTCTACACCCATGAAGCTCAAACCCACAGCTCTGAGATTAAGAGTCACAGGCTCTACTAACTGAGCCAGCCAGGCACACCTCCCAACTGCTTTCTTTCTTTTTTTTTTTTTTTAACATTTACTTACTTTTGAGAGACAGACAGAGAGAGACAAGACAGTGAGCAGAGGAGGGGCAGAGAGAGGGAGAGACACAGAATCCGAAGCAGGCTCTCGGCTCTGAGCTGTCAGCACAGAGCCCAACGTGGGGCTCAATCGCACGAGCCATGAGATCATGACGTGAGCCAAAGTCGGATGCTTAACCAACTGAGCAAACCAGGCGCCCTCCCAACTGCTTTCTAATGAAGGTGCTAATAGCGGCCAAAACAAAAAGGAGAAACAAAATTTATCATCACTAAACACAGTTTTAGTACTACCTTAAAATTAATTACAAAAGGAGGGGCACCTGGGTGGCTCAGTTGTTTAAGCATCTGACTCTGGATTTTGGCTCAGGTCATGATCTCACGAATGTGAGACTGAGCCCCTCCTTGGGCTCTGGGCTGAGTGCAGAGCCAGCTTGGGACTTTCTCCCTCTCTTTCTCTGCCCCTCCCCCTGCTTACACATATGCTCAAGCATCCTCTCTCTCTCTCTCTCTCTCTCGAAATAAATAAACAATAAAAAATTAATTACAAAAAGAAAAATTACAGATGTATGTATATTTGTATACGTGCACATAATATGCACAATGCACATACACAAATCAACAATGACCCTTGTATCTACAGGCTAAACTAGGTTGGACCTTTAAGACTAAGATACAAAAGATGATTATAGTTACTTAAGTATATGGTTATCATGTAGCCACATAATACAGGAATTGTTATGGACTGAACTGCACCCACCTTAAAAGATACCTTGAAGTCCATGGGGCGCCTAGGTGGCTCAGTCAGTTAAGCATCCAACTCTTGATTTTGGCTCAGGTCATGATCTCATGGTTTGTGAAACTGAGCCCCGCATTGGGCTCTGCACTGACAGCATGGAGCCTGCTTAGGATTCTCTCTCTCCCTTTCTCTCTGCCCCTCCCCCACTTGCAAGCACGTGGGCTCTCTCCAAATAAATAAATAAATTTTTAATCAAAAAAAGATATGTTGAAGTCCTAACCACAAGGTACCTATGAATACAATCTAATTTGGAAATAGGGTCTTCACAGATAGAATTAAGTTAAGATGAGGTCATACTGGAATAAGGGTGGACCCTTAATCCAAGATGACCGATGTCCTTATAAAAAAGAAAAAAGGGACACACAGAGAGGAAAGCACCGTGTGAAGACCTAGACACACGAATGGAAAATGCAGAGACGGATGTGTCGCAGCAGCAAGCCTAGGAATGCCAAGGACTGCCAATAAGGCACCAGAAGCTAGCATGAAGCAAAAGAGTAGAGGCCACAGATTTCAGAGGGAATGTGGCCCTGCTGACAGCTTGGATTCTGACTTCCAACCTCCAGAAGTATGAGACCGTTTCTGTTGTTTTATCCAGCCAGTTGATGGTAGCTCTAGGAAACTCACACACTAATCATCATCCAGGAAAGAAACACTACAAACTGGTTTGCATCCACAAAAGCAAAAAATCATGAGCACATTATGAATGGTTTTGTTTACAGCTATTTGCAAGGCTGTTTAACGAAGAACTCCCACCCACAGAAATGACCCTGACTTGAGAAAGTGTTGGCGTTACAGAGCTCTCATATTTCAAACTCAGAAGCTAACTTCCGTAAGAGCTCATGTATTCATAGCCGCCACCAACATTCTGTTCTGCAACTACATTTCCGACAAATGGACTTAGCAGTCACCATGACTTGTTTCCTACTGCTTTTTCCATTCATTTTTTTTTTCTCACTATCTTGGGTGGTTGACATTGCTCGTTGAATGGCTAAGAGCTCATGGCTGTTGTAGTCACTCAATTCTTGCATGACTGGGAGTCTGTTGCTTCCATACTCGAATGATAATGTGAATATGACACTTGGGTGACCTTTTCACTCCTGAGAAACAAGACTCCACTGTCATCTAACAGCTAGTACTGCCATGTTGTGAAGACCGGGACCAAAAGGGATAATTTCCCTTTGTATTGGTTTTGCACTAAATGCCCATGATTCCTTATGCTTGAACTTCAGTAACTCCACCAGAACATGCCTTGGTGCTGATCAGTCTGTATCGGTTTTCCTTTCCTGGGACACAATTTACCCTTTCAAATCTGCAGACTCTAGCCTTTCCTTATTTTGGGAACATTCCTTCCAGTTGTGTCTTTCGATATATTTCTTTTATATTGTTCTGATCTCTTCCTCAGGAATACCAGTTAGTGATATTTGGAACCTCTGTCTGTTACACATATTTATCTTTTTTTTTTTTAAAGATTTTATTTTTAAGTATTCTCTACAGCCAATGTGGGGCTCAAACCCACAACCCTGAGATCAAGATTCACATGTTCTACCTACTGAGCCAGTCAGGCATCCCAATATCATTTTTATATCTTTGTTCTTTTCCATTTGGGTTTTGTGCGATTTCCTCACACTGACTCACCATTGACTTAATTAGGTTTCTCACTGGGTTGGGTTTTTTTTTTTCTTCCTTGCTTCTAATGTGCAATGACTTTGTTTGTCCTCCACTTCTTTTCATGGGCCTGTCAATTATCTCCCCTTCTGTAGTCATATAATCTCTTCTTTGATTTCATTTTGAAAAATTGTATGAATTATAACTTTTTCGACGTAAAGGGCTTATTCTGAATTCCAAAGATGTATATGCCTTCTGCCATTGCCCATTTTTATTTGCAACTTTTATACACATATATCAAGTTGCTTCTCCTGTCTTTACTCATCCTTGAATAGAGCCGATTATCACTGAAGAGTTGTTTGCTCTCTTCGACACCCCATCGTCAAATTTGTCAAGTCTGCCCCTCATTTTTGTTTTTTTAATAATTTTGGTAAAAACACATAACATAAAATTTGCCATCTTAACCAGTTTTTAAGGGTACAGTTGAGTGATGTTAACTAACTGCATGGTGTTGTGAAAGAGATCTCTAGAACTTTTCCATCTTGCAAGACTGTAACTCTACACCCACTGGACAACACCCTTGTCCCCCCCCCACCCCCAGCCTCTGACAAATACCATTCTACTTTCCGTTTTTATGAGTTTGACTACTTTATATTTCATATAAAGTATAATGGAATCACACAGTATTTATCTTTTTGTCACTGGCGACCACCAATCTACATTCTGTCTCTTTGATTTCGACAACTAGTAAGTTCCTCTTATAAATGGAATCACACATTATTAGTCTTTTTGTGTCTGGCTTATTTCACCTAGCATAATGTCCTCAAAGTTCACCCACATTGTAGCGTGTGTCAGAATCCCTTCTATTTTAAGGCTGAATTAATATTCCATTGTGTGTATATACCACATTTTCTTTATTCTATCAGTCAACTATCAGTGGACACTTGGGCTGCTTCCCCTTCTCAGCTATTGTGAATAATGCTGCAATAAACATAGTATGCAAATATCTCTTCAAGATCCTGCTTTCAATTCTTTTGGATATATATACCCAGAAGTGGGATTACTGAATCACATGGTGTCTTAGTCAGCTGAGGCTGCTATAACAAATTACGACAGACCTGGTGGCTTCAACAACAAACATTTACTTATTTCTCACAGTTCTGGAGGCTAAGAAGTCCAGAATTGAGATGCCAGCAAATCCAGTGTCTAGTGAGAAATTGCATATGACCATCCCCTCGTTGTGTCCTCACACGATGGAGCAGAGACAGACAAGGAGGAAACAAGCTCCCTCTTCCTGTCCCTTACAAGGCACTAATCCCATTCATGGGGGATCCCCCTTCATGACCCAATCACCTCCCAAAGGCCCCCCCCAACACCATCACATTGGGGATTAGGATTTCAATATATGAATTGGGGGGAGACACAAACATTCAGCCCATAACATACATTCTATTTTTAACTTTTTGAGAAACTTCCACGCTATTTTCCATAGGGGCTGTCCTATTTTAGATTTTTATATTCCTACCAACAGCGCACAAAAGTTCTGATTTCTCCATGTTCCTGCCAACTATTATTATCTTCTGGCTTTTTGGACAGTGGCCATCCTAATGGGTGGGAGGAAATATTATATTGCAATTTTGATTTGCCATTTTTCTGACGATTAATGGTGTTGAGCATCTTTTTGTATGCTTGCTGGCCATTTGCATATTCTTTGGAGAAATGTCTGTTCAAGTCCTTTGCCCATTTTTTAATTGGGTTCTTTGGTATTTTTGTTGTTGAATTGTAGGAGTCCTTTACATATTCTGGATATTAACCTCTTATCAGATATATGATCTGCAAATATTTTCTCCCATTCTGTAGGATGCCTTTTCACTTTTTTGATGGTTTCCTTTGATGCACAGAAGTTTTATAAGGCTTGGTGTGATTCCATTTGTCTATTTTTACTTTTGTTACCTGTGCTTTTGATGTCATGTCTCAGATATCATTGTCTAATCCAATGTCATGAAATTTCCCTCTATGTTTTCTTCTAGTTTTATAGTTTTAGGTCTTTACATTTATGTCTTTAATCTATTTGGAATTAGTTTTTGTGTATGGTGACAAACAAGGGTCAAGTTCACTCTTTTGCAAGTGGATATCCACTTTTCCCAGCACCATTTGAGGAAGAGACTGTCCTTTCTCTATTGTGTGGTCTTGGCACCCTTACTGAAGATTGTTTGCCCATTTACATGAGTGTTTCTTTCTAGGCTTTCTATTCTGACCCATTTCTCTACATATCTGTCTTTATGCCAGGACCACACTGTTTTGATTATGTAGCTCTGGGATGTTTTGAAATCAGGAAATGTGTGGCCTACCCACTCTGGCCATCACCACCTTCCCAGCAATTCACTAGAGGCACTGTTCTCAGCTGGAAATTAGGGGGTAAAACAATCCAGTGGCGATCAGACCAGCAGGATGTCTCCCTCCGCAACCCCCACCTGCATGTCTGTAGTGCTGAACTGGATCTCCACCAAGAACTCCAATGTCTCTCCACTGGTGCAGCGGCTCACACCCCTAGAGCTAACCAGAAGGTCACTGGATGGTTTCAGGACTGCCACATGAACTTTAGGGTAACCTGAACTATTTGAGGCCAACAGGAGTCTTTGCATCTCTTGGTGGCCTCTCCCTGTCTGCCCAGAGTGCACAGGATTTGAGAAGCATGTATTAGAGCCTATGGTTTGGGAATGTTGTTAATTCTCTGTTTCAGGGAAGATAGAGTTTTTCCCTATTTATTATTTTCTTTTTATTGTTTCCATGGGTTTGAGGCATAGGGGCCAAGGCCAGGCCACCCGAAGATGGGCCACTTTGGCATGAACATTATTTTGAGTTGAAAGCAATCCAAACCCAGCAGATTCAGAAAAAGCTCTTTATCGCCCCCATTACGTGCCTGCTTTACCAGGAAGAGAGCTATTGACAGAGACTTCCCTTTACCTGAGAGGCTTATCTGCATAAGAGGGCAATCTGTTTTTCAAAACATCTCCTTTCCTTTCCCTGCTAATAGCCTTCCTCCTCTTATCCTCAGACTCCCACCCCTCTCCTTAGCTCACAAAAGCTTCACGCTACCTCGTTGTCTTTGGAATTTCCATGGCTGTGTGAATTCCCTGTACATATGTTATTAAATTCAATTTTCTCCTGTTAATCTGTTTTAAGTCAATTTGATTCTAAGTCCAGCTAGAAGAGCCTTGAAGGGCAGAGGAAAGTCTACCTCCGCAACAGAGGGAAGGAATGCAGTAAACAGACCTTACTCTGTAATATTTAAATCTCCAACTTCCATCTGAAACACCTCTTCACTGCTAGACACCCTTAAGATTTTCCGTATTTCTTCATCAGTCCAAACTTGTTTACTGGTCTTATTCATGCCCAGCCTAAAACTTCTACTGGCTTTCTACTATCTCCTACTGGTGTTTCCATTCCAACCCTAATCTTGTAATATCCTCAGTGGGAAAGTAGTTTGTCATCCTGACAATGTTTCCCCTCAGACTATTTCTCCCATCTATCCTTCCTCAACCAAGTCTTTATGGTTTCACATGTTATATTACTAAAATACAATGACCCAAATGTGTTATTAAAACACATTAAAATCTGAGGTCCAAGGATTTAGAAGCAAAAATGGGCAAAGGCTTTCTCCAAAGAAACTAAAATTACTGTTTTTGATTCTAGTGTCTCTTCTTGAGAGGGAAAAATCTGTTATAAGATGGCCGACAGGACTGATAAGGAAATACCTGTCCCTGATCAAAGGCTCCCTCTTCCGGGTTCTTCCCACAGTGCTTGTCTCATGCATTAATGAGGAATGTGGAAGTAACAGGCTATAAATTGCCCCCTCTGCTGATGCTCTAGGCTCAGACCTCTGGAGAATGATCTCCTCTGAGCCCACCAGTATAAAATAAACCTCCTCCCTTCCGAGATCTCTGAGTGCCGCTTGTTTCTTCCACCAGGTGATCCAGACCAGATTCCGCAACATTCTCCAACGCAATCTACATACTTATTACTACCAAGTAATCTTTTAAAATACCCTTTTGTTAAGAAATCATCAGTGACTTATCTCTAATGTTTTTGTCAGGAACAAAAAAAAAATCTAAACCCTTAGCCTGGTGTCCAAGATACAGATCATGACAGGTTACAAAGAAAGAATACGAACTTCGGCGTCTGGCCCTCTTCAGTTTTAATACAAGATCTGCTTCTTCACCATGTGATGTTAGGTAAGCTTCTTAGCTTCTCTGAGCTTCCCTCCAGACAAATTTGTCTAATCTTCATTACCAACATGCAAGACACCCTCCTACCATCCGTGCAAAGACCTTTGGACCCTCCACACCCTCAGATTTCCTCTCTTAAGACCCAGCGCCTCGGGGAAGCCTTTTGATGATCATTATTTCCTCTCATGTTGGTAGTTTATTCATACCCGTCATCTGACAAATTGCCTGAGATATTTTATAGGTTTCTGCTTAGTTCCCATTTCTCACGTAGATTTTAAACCCTGAGAAAACAAATGCCATGTTTTGTGCATCTCTGTATTCTCAGCCCACAGTGAAGGGTCCCATATTTATTAAATAAGTGATAAAAATCTAACGTTTTTTAAACCTCACACAAATAATTTTTAAAATCTCAAATCATAGACTAGTAATATCTAAAAGCTATCATTAATTAAACATTTTTTTCTTTCAAATAGGAACTATAGTCTAAGGTAACCAAATAGCTGCAGTTGATGAGGGAAAGCTCTTCTTATTAGAAAAGTGTCAGCTAATGAAGGGAGAAGATATGAAAGAAATTTGAAATATCATCATTTTCCAGCAAGGATTCAGGTAACAATCATCAACGGTTTGGCTAAAACCACTAGGTGAAAAGTTAATGGGACAGGATATTAGCCGGATGCCACTGTCCCCCCCACCCCCACCCCCCCCCACTGATTATGTGATGGTTGCAGAAGGGGAGAAAAAAGAACTTGACAATGTGGGCTGACGTTGTCACTGCCTAAATACAATGAGTCTGAGAATCTCATATGGGATGACCAGATACTATGCATCCCCTGGTGTGATGCGCTAGGAAGAACACAGGGTCACCGAGGCAGTACTGTTGCCTAAAATGTTCAACCAGCATCTAAACCAGGTCTGTTTGTCTAACTTCCAGCTTTCAGGAAATACTGAGGCTATAGAAATAATTTAGACAACAGGGGGAAAAAATCAGACAAATCCAGAAGGTAGGCCACGCTACAAGATATCTGGCCAAGTCTCTTTAAGAAGTCAATCTCCTGGGGGCACCTGGATGGCTCAGTCAGTTAAGCATATGACTCTTGACTTTGGCTCAGGTCACGATCTCACTGTTGGTGAGATCGAGCCTCGCTGTCGGGCTCTGCGCTGACAGTGTGGAGCCTGCTTGGGATTGTCTCTCTCTACCTCTCTCTTTCTCTCCCTTTCTCTCTGCCCCTTCCCCATGCTCTCTCAAAATAAATAAATAAACATTTTTTTTTTAAAAAGTCAGTCTCCTAGAATTTAGAAAAAAAAAAAAGTGAGGGGAGTGAGGTAGAGATTGTTCTAGATTAAGAGAGCCATATAAGCCACAACAAGTAAACACAAAGTGTGGCTTGTGGTTGGGAACCACAACAAAAGCCAGGTGTGAAAATACTTCAAAACATTCCGGAAAACCTAAACTTAGGCTAGGAATTAGATACTATGGAAATACTGTTAACTTTATTAAGTATGACAACGGTTTTGAGTGGTTAAGGGAAAAGGTCAATTTTTAGAGATTACCATCTTCTGAGATCTAATACTTTCCGCTGCTTAATATCTTCAAGAGGAGAATGCTGAGGCCACTCCCTTTGATGTCTTCCTTTTTTGTCTGAAGTCTTTTTCTTGCAAGTTTGTTTCTTTACATTGCCTAGAACACAAGAATATAAAGTAAGCAAAATGCTCCAGATGAAATAAGCCATCATGGAAGAACTATTAATTATGTAACAAAATTAAAAAGTAATCGCCACGAGTTCTCCAAATGATATTTGCAAACATGTTGAAGAAAAGACATGTATCGTCAAGAATCCTCCCCTAGCTTAAAGAGCGAGACTAAAAACAAGGTGAAGCAACCGCGAGTGTTAGTTCCTAATGGATTCTTACATTCCAACTCCTGATCTAGTCGCTTAGCTAGGAAAAGAATCAATCACAAAATCTTTGGTCTAGAAAATCAAATTCCCAACAGTAAAATGTTTAACTAGACCACTTTCCAGAAAATGAATCCCTTTCTACAAAGCAATAAAACCACATTAATGCAACTCCGTTAAGAAAGTAAAAGCACTAGATCCAATAATGCAATGATGTGATATTTAAAAATATCTCCAGGCCTTACAGAGACCACAAAATGGATTAAGAATGATGCTCACATGTACATTATTCAAATGCGATTTCAGCACCAGGAACTAGAACCGAAAACAAAGTCTTCTTTCTGTGTGTGTGTGTACTTAAGTGTGCACGCGCACCCACGCACGCATGCACACACACCACTCTCTCCAAAAGACACGTAAGGCAAATAGCAGTGGTCACGTGAGGGGGAGGGGAATTGGAAGCTAGACAAAAAGAAGGTAAAACTGACTGAGAATGAGACGTTGCACTGTTTAACTCTCACACGTTTTTGTTTCTGAACCACGCTAATGGATTGTTCAGGCAATAAAAATTATTTAATTAAAATCTTAACTATAGAGAACAAACTAATGGTTACCAGAAGGGAGGTGGGTAGGGGCATGGATGAAATGGGTGATGGGAATTAAGGAGTACACCTGTAGGGATGCGTACCAGGTGAGATATGGAATGGTGAGTCACTGCATTGTACGCCTGAAACTAATATTACCCTGTCTGTTAACTGACTGGAATTTAAATTAAAACTTAAAACAAATGTATTAATAAATAACATCCAAGTTTCATGTCCCTAAAATACCATTAACATTTCAGACGGCTATGCTCAAATACTTCAATAATTTTCCCACAGACTACATTTTCAATGAAATAATCAAACCTGTTATAAAAATTATATGAGCTAACATTTTATGAGTTATTCATAATGATCAAACATAAATTATAGAGAGAGAGATCTAGAAAGCAGACGTCGAAAGGGGCTTGTTCCATTCGCCTGTCAATAAAACCAAAACCAGCTGCAACTCAGAAACTATTGTGACACAGGGGATTTCTCTAATTTTTCTAAGATGTCATAATGACAAACACTATAATATCCAGAAGCCAGTTTTCCCCCATTCCCTCTAGCTACTCGAAGTCTTCACAGAGAACGCAACGTTTCTACCGAGACGAACAACCAACCGCTGGCAAACTCAAGCTGAGTCTCATTCTGACCAGTTTCTTCCACTAATAAAATAAATCTTAGAGAGTGAGAAGAAGAAGTACTTTCCAGCATTTCTTCTGACGTCTTCCCTGCCCAATAATGCCTTAGTGCCCTACACAGTTTGCCCAGCCACTTAAAATCCCAGAGGCTCATGAAGCGTGCAAATCCGTGCCCTCCGCACCCCCCACAGTGGTCTGGACCCACATACTCTCCTCTGAGGCTCATCCGAGCCTGCCCTCCGTCCCCTTCAACTTCACGCCTAGGAGCCCCCTGGCCCAAATAAGTGTGTGTTCCAAAAAAAAGCATCCTTCGTGAAATCTACCTATTGCCACACGGGCAAAATTCCACTCAGTTCAGGAGACAGGGACATCTGGCAAAGTGGCAGCTAAGTATGAGAGGAGAACATCACAGATCCCCACCACAACATGCTGTCTCACATCTCCCCAACCCCAGGAACCTCTGGCCACTGCTCTTTGTCACTGTCACATTCCTTCTTCCATTCCACCCTACCCATCACACGATCATATAGCTCCAACACCAGAAGAGACACACACACTTACACACCTACCCCTGTTCACCACACTGCCTTCTAGAGAAAGGTCTCAGGATGGCAAAGTAGGATGTCTGCACCTTTTTGACTTGAGGAACCACGGGACAGAGTTTTGGGCAATCGCTGTCGCTAGAAAGGGAGGTGGGTGGGCGCCCCCGAAAATAAAAGAGCCAGAAAAGGGGAGACTCAAATTCTGTGCATAAATTTGGCCCCAATCTTAGGCTGACCCCCAAACCATGCATGCACAGAGCAGACCCCAAATCGCACAGCTAAGGCCGAAACATATTGGACAGAGATTTCAAATGTCCTTAAGAGACAGGATTTGTGGTTTTAGTCAAACCAAATGTATTGCTGCTAAAATTAAAAACAAACAAACGAGCATGCCTGAAATAAAGCACTCTTTGGAGGAATATACAAGAATCCAAAATCAACACAGCATTTCCAACACCCAGCAAACGGTCCAAAACTATTGAGGATGTGAGGAAACTGGAAAATGTGACACATTCTCAGGAAAAAAGATAAGACCAACTCGGAGATGACCCAGATTTTAAAACTGGCAGATAATGGGTGCCTGGGTGGCTCAGTCGGTTGAGCGTCCGACTTCAGCTCAGGTCATGATCTCACGGTTTGTGGGTTCAAGCCCCGCGTCGGGCTCTGTGCTGACAGCTCAAAGCCTGGAGCCTGTCTTCGGATTCTGTATCTCCCTCTCTCTCTGACCCTCCCCTGTTCACACTCTGTCTCTCAAAAAAAAAAAAAAAAAAAAAAAAAACATAAAAAAGAGAAAAGCACAATTTAAAAAATAAATAAATAAAGCTGGCAGGTAAGGATTCTATCTTATCTTAAGTAGGCTCAGCACGGAGCCCAACATGGGGCTTGAACTCACAACCCTGAGATCAAGACCTGAGTTGAGATCTTAAGTGACTGAGCCACCCAGGCACCCGGCAGATAAGGATTTTAAAGTGGATATTATAGGGGCACCTGGGGGGCTCTATCAGTCAAGCATCGGACTTTGGCTCAGGTCTTGATCTCACGGTTGGTGAGTGTGAGCCCTGCTGTGGGTGAGCTCCACTTCTCTCTCTCTCTCTGTGCCCCTCATGGGATTCTCTCTTTCTCTCCACCGCTCACTCATTTGCACACTCTCTCTCTAAAAAAAAAAAAAAAAAAAATTAAAAAAAAAAAAAGAAGGTCCCTGGTTGGCTCAGCCAGTTGAGCGTCCAATTTCAGCTCAGGTCATAATCTCACCGTTGGAGAGTTCAAGCCCCGCGTTGGATTCTGTGCTGACAGCTCAGAGCCTGGAGCCTGCTTCAGATTCTGTGTCTCCCTCTATCTCTCTGCTCCTCCCCTACTCACGATCTGTCTCTCTCTCAAATAAAACATTTTTTTAAAAAATTTTAAATAAAAGAAAGATAGAAAAGAAAAAAAGTGGATATTATAACTATGCTTTATGAGATAGATTAAATCTTTCAGTAAACAATGGAAAGGCAGCAAATCCAAGATAGGAAACAAAAACTACTTCAAAAAATGTCAATTCCAGAACTGAAAGAGACATCTGAAACAAATAATTTGTGGACTATCCATAAAAGCTACCTTTAAGACATGCACTTTATCTTCTTTTTCAGCTATAAACCTTTTATCAAGAGGAAGATGAATCATGTCTTTTCTTTTTTGAGTCGAGTTGACACACAATGTTACATTCATTTCAGGGGTACAACATAGTGAGTCAACAACGTTATATGCTACACTCATCACAAGAGTAGCTACCATCTGTCACCACACCACACTATTACAGAACCACTGACTCTATTCCCTATGTTTTATTTCGACTATATTCCCTACTTTTTATTCCCATGAGACATTCACCCTCTAACTCAAAGCCTGTATCTCTCACACCCCTTCACCCATTTTGCCTGTCCCCCACTCCCCTCCCCTCTGGCAATCATCAGTTTCTTCTCTGTATTTATAGGTACGATTCTGCTTTCTGGTTTTTTGCTTGTTGATTCATTAGTTTTAGGTTACATTTAAGTAAAATCCTGTGGTATTTGTCTTTCCCTGTCTGACCTGTCTCACTTAGCAGGATACCTTCTGGATCCACCCATGTTGCAAAGGACAAATTCTCATCCTTTTTTATGGCTGAGTAGGAGAGATGCACTTTAAATATAAAAAGACACAAGTTGAAAATAAATGGACGGAAAAAGATACACCATGCAAACACTAGTCAAAAGCTCAAGTACCTAGATTAGTATCAACCAACATAGCTTTCGGAACAAGAAACATTACCAGGAATAATGAGGGACGTTTCATAACGATAAAAAGGTCAATTCCATAAGAGGAAATAAAACTCGCAATTGCGTGTGCACCTAATTAACAGAGTTTCAAATTACACGGAAGCAAAACTCAACCGAATTAAATGCAGAAACGGTAACAATCATAGCTGCACATTTTTAACACCTCACTTTCAGCCATTAGCAGAATAAGACAAAGATTAAGTAGGGACACAGAAGATGTGAGCAGCACTCTCAAACACTCTGACCCAATACATATTTATAGACCACTACACCCAACAAGAATGCAGATTCTTTTCAAATGCACATGGTACAGTCACCAGCATAGACTGTGTGTCGGGTCATAAAACAAGTCTCAGCCCATTTTAAAGACAAGTTCATATGTCCTCTGTCCACAATGGAAATAAATTAGAAATCAACATTGGGGCGCCTGGGTGGCTTGGTCGGTTAAGCATCAGACTCTTGATTTTGGCTGAGATCATCATCTCACGGTTCCTGGGATCGAGCCCTGCATAGGACTCTGCACTGACAGCACAGAGTCTGCTTGGGATTTTCTCTCTCTCCCTCTCTCTCTCTGTCCCTCCCCGGCTCGTGTGTGTGCGCGCGCGCACGCGTGCGGGCACTCGCACGGCCTCTCTCTCAAAATAAATAAAGAAACTTTTTAAAAAATCAATATTTAGACAGGGCGCCTGGGTGGCTCAGTCGGTTAAGCGTCTGACTTCAGCTCAGGTCATGATCTCACGGTTCGTGGGTTCGAGCTCCAAGTCAGGCTCTGGGCTGACAGCTCACAGCCTGGAGCCTGCTTTGGATTCTGAGTTTCCCGCCCCCCTCTCTGCCCTCCCCAGATCACACTCTGTCTCTCTCTCCTTCAAAAATAAATAAACATTAAAAAAATTTTTTTAAAGAATTCACAAAGAAAAAAGGAATTTTTAAACATCAATATTTAGAAAAAAGCCCCAAAATATCTGGAAATTAAGCACCATACTTCCGAACGGTAACACATACATCAAAGAAGAAATCGCAAGGGAAATTAGAAAATACTTCAAATTACATGCTAATAAAAATAAAGTGTACTGACACCTGTGGGCTGTGGCTAACACAGTACTTACAGAGCAACTTTAAGCATGAAAAGCTGGGAAGTAGAAAAGTCTTGAATCAAAACATTGGAAAAGGAAGAACAAAGTAAGCCCAACGTAAGTAGAAGAAAGAAAATAATAAAAAGCAGAAATCCAGAGAATAGAAAACAAACAATTGAGAAAAATAACAAAGCTAAAAGCTGGTTATTTGAAAAGATGAACAAAACTGATACACCCCTCACGAGAAGAAAAAAGAACATAAATTACCAGTATCAGGAATGAAAGAGGAGTTATAACTAAAAGACCCTGGAGACATTAGAGGGATAAAAATGACTATTAGAAATAACTCTGGGGAGGGGTGCATGGGTGGCTCAGTTGGTTAAGCAGCCAACTCTTGGTCTCACCTCAGGTCATAATCTCATGATTGGTGAGTTCGAGCCCCACATTACGCTCTGCTCTGAGAGCTCGAAGCTTTCTTGGGATTCTCTCTCTCCCTCTCTCTCTCTCTTCCCCTCTCCTGTTCATGCTCAATCCCTCTCTCTCTCTCTCTCTCTCCCTCAAAATTAAAAAAAAAAACACACATTAAAAATATTTTAAAGGGGCACCTGGGTGGCTCAGTCAGTTAAGCATCCAACTTTGGCTCAGGTCATGATCCCACAGTTCGTGGGTTCGAGCCCCGTGTCGGGCTCTGTGCTGACAGCTCAGAGCCTGGAGCCTGTCTTCGGATTCTGTGTCTCCCTCTCTCTCTGACCCTCCCCTGCTCACACTGTGTGTGTGTGTGTGTGTGTGTGTGTCTCAAAAATAAATAAAACTTTTAAAAAATTTAAAAAATATTTTAAAAATAACTTTGAGGTGCCTGGCTGGCTTAGTCGGTTAAGCGTGAAGACTCTCAATGTCGGCTCAGGTCATGATCTCGCAGTTGGTGAGATCGAGTCCCTCATTGGACTCCGTGATGACAGTGCAGAGCCTGCTTGGGCTTCTCTCTCCCCTTTTCTGCTCCACCCCTGCTTGTGCTCACTCTGTCTCACTTGCTCACTCTCTCAAAATAAATAAATATACTTAAAAAAAGAAAAAAGAAGAAAAGAAATAACTTTATACCAACAAAATTGGCAGCTTAGATGACATGGACAAACTTAAACTTGACAGAATTAACGGGAATCAAGACAACTCCATGATCACAGTTAGAGATTTGTCATACCCCTCTGTAAAGCCCTCAGAAAATAGGACAGGACACTTCCCAACTTGTCTTAGGAGACCTGCATAGCCCTAATTCCAACACCCGAAAAACATATTACAAAAACATTATAGACCAATCACCAGTAAATATAGACACAAAGCGAAACCCCCCGGAAACGCTGAGAATACAAATGTACATTACATTCTGTGAAACAAGTCAACTTGGGAAATAAACAAAAAGGATGGAGGTTTTACAAAAAGAAGCCTAGAAGCAAAATACAAATCCTACCTCTACCTCCTCCTAGCGATCATCTTTCCACAAGCAACTCACCCTCTCTGAGCCTCAATCTCTTTACCTATAAAATGAGAAGAGGACCTACCGCCTAAAAATCCTGTATGACTGTGAGTTCAAAAGAAAGAAGGGAAAAGCAACACCATCTGCCACAGGGCCACCACCCTGCAATTGCGAAGGCTGTGTACTGCACCCTGGGGAAAAGCGCACCCTTAAATTGTGCAGTATACAACCTACTGAGGGATACCTGGAGACCCTGCTGGGTGCTCAAACAATTTTAACAAGAAAAAGCCACACTGTTATATAGTAGAGGAGAAACCGAAACGTTTAACTGGGAAAGATGAATTCATGTCTCTGCAAAACTGTAAAATAGTAGTATGTTATTCTAGCCACCTCGTTAACCATTTCTAAGCCACTGTATACTTACCTGCAATACCTGTATTTTACAGCATTCTCAGATTTTTCAAAGCTCTCAAAATGCAAGGGTTATGTGGGAGGTTTCCAGCGGCAAGCCATTAATGAGCTAACTGTCCTCTGCCCAAAGTTACTTTTTAACTACAGTGACAGACAGCATGATAGCAATGTCCCTTGTATAGCGGTATAAAAGGAATGCTTAATGGCAAGCTTAAACAAAATATATTGTTTTCTTATTATTTTCACATGCGACATTCACACCTCCTTCTTTACCTGATTTGTGTTTCAAATTCGTGGTCACCCCATCAAATTCAGATTTATCAATTTCCCATGCGAGAGGTAGCTTGCCCAGGCTATTGGATAAGTTGTCCAAGCTATTTTCTTCATTGTAGATGATTTCTGACGTGCTAGTTGGGATGCCAATGTATCTCGATGGATTATTTCCAGCAGATAAAGAGGTACTATCAGGGAGGCAAGAAGAGCGAGTTGAATTTGGAGGTTTATAGATTGAGGTTGCCTGGTTGAGAAAGGCATAGTCTGAACAGATGGCATAAATTTTCTCCCGAGTATGGGTCACTGGACAGCTCCACGGATAATGACCATCTCCTTTGGGGCCCAAGGGTGCCCCCGAGGCACGAGTGCAGAAAGACTGTACAGCACCTTGTAGATTCTCTTCAGGAGACTTTCTCTCGGATTCGTGCTCACCATTCCCAGAATCATTTGCCCTTTCTGCTTCTGCAACGTTAGGCATTGAATGCAACTCTGAAAGTTCCGTTAAGGAAAAGCCGCAGCCCTTTCTGCTACTTGAAAACCAACTGTGACAATCGTTTACAGCATCCTACAGAAACTTGAGAGCTGCAGAATGGGATCTGAAGAAAAGAGGGCGGAAAAAGAAACATCAATGATCCACTAGACATGACAAAAGACTAAAAAAGATATCGAGTGTTTCACACGGCTTCATTCGACGAACATTTATTTTACAACTACTATACACGTAGGGGCCCAATCACTGCCCATCTGCCTTATTAAAAAATTATTTTACAATAACGCTTTAGAATAATGAAAAAGACAACTCAATTAAAAATGGGCAAAATATCTGCATAGTCACTTCTCCGAAGACAGTGTAGAAAATGGTCAATGAACGCAACGATCAGATGGATCAGATGTTCAACACCACTAGCCATCTGGGAGATGCAAATGACAACCACAGTAAGATACTCTGTCACACCCAGCAGGATGGCTCTTATGAAAAAGGCCAATGATAAGGATTGTTGAGGATGCGGTGAAACTGGAAACCTCACACACTTCTGATGGAAATGCGAAATGGTCCAGTCACTTTGGAAAACAGTTCCTCAAACACTTACAGCGTGACCATAGGATCAACCAAGTTCACTCCTAGGTATAGATGTAAGAGAAAAGAAGACATATGGCCATACACATCTTTGTAGCAGCATTATTTATAATAGCCAAAAAAGAGAAACAACCCAAATATCCATCAATTGATGAATGGATACAAAAGATAAATAAAATGTAGTTTATCCATGCTATAGAATATTATTGGGCAGTAAAAATAAATGCAATACTGACCCATGCCACAACATGGATGGACCTTGAAAGCATTCTGCTAAATGAATGGAGCCCATCACAAAGAAGCAGACAGTGTATGATTCCATTCATACGAAATGCTCAGAATAGGCAAATCTCCCCGTGATGGAAATTAGATTAGTGGGTTACCTACAGCTGGGAGGGAGGAGGAGGTTGGGGATGATGGGATGTCTTTTTGGAATAATGACACTATTCTATAATTGACTGAGGTGGTGAATGCACAACTTTATGAATATACTGAAAGCTACTGAATTGGACATTTGAAACAGGTGCATTGTCTGGTGTGTGAATTATATCTCAGTAAAGCTGTGCATCCGTCACCACAATCGATTATCATTAGTAGTCACTAACTTCTGGTCAGTCTCAGGAAAAACCCATTTTCAAGTCTACACCAATTCCTTTGGGGAAGAAAACAGAGAACAGTTTAAACCACAGCCAAGGACATTTGAGGAAGCCGAAGACTCACAGGACCTTGTTGAGTCAGACCAGCACAGGAGGGTACCAGATGCGGGTGCCCGATCTGAGTGTGCCCACCTCACAGGGAAAAGTACTCAGAGACGCAACCCACCCCAGGTGCTCAGTTTGATGTTTACTAGTCAAAGCTCCGCCCATTCACTTATTTAAAAAATTAGAAGTGGGAATAATTGTCTTAGGTTTCAGAAAATGATTATATAAAACCCCACATACAAATACTGAATGGCGAAAACCTCTATGACAATAAGAAATAACAGAGGAAGGATTGCCACCAGAGCCATGGTCCCTCTGAGTCTGTGAGGAGAAACTAGTACAGGTAATGCGTGTCCTTCATGTAATTTAGGTAACAGAGCTCATTACAAGGCCTCCACGTATCCTACAAGAGTCCATTCCCCTTATTTGTAAGGAATGCTTTCCTTCTTTTCTTTTTTTTAATGTTCACTTGTTTTTGAGAGGGACTGAGACAGACAGAGACAGAGAGACAGAGCACAAGTGAGGGAGGGGCAGAGAGAGAAGGAGACAAGGAATCTGAAGCAGGCTCTAGGCTCTGAGCTGTCAGCACAGAGCCTGATGTGGGGCTCGAACTCAGGACTCTCAAGATCGTGACCTCAGCCGAAGTCTGGTGCTCAACCGACTGAACCACCCAGGTGCCCCAGGAATGCTTTCCTTCTATTCAAACCTTTGGGGAGTGAGTTTGTTAGTCATTTGGTGCACAGTTTATAGTTATTCACAGAATACTCAGTTTAGCTGGAGCCTCCCCACCAAAGATGGAATGTCCAACAGTACCATTTTGGAAACTTCTCTTGTTTTCAAGAAATCCTAGGAGTGCTGGGAGTGGATTTCTAAACAGAAAGCTTTAAGCCTTCTCTTTCTTCCCCATCTCCTGGTGTCATGGGGATATTGGAGGAAGGTGCAAATAACAGCTGGTATCTGGGGTTGTACAGACCAAACTGGGCTCTTCTGAGGAGTCAATTTCCCTGATTCTTAGCAGATGACCTAACAAAGCACTTTCTACTGATTTGTTATCCCGGTGCCTTTCTCTGAGAGCCAGCATGGTGGACGGAGGTAGGGTATTAATTGTGGCGTTGGGGCTGTATGGGTGGGTTGTGGCAGGGTGAGGCATGAGAGAAAGCAAAGGGCCCTGGTAAGTAAGGGGTGGTGACCCAGGGGTGTTGAGAGTCCCTCGGAGGGGTGGGGATAGAAATGCTCCAAGCACTGCCCCTACCTCTTCATCTCAAGCTTAGCTTCTACTTTGCCACAGCTTCCTTCTTCGGATTTAATACAAGTGCACCTGTGGGACCAGCTCTCTGTAGTGTGGGGATGTTGGGAAGGATGCTCATTTGGAACATATATAGAATATTCTTATCCAAAACTAGGCAAAAGGAAATTCGTGCATTTCAGCACAAAAGGGAGGGCTGAGGGGCACTTGGGTGGCTCAGTCAGCTAAGCATCTGACTCCTGACTTGATTTCCACTCAGGCCGTGATCTCATGGCTCATGAGATCGAGCCCCACATCAGGCTTTGCTCCATCAGTGTAGTGATTCTCTCTCTCTCTCTCCCTCTCTCTCTGCCCCTCTCTTGCTGTGTTGCTGTGTGCTCTCTAAATAATAAATAAACAAATAAATAAATGTTTTCTTTAAAAAAAAGGTAGGGTTGAACTTTCTGGAAGCTAAGACAAGAAAGAACACAGCACTTGATTAACAAAAAGTTTAACTGGTTTTCTTTGCATTTTGGGTTCGTTTGCTTTTAAATAAAGGTCGCTCAACAAGGATGACCTCTTTGGTTGTACTTCTACAAAAAGAAAAGTGAAGATCATCAACATATGGACATGGTTGATATCAAGTGTGGAAACGGTCTCATCTGAACCACTGTTCATGGAAATTTCTCTGAAATTTCTCTTTGTGTACTATTTCTAGATTTTTATCATAGAAGTAAAACAAATAACAGAGAAAAATGCTGCAGAATGCCAAGATATTACACAAAGAAAATGAAAATCATCCAACTCCCGTGACCCCAACCCTGTTGGGGTTTATTTTCTTTCCTTATTACATGTCAGATCTGGGGAATGTTCTCCCCCATCAGTGTGAACCCTTGAGGCTAAAAGTGTTAGTATCATCTCATCCTCAGGCTTTCCTACAAGGGAACTGAGCACAAGTTATTACCCATAACAGAATCATTAGAGACAGCAATCTCTGTCTTATGTTGTATAGCCTCAGGAAACACTGAGGGACAAAGGGGCACTTGTCCCTCCACTAAAGAGCCTGCAGCTTCCCAGGTTTTGTCACATCTGGTATCTCCTTTCCTTCCTATTTTGGTAAATCATTCCCAAGTCCGTCCCCACTCACACCACCACCCCACACTGGGTGGACATTTCTAATCTGACCTGTGCAGAGTCATTAGAAAAGAAAGCTTGGACACACAGATGATCACATAACTCCCCTGCCTAAAACCTTCTGCTCTTAGAACAAAAAGCCAACTCCTTGCCTGGCCCCAGGATCAATCTCTTTAGCTCCACCTTCTCCCTCTCTCAGAGCCCTCTTCCCCCTTCCAACTTCCCAATCTCTGGATGCTGTATCCTCCTACTCACCCTCCAGTATTGGTTAATTCTCGTGTGTTGCACATACCCTTCCATGTCACTTTCTGGGGAGTCTTTCTTTGCTCCCCAAACTGGGCTGGGTCACCCTGCTTATCCCCAGGGAAGAGCATTTTGTTAAAGTCTCATCAACAAATCCTTAACTTTTAAATGCCTACATCATGCCAGGCATTATTTCAAGCCACAGATTCGGAGCCTAGATTCCAGGATGATTTGCTAGGAGAGGCTTTAGGAATCAGGAGCTGGACTTTAGGCTAAGCAGCCTCTTCTTCCTCCTCCCAGGGTGTCATCTGTGAGAACGGAGTTTCCTAATCCAGGTAAGAGAGGGGATGCTCCGTTACGATTTTACTAAGAATGACTGCAGGACCTAAGGCTCAATTTAATGATGCGGTCCTAACGATCCTGGCACAAGCATCAGAAATACTGTTCAACTGTGAGTGAACAAAATTTTATAAAAAGCACCTCTAGAGGAACGATTTTTAAAAGTCACCAGAACGAACTGTTCTGCCAAATAAACGGTCCATCTGTAAGGTCAATATTCATCGCCTAGGCTACATTCTTTTCGGGCTATATTTTCAACCCGTGTTTTAAAATACCAAGTCTGCTAAGGGAGCGAAAGACCTTAAGAAGACTCTTCAGCAAGCCTCCCCATATGACAACTGTTACGATCTATACTCTGTACGCAAGGCCAGGGAAAGGCAGCAGCATGGAAGTGACTTACTAACAGTGGAAAAGACGCCCACGACCTGGGCCGGACGCGCTAAGCCCCAGCGGGTCAGGTCTCGGTCCTCGTCCCCAGTGTCCTCCTCACGCGCGCCAGGCCCCTTGCCGGGCTCGGACCCGGGCCCCTGCCCCGGCTGCGGCCGCCGGCCCGCGAAGGACACCGAGCCCTCCCGCGGGCCACGGCGGCGCCCAGCCCAGGCTCCCGGGCCAGCGAGCGGAGCCCCGACCGCCCTGCTCTGCGAAGCTCGCGGCGCCGCCGGGCTCAGAGGCCGCCGGGATCCGGGCGACAGTCTCGCAGGCCGGTCCCCGCCGCGCCGAGCGGGTGTGTGCGGGGGCGGCGCCGGCCGAGGGGAGGAGCCTGGCTGCGCTCCCCGCCCGCGCCCCTCCGGCCGCCGCCACCGCCCGCGCGCGTCCCCGGGGCCCGCGGGGCCCCCGCCGCCGTCCCCGCAGCGAGGCCTCAGCGCCCCTCCGCCGGCCTCCCTCCCGGGCCGGAAGCCGGAGTTCGCCGCTAGGGGGAGCGTGGCGGACGCCTGTGGGGTGACCACCTCCAACGCGCCCGGGGCCCGGGGAGGCTCCGGACGCTCGGGGTCCCGGGGCGGGTGGGACGCGGCAGTTCGTGCCCCCGGGCCAGGAGGGAGCCGCCAATTTGGGCTTTGATGCACCCGTTGAAATCAATACTCGAGACCATTGCAAAAAAAAAAAAAAGAAAGAAAAAGAAAATAGAAAAGCCCCGCCTGGACCCCCCACCCAGGCCAGCTTTTGGCCGCGGAGCCTCCCCCCCCCCCCCCGCCCCGGCGGGTCTGGGTTTTCCGGGCAGCTGGCAGGGGTCCCGAGAGGCAAGTGGGAGGGAGAGCTGGAGGCTCTGGGTCCGATCCCGGAGCTGACCGTGACCCCTCCTGGTGACCCCCCCCCCACCTCCTGGCCAAGGGGCAGACGTGCGGGGAAGAAGGGACGGCCACCGCGCGCTCCCGGCCAGGCCCTGCCTCGCGTGGCGTGGACACCGGCGCCTGGCAGGCCACCGGTACACGCGGACATCTCCAAATCAGGCTTTGTTCCCGAGAGCACTCGCCCCTCATCTCCCTAACACTTCCCCCATGTTGCGGCCCAGCTCTTGACGCCCACTTTTTCCCGGGAGGAGGACGGGCACGGATGCAGTGGCCTCCACGCGGACGGCCACGGGGCTCCGGAGAGCCCACGCCCCCCGGCAACCCAGGCGGCATAGGCGGCGCCCAGGGCAGGCGGGCGGCAGCAGGCCCGGCCCGCGGCGCGCGGGTGCCCGGCGGAGGGCCCCGCGCGCTGGGCGCACCGCCGCCAGCAGCCACCTCCGCCCGGCCCACAGCCCCGGGTACCTCTGGCCTGTCCCGCGGGGTCGAGTCGCTGCGGCCGCCGCAGAGCCGGCACCGGACCCGGATCACAGCTTCCCGCGCGCGGCGCGCGACGTGCCTCCGGTTACCCTGGGGCTGGCGTCTCTCGTCCCATCGGAGCGCGCGGGGACAGCGCCCTGGACGGCTGTGCCCGGCGACCGGTCGTCAGAAATCATTGACAACACCTTCCTTTCATCGTGTCTTATAATACCGGCCCTCTGCACGTGCGGAGGATAGGGTGACAATTTTTTTTTCTTTAGTCTTAGCTGTGTCCCCGCGTGCCCCTCTACTGGGCACCGAGGATGTAGCGGCTCCCCGTGAGCGGCGGCCGCAAAGTAAATAAACGAGGGAGAGTAGGTAAAGCCGGGCAGGATTTCCGCCAGTCCTGTCGCGAACTACATGTCCCAGGAAGCCGTGGAGCACGGACGCCACCGCGCCATCCACTTGGAGCGGGGCTTACTCAGCCCGGCCGACGCGCGGGCCAATCCCCTCGCCCCGCACCTTGGGCTGGAGCCCGAGACCGATTCGCCCCCGGGGACGCTCGGGTTGTGAGAGCAGCGCGAGTTTGCCCTCGTCGGGAGAAAGAGGAGCGGCGGGCTCGAGACGGGGACGTCGTTCGGCCGGACTAGCCCGCGAGCCGCCTGTGATTTTCCTGGGGGCGGGGAGTGGAGACCCGCGCGCCTGCCCCGCACGGCCGGCGACACCTTTTGGGAGTCGCGTTTCCTGCCGCGATCGGCCAGCGTGCCCCTGCCCGAGCCGCCGCCGGTCGCGTCCACGTCTTCCACTTCACTTATCCGTGGATCCTTTCGAGAGTCGGTCTTGTAAATGTTTAGCATTTTGCTGCTCTCCTGCTTCTTTCTGGGGACACGGCCAGCGCTTGCCGAGACGGGCGGGGAGAGGCGACTGAGTCCGGAGCAGAGCGAAGTATGGGGCCCCGGGCTGAAGGCAGCGGTCGTCCTCCCTGCTCGCTATTTCTATATTCAGGCGGTGGATACTTCAGGAAATAAGTAAGTCCAGGAACGGCTCCCTGACTATTCTGGAATGCAGTGGAAATGGACTGTTTCTCCCCTTAAGTTTTATCCGCCCGAGGTTTTTCCGCAGCGGTTTCAGTTCCAGGATGTTTGGAGGCGAGCCACGTGCGGTTGCAGCAGCCTTTCCCCGTCCCCATCAATTTCTCTCCGTAGCTTTAGAAATATTTCCGGATTCGCTCCTGTCCTAGACAGGTTGATAGGCGAGACCCAGCCTCTGCCCTTTGCTGGAAGTTCTGCTTCCACCTACTTTTGCTTAAGCTGTTATAAGGACTGTACGCACGCAGTTGTGAAAAATCCGGTGGGTTCATCCCTCTGTGGTGCTGCCCTCTTGTTTCAGGTAGATGTCTGCGGGTGAACGTGTTTTGAAGCCCACAAAGAAAAATGAAACACTATTTGAAACGTTACAGTTAAGAGGGAAAGTATCAAAGTGTAAACCTCCTATGTGTTTGTAACAAACATTATTGCCTTCCATTGAATTCAACCATTAAGATGGTAACTTAAAACTTACTTTTAGAATTCACATACTTCTGGGGCGCTTGGGTGGCTCAGTCAGTTGAGCTTTCTTGCTCAGGTCAAGTTCTCAGGGTCCTGGGATCAAGCCCGAGTCAGGCTCCACGTTCAGTATGGAGCCTGCTTAAGATTCTCTCTCTCCCTCCCTCTGCCCCTCTCCCCTGCTCTGTCTCTCTGTCTCCCTAAAATAAAAATAAAATAAATTAGAATCCACATACTTCTGAAATGATTGCCTTTTTTTTTAATCGTGGATGCTGACCATGTATATTTTGTAGGAAAAAAAAAAAAAACATCTTGGATATTCCAAGAAAAACTTCCAAGAAGTTTTCCAAAGCAGGAAAAAAAAAAAAAAAAGTTACCAACTTTGTCACTTGGATATTATAATTGGAGACACGAGACACCATTTTAACAATCTTAATAGCGGGAGCACTCACTTAAAAAAAACTTTTAGGGGCGCCTGGGTGGCTTAGCCCCTGGACTATGGGACTTGGTTTCAGCTCAGGTCATGAACTCACGGGGTTCATAGGTTCCGCCGGCCAAAGGCTCTGTGCTGACAGTGTGGAGCCTACTTGGGATTCTCTCTCCTCACCCCCCCTCCCCGCCCCGCCGGCCTCTCCCCTGCTCTTGCTCTTAGATGATACACTACCTTCTGGCTTTCGCCCATGGCTGAACATGATTTATAATACTGATCTTTTAAAGAATCATTGAGAGGGGGCGCCTGGGTGACTCAGTGGGTTAAGCATCTGACTTCAGCTCAGGTCAGGATCTCACAATTCATGAGCTGGAGACCCGCTCTGTATGAATACACAAGCCCTGCTTAGGGTGAGCCCTGCTTCTCTCTCTCTCTCCCTCCCTCCCTCTGTCTCTGCCCTTTGTGGGATTCTCTCGCTCTCTCTGCCCCTCACCCACTTACACCCTCTCTCTTTCAGAAAGAAAGAACGGAAGGAGGGGTGAAGGGAAGAAAGAAAGAAAGAAAGAGAGGGAGGGAGGAACGAAGGAAGGAAGGAAAGAAGAGAGAATCACTGAAAGAGAGAGAGGGAGGGAGGAAGGAAGGAAAGAAGAATCACTGAAAGAAAGAAAGAGAGAGGGAGGGAGGGAGGAAGGAAGGAAGAATCACAGAAAGAAAAAGAAAGAAAGAAAGAATCATTGAAAGAGACTTTTCAAAAGGTCATTATCTTTAGAGGCACCATTTGACCACAAATTTCCAGATGCATGAGAGAAATAGGTTGACGAGAGATGGTTTTATTTGTTTGTTTGTTTGTTTTAGGGAGAGAGATAGAGAATATTAAGCAGGGTCCACACTCAGCACAGAACCCAATGCAGGGCTTGATCCCACAACTTGGGATCATGACCTGAGCTGGAATCAAGAGTCAAACATTCAACCAACTGAGCCACCCAGGTGCCTCAAGAATATTTTTATATATGGAATGCGTAAGTGGGTTCTATGCTTTACATACTCCCTTGAAATTTTCTAATGAAATGTTTGTTATTGTGGCCTTTTGCCACCCTCTTCCTTTTCTTAAATTTCTGATCCATCACATTCATTCTGGCACTACGTGCATATGAGAGGTGGCAAGCTTACATGCCAGGGGGAGAGTCTGAGGAAAATAGGAAGGCTCACAGACTGGAGAGCATAATCTTTGTACATTCGTGCCTTAAAATAATCTTCACATTTTGCTGTTCTTCCCGTGACAGGTTCACATCGTCTCCAGGTGAAAAGGTGTTCCAGATTAAAATCTCAGCCCCAGAAGAGCAATTCACTAGAGTTGGAGTCCAGGTTTTAGACCGAAAGGATGGGTCCTTCATAGTAAGATACAGAATGTATGCAAGCTACAAAAATCTGAAGGTAGAAGTTAAATTCCAAGGTCAACATGTTGCCAAATCCCCATATATTTTAAAAGGTAATTTGGGACATAATTTTACAACAGTATGAACGAAGCCATGTAATGGATGTTTGTACCGTGTTTTGAACGCTGAGTGAAATTGTTACTTTGATACTCTGTTACTTGTGTGTAATCAGGGCCAGTTTACCATGAAAACTGTGACTGTCCTTTGGAAGACAGTGCAGCCTGGTTACAGGAGATGAACTGCCGAGAAACCATTGCTCAGATTCAGAGAGATCTGGCACATTTCCCTACTGTTGATCCAGAAAAGATTGCAGCAGAAATCCCAAAAAGATTTGGACAAAGACAAAGCTTGTGTCATTATACCTTGAAGGATAACAAGGTACAATTTGTGATGAAGGTTTGCTTCTGTGTCTTAGTGATATTTTGTTTTGTTTTGTTTTGTTTTGTTTTGACCTTTTGGCTCTAACTAGCTACACAGTTTTCTTAAGGATCATTCAGTGGGGCGCCTGGCTGGCTCGTTGGTGGAGCCTGTGACTCTTGATCTCTGGGTTGTGGATTTGAGCCCCATGCTGGGTGTACAGATTACTTAAAAATAAAATCTCTAAAGGGGCACCTGGGTGGCTCAGTTGGTTAAGAGTACGACTCTTGGTTTCAGCTCATGGCATGATCTCACAGTTTGTAAGTTCGAGGCCCATATCAGGCTCTGTGTTGCTGGTTCAGAACCTGCTTGGAATTCTCTCTCTCCCCCTCTCTCTGTCCCTCCCCTGCTCACTCGCACTGTCTCATTCTCTCTAAATAAATAAAATTTAAAAAATAAAATAATATAAAATATTTTTAATACACAATTCTGGGGCACCTGGGTGGCTCACTAGGTTAAGTGTCAGACTTCAGCTCAGGTCATAATCTCATGGTTCGTGAGTTTGAGCCCCACATCAGGGTCTGTGCTGACAGCTCGGAGCCTGGAGCCTGCTTCGGATTCTGTGTCTCCCCTTCTCTCTGCTCTTCCCGCGCTCATGCTCTGTCTCTCTCTTCAAAAATAAACATTTAAAAAAACTTGTTTAATCATTCTAAGGATCATTGATATACACTTTACCTCATTGAAGTCTGCCAGTACTTTTAGATGAGCATAGTAAATGTTAATTTATTTCTCTTTTAGGTTTACATCAAGACTCATGGTGAACATGTAGGTTTCAGAATTTTCATGGATGCCATACTACTTTCTTTGACTAGAAAAGTAAGTATTTTTTTTTCCTCACAGGTATAATAGACACTTTCAGCCCAGGTTTTACAATATAATTTTTAAAAATAACAGCATCAGTGTTGCTCTATCCTAGAACCTTATTAAAATCCTATTCTGAAGCTTCATGGCCTGAAGAATACCTGTATTCATTTCCTACTGTTGTCACAAAGTACTGCAAACTTGGTAGCATAAAACAACAGAAATGTTTGTTCTCTCGCAGTTCTGGAGGACATAAGTCCAACAGCAAGGGGTCAGCAGGGCCATCCCCCACCCCCATCCTCCTGAGACCTGCAGGGGAGGACCCTTCCTTCCTCCCCCTGCTTCTCAGAGTGTGCTGGCCATCCTTGGCTTGCAGCCACATTCCTCCAGCCTCTGCCCCATCATCGCATGGCCTTCCCTGTGTCTTTCTCTTCTAAGGACACCCGTCATCTTGAATCAGGGCCCACCCTACTCTAGGATGACCTCAGCTTACCTAATATCTGCAACCTTATTTCCAAATAAGGTCATTCTGAGGTACCGGGGTTTGGGACTTTAGTTTATCTTTGGTAGGGGACAGAATTCAACCCATAACAAGATGTGTTAAGGGAAAACGTCTTAAAATAAAGTGGTCTTAGTACTCAACCTACTTTGAGCCCAAAGAAGACATCATCCATTGAGTCCTGTTCTTTGGTATAATTTTATCAGGGTTCCAGTGGAGAGCCTAACTGAGATAGCAAAATCGCCAATGTGAAAAGCTCTACCCACCTTTGTTACCAATTGCTTAGTAACCATTTGTTAAATAATCTGTGCCAATATTTTGATTGAATTACTCATGGACAATCATAGTACCTTCTCAGAACTGCATAGCACTGACAGTGAGTTTATTCTGAACATAGGCAGCTACTCTGTATTCTGCCTCCTTTAAGACATCAGGGTGCTGGTGTGTCAGTCCATGGAAAAGTAAGACTGCCCTTCAGATATTGGCAAATGACATATCCAATGAAGGGTTAGTATCCAAAATCTATAAAGAACTTACCAAACTCAACACCCCCCCCCAAAAAAAAACCTAATTATCCAGTGAAGAAATGGGCAGAAGACATGAACAGACACTTTTCCAAAAAAGATATCCAGATGGCAAACAGACACATGAAAAGATGCTTAACGTCACTCAACAGGGAATGAAAACCACAATGAGATACCAACTCACACCAGTCAGAATGGCTAAAATTAACAACTCAGGCAACAACAGATGTTGGCAAGGATGTGGAGAAAGGGGGACCCTAGTTCACTGTTATGAATGCAAACTAGTGAATGCAAATTGGTGCAGCCATTCTGGAGGATAGTGTGGAGACTTCTCAAAAAATTAAAAATAGAATTACCCTATGACCCAGCAATTGCACTACTAGGTATTTATCCAAAGGAAAAGAAAATAGTGATTCGAAGGGACACATGCACCCCAATGTGTATAGCAGCACTATCAACAATAGCTGCAGTGTAGAAAGAGCCCAAATGTCCATCAACTGATGAACGGATTGAGAAAATGTGGTATGTAAGTGTGTGTGTATACTCAGCGATGAAAAAGAATGAAATCTTGCCATTTGCAACAATGTGGATGGAACTGGAAGGTATTATGCTACATGAAATAAATCCTTTAGAGAAAGAAAGATATATGATTTCACTCGTGGAATTTGAGAAACTTAACAGATGATCATGTAGAAGGGAAGGAAAAATAGATACAGAGAGGGAGGCAAACCATAAGAGACTCTTAAATACAGAGAATAAACTGAGGGTTGATAGGGGGTGAGGTAACTGGTCGATGGGCATTAAAGAGGGCACTTGTTGGGATGAGCACTGGGTGTTCTATGTAAGAGATGAATCACTGGCTTCTACTCCTGAAGCCAAGACTACACTATATGTTAACTAACTTGAGAATAAAAATTTAAAAGTAAATTTAAAAAAAAAAGAACATGATGGGGCGCCTGGGTGACTCA
>CM053574.1:124510125-124587613 GCA_028646485.1 Cryptoprocta ferox | reverse complement strand
AAAAAAAAAAAAAAAGACTGTCCTTCAGGACTATAGTTTCTCAAGATGCTTCTCAGACTTACCAAAACAGTTCTTGCCTAAAACAGTCGGTCTCGGGGCGCCTGGGTGGCTCAGTCGGTTAAGTATCTAACTCTTGATCTCAGCTCAGGTCATGATCTCAGGGTCATGACATCCAGCCCTATGTCAGGCTCTGAGCTGAGCGTGGAGCCGGCTTGGGATTGTCTCCCTCTGCCCCTCTCCCAAGCACAGGCTCGCTTGCTCTCTCTCTCTCTCTCTCTCTCTCTCTCAAAAAAAATCTATATCTATAGATATTCTTTTATACTACCCCAAACATTTACCTATGGCTTAATTTAAAAAAAAAAAGACAAAAAACCAGGATCTTTGAACATGTCTGTGTCACTTGTTGGGAGAGCAGCCTAGCTTGGAAGTCACTAGTGCCGGCTTTTGTGTCCAGCTTCCAGAGTTTAGATTCTGGTCCCACCACCTACCTGGGGTGTAGTTTTTAAATGGGAACATCTGGCTCATTAACCAGGAGTGAAGGGTACAGTCCCAAGTGCTTCCTGTTATAACTGTTTTCCAGTAATTCTTGCTGTCTTTGATCATCAAAGAGTCTCTTGGCGGCATTAAGACCGAGATTACCTTTGTCATTTCATCCTTTTTTTTGGGGGGGGAGGGAGAGAGAAAGAGTGCATGCAAGCAGGGGAGGGGCAGGAGAGAATATTGTTTGTTTGTTTTTAATTTTAGAGTGAGAGAGAGCACAAGCAGGGGAGAGGGTCAGAGGGAGACAGAGAGAGTCTTAAGCAGCCTCCACGCCCAGCGCAGAGCCCAACGCATGGCCGGAGCTCAATCCCACCACCCTGAGATCATGACCTGAGCCCAAATCAAGAGTCGGACGCTTAACAGACTGAGCCACGCACGCGCCCCTCAGCCCTTTTTGAAGCAAGCCTATTGGCCAATGTGGGCCTCGTAGAAAGGAAATCTAGTATAGTGAGGTACACAACAATATTCTGAAAAATTACTCACTAATCAAACTGGCATAACTATCATTAGCTGAAGCTTGTAAAGCCTCTCATTTGGTCCGATTTCTCATTTGTACCGTGTTTCACCGCTCGCGGGGCGGCCTGGCTGGGCTGCGGGACAGAGTATCACAGGGATGCAGCCAACGTGCCGAGGCAGGGAAATGCCACCCAAGGAAGAAACCAGCTCAGGATTCGAGGTTGCTGAGAGCCGACAGCGTGCACGCCAGCCTCGAGGGGGGAGCGCTTCCTTAGAGCAGAGGAGAGGGACCAGGACCCCATCCCTTGCTGTGTGCCCCGTACTTCCTATCACAGCGGAATAGGACCCCTATTCTGACCCCTCCCTGTGGGGTCTGAAGTACAGCAAGCTGGGGACAGCCCGAGGGCTGTGGACACCTGCACTTAAGCAGGACATGAAGCACATTCCCTCGCAAGAAGGTGAGCACCGCCCAGATTGTGAGCGCTCCATCTCTTGGTAAAGAAGCGATCCAGACCGGAGACCCGTTCTCATGTGGCCAAGCTGGGGCCGGAAACACTGCCTGCACGAGGCTGCCTTTCCCAACACATCCATCCATACAAGGTAGGACCCACGGCAACCCCTGTAAATGAGCTCTTTGCTTTCTTTGTCCAGGTGAAGATGCCCGATGTGGAGTTTTTCGTTAATTTGGGAGACTGGCCTTTGGAAAAAAAGAAATCCACCTCTCACATCCATCCAATCTTCTCCTGGTGTGGCTCCACGGATTCCAAGGATATCGTGATGCCTACCTACGACTTGACGGACTCTGTTCTAGAAACCATGGGCCGGTGAGAGCCGGGTCTGCGATGACCCAGAGCCTTGGTTTTCTTTCCTTGGTGAGTTCTCTCCCAACAGCCTTTGCGCCGCGATGGTGTGGGAGGAAAATGTGTTGCACTTTCTGTCTTCCAGAGTAAGTCTGGACATGATGTCTGTGCAAGCTAACACGGGTCCCCCCTGGGAAAGCAAGAACTCCACCGCTGTCTGGAGAGGCCGAGACAGCCGCAAAGAGAGACTGGAACTGGTTAAGCTCAGCAGGAAACACCCGGAACTTATAGACGCTGCCTTCACCAACTTCTTCTTCTTTAAACACGATGAAAGCCTATACGGTCCTATCGTGAAACACATTTCATTTTTTGATTTCTTCAAGGTAGGATGTCAGTCGTGTCCCACCCTTTTGGTTTTCTCAAATGTCTTCATTTGGAGGAGGGAAACTGAGGCCTATAAACTATAGGGAGTGAGAGAGATGAGCACAAAATTTAGTGAGCATCAAGGCATGAGGCCCCGGGGACCATTCTGGCAGGGTGGGGTGGACAAAGTACCCAGACCTGACATTAAACATGCATCAAGGGAGGGGCACCTGGGTGGCTCAGTTGGTTAAGTGTCCGACTCTTGGTTTCGGCTCAGGTTGTGATCTCATGGTTCGTGAGTTCAAGCCCTGAATGGAGCTCTGTGCTGAGCCTGCTTGGGATTCTCTCTCCCTTTCTCTCTCTGCCCGTCCCCTGTTCATCCTCTCTCTCTCTCTCTCTCTCTCTCTCTCTCTCTCTCTCTTTCACTCTCTCTCAAAATAAATACATAAATTTAAAAAATATATGCATCGAAGAAGCTTGGGGTCTGGGTAGGACTAGAATTTTTTCCCCAACTGACCCTCAAGGTAAACATATTTCAGCTCCAAATCCTTTCTTATTAATAAATACATGTAGGGGCACCTGGTTAGTTAAGCGTCCAGTTTTGCCTCAGGTCATGATCTCACAGTCCATGGGTCGAGCCCCTCGTTGGGCTCTGTGCTGACAGCTCAGAGCCTGGAGCCTGCTTCGGATTCTGTGTGTCTCTCTCTGTCCCTCCCCCACTCACTGTGTCTCTCTCTCAAAATAAAATAAAGACATAATTTTTTTAAATAAATAAATACATGTATGTGATTTTACAAATTCTTCTCCCCAGAGCATCGTAACAGTCTGAAGAAGAGATAAACCAAGTATCTTGTATCAGACTTTCTGATGGGGAAGTGTCTTGAAACCCATCCAAGTGATCTGCCTGGGAATTCTGGAGCTAGAGAGACCTTTCAGTGTCTATTTTGTGGATTGCTCCTGCTTCCTGTGGAGGGATCCTTTTTCTAACTTCTTCTAGACAGTGGGACACTACCCTATTCTCTAAACCACTAAGTAGTTTTGTTTTGTTTTTTAAGTTTATTTATTTTGAGAGAGAGAGAGAGAGAGAGAGCGCACGCAAGCCGGGTAGGGGCAGACAGGGAGGGAGAGAGGGAATCCCAAGCAGGCTCCACGCTGTCAGCACAGAGCCTGATGCAGGGCTTGAAACCACAAACCACGAGATCATGACCTGAGCCAAGATCAAGAGCCACCCGGGTGACCCTAAGACACTAAGTGGTTTTTAAAGACCCATGTCCTGGAATGAAAGGTGGACGAAAGATACTCACCTGTCCTCTGAACGTAGGAAAGTAAATGATTCACAAGCTCTGTCTGCACCTGTGGCCAGGTTTTCTTTCGATGGGTTCCATGGCAGCAGGAAGTCCTAAATAATGCCATAAGTTGAATTGTCAGTGCTTCCTCCATATGCATTTCATTCACAAAGACTTTTGAAAGAAAGAGACGTTACCAGCCATCCCTCATCAGTGGGTGTTGCACCGATGCCTTTGCTTTATCCCTGCCTATTGCGTTTGCTACAGCTAAAGACTAATTGGTTACCATTGGCTCTAGGAATATTTTTATTCATAGATGCTCTTGTATCTACGCTTGTTGATTTCAAGAGTTGTGTGTGGCCATCTGATGTTTAAAAGGTATGGTTGGGGCACCTGGGGTGGCTTTCATCGTGTTTAAAGAAGAAGAAGTTAAGCGTCTGCTTCTTTTTTTTTAATTTTTATTTTTTTTATTTTTTATTTTTGAGAGAGAGAGACAGTGTGAGCAGGGGAGGGTCAGAGAGAGAGGGAGACACAGAATCCGAAGACTGGCCCCAGGTTCTGAGCTAGCTGTCAGCACAGAGCCTGACGCAGAGCTTGAACCCACGAACCGTGAGATCATGACCTGAGCCGAAGTCAGACGCTTAACCGACTGAGCCACCCAGGCGCCCCTAAGCATCTGATTCTTGATGTCCCTTCAGGTCATGATGTCACTGTCGTGGGATTGAGCCCTGAATAAGACTCCATGCTGAGCGTGGAGCCTGTTTGGGATTCTCTCTCTCTCTCTCTCTCTCTCTGCCCCTCCCCCACTCTCTCTGTCTCTTAAAAAAAAATGAAAAAGTATGTTCATATGGCATAGGCTACCATCGTTAGGTGCTCACGTGTGATCAGTAAAGTATTAGAGGGATTACAAAGTCACAATAAGCCCATATTTCCTAAGTTGTAGCCTTTGGACAGCAGTCTTAATATTTTATTGTCCACTTTAATGTTAGACCCGTGGCCCCTTTGTGAAATGTGGGAGAGCATCACAATAAGCCTTGAGCTCTAGGCCAGGTGTTAATATGATGGCGCTCACCCCACGGCGAAGGCAGGGGGCAAAACCTGGCCAGGTCGTATCCGCCAATGATGAGGCTTTAAGTGTGGAAAGAGGAGGAGAACAAAGAGAGCGGAGGAAGGAAATGTAACGACGGAGGCTTTTCTTCTCCTGCTGGTTTGCAGCATAAGTACCAAATAAACGTCGACGGCACTGTCGCAGCGTACCGCCTGCCATACCTCCTCGTCGGCGACAGTGTTGTGCTAAAGCAGGACTCCATCTACTACGAGCACTTTTACAATGAGCTGCAGCCTTGGAAACACTACATCCCAGTGAAAAGCAACCTGAGTGACCTCCTGGAAAAACTTAAGTGGGCAAAAGATCACGATGAAGAGGTAAGGTCAGTCTCCTCTACCCCACGCTCACGGGCTCATTGTAAACGTCTTGTGCCCGAAAAGCATTTGGGATGCTCAGCCATACACCCTTAGCTCTCGGGGGGGGGGAAGCCACCTCCCCGTGGTAGCATGTCAGGGCCCCTCAGGGCGAACGCAGGCATTGGGTCTCGGATTCCCTGTGCGCTCTGCACTCAAAACAAAAAGCTAGACACTGGCCTTGAGGATGCTCTCTCTTCGTTTTTGGGCAGGCTGATCAGAGCCTCAGGCACTGCCTCACCTCTACTAACAGTATGAAAATTAAGATGTTCAGACCAGCAGGAAGAAAAAAGTGGCTGCCGTAGATTAAAATGCAGGATTGCATGAAGTAAACCTCAGGCAAATTGCTCAAAATTGTTAAGGCGGTGGCCTAAGCTTTGTCTTGCATTTACTTTACAAAGTCACTGTTACCCCATTTCATGTGTGCCTTCTCTCCGCAAGAGAGGCTTCATTCTGGAAGGTCCAATATGATTCCTCAAGCTTTCAAGTCTAAAAAAGACCTCCCTTTAATTTGAGCGTACTCTTATTAGATGCTCCCTTTACCACATAATACTACCCTCAAAGATATTTTTCCTGCCGTTGTCCTAGGAACATCAGTTTGCATATGTCTACACGGGAAAAAAAAAACATGTCTCCTTAAGGGACTTTGTTGTCATTGTTCCCACAGGCAAAGAAGATAGCAAAAGCAGGACAGGAATTTGCAAGAAATAATCTCATGGGTGATGACATATTCTGTTATTATTTTAAGCTTTTCCAGGTCAGTATTTTCTAAGAAAACAGACATACTATTTGCAGTTGGGTGTGTTAGGAGCAAATAACATTTCACCAAATCATTTCTAAAAGTGTATTAATATAAAGAGATACATATACTTCTCTATGGGCAAAAACCAGGGACCAACATCAAATGGTAATGAAAATAGGACAAAACCCAACATTAGCTAGAGAGGAATGCTACAACATTAGGGGAAAGTATTTATGTTAGCACTCTGTGTTGTGTGGTTAAGAAATTGGCCTCTGATCCTGCCAAGTCATTGTACACGGATCTGTATTTTCTCTTTGTACAATCTTTTTTTTTTTTTTAACTTTTTAAAGGTTTATTTATTTTGGAGAGAGGAGACCGAGTGTGAGTGGGGGAGGGGCAGCGAGCGGGAGACACAGAATCGGAAGCAGGCTCCAGGCTCTGAGAGGTCAGCACAGAGCCCACTCCGGGACTTGAACTCATGAATCATGAGGTCATGACCTGAGCTGAAGTCGGATGCTTAACAGCTTAACCAACTGAGCCATCCAGGCGCCCCTTTGCTGCCTTACCATTTCTTTGTCTAAACAGCGCATGGTATCTTCGGACCGGTACTGCTGACCCATATGACCTCTTTTCGAAAGCATTTTCATGGGGACGCCGGGGTGGCTCAGGTCATGATCTCATGGTTTGGGAGTTCGAGCCCCACATCAAGCTCTGTGCTGACAGCTCAGAGCCTGGAGCCTGCTTTGGATTCTGTGTCTCCCTCTCTCTCTGCCCCTCCCTGCCTCAAGCTCTATCTGTCTCTGTCTCAAAAATAAATAAACATTAAAAAAAAAGTTAAAAAAAAGAAAGTGTTTTCATGGATTAGCATTTAGGGATTATAATCAGAGTATGCCTGACAATTTAAAAGGCTATTTTTTAAAACTGCAGTAGTAACAAGTAATTTCCTAATGATACTACTAGATCTGAATTAAGATTTTTTTTTGAATCTCAAAATTGCAGGTATTGAGCCCCAAATCTTAGACTCTGCTACAGAACACTTGGTCTATTTCTGGTCTGCACTGGCCCCTCCCCCTTTTTAACCTTCCCAGGGGCTGGTGAAGGGATGGAGGGGGTGAAGGGTGTACCCTGAAGGATGGAGGACTTACTGTCTGAACTCCTAAGGGTCCGCAGGGCTGC
Organism: Cryptoprocta ferox; assembly: GCA_028646485.1. Classification (NCBI taxonomy): domain Eukaryota; kingdom Metazoa; phylum Chordata; class Mammalia; order Carnivora; family Eupleridae; genus Cryptoprocta; species Cryptoprocta ferox. The sequence continues at coordinate 124,580,789 of CM053574.1, read as the reverse complement.
GTTCACTCATTCCGATTACATTTCCTAGAGCGTCATCAGCTGGCCCAGAGCCGAATGCAGAGCAGGCAGATGGTAGGTGAGGGTGGTGGCTGAGACTGCAAGCCATGGTGGAAATACGCTCTAGCCTCAAATTCCCAGCCTAGGGGAGACCGTGTGCACAATTATTTTCACTTCAAGGCAGAAGGTGGTTAAAACAAAACCCTGCAAGTCATATAAATGAAGGACAGAGGCGCCTAGATGGCTCAGTCAGTTAAGCATCCGACTTTGGCTCAGGTCATGATCTCCCAATTTGTGGGTTTGTGAGTTCAAGCCCCATGTGGGGCTCTCTGCTGTCAGTGCAGAGCTGGCTACAGATCCTCTAACCCCCCCACCCAGTGTGATCTCTCTCTCAAAATAAATAAATACATACATACATACATACATACATACATTAAGAATAAATAAATGAAGGATAGAATAAGGAGAGGTGCATTAGCAATAGGCAGCCAGTGGCCAAAGGACAGCCACCTCTCAGAAACTCTGTTATTGGGGGCCTAAGGGGAGTAGGAAGAATTTTGCTTCTCGCAATTTGACACATGAGTTAAAAGGACCATATCCTAGCAAATGCCAGCGTATCTGATTTGGCGAATGTGCTCCAAGTTACAAAAGGAACACTTTTGAACTGTTGCTCCCACAGGAATATGCCAATTTGCAAGTGAGGGAGCCCCAAATCCGAGAGGGCATGCAGAGGGTAGAGGCGCAGACTGAAGATGACCTCTTTCCTTGCACGTGCCATAGGACACAGGTAACCAGACGTGGCGGTGTCAGAGCAAGAGCGAGGCCCGTTCCAAGTCCTCATCCGATCCTGTCGTCGTTCAGTCGGGCACCCAGTATCTGAGCTTCTCCGGGGGCCTCTATGCACCAGAGTCTACTGGAGAGGCAAATGCCATGGGAACAACATGGCCAGAGAAAGGGCACTGAGATGCAGAAAAGGGAGAAGGCCAGGGGCCCCCGGCCAAGTGGAGGAGAGCCTTTTTTTTAACGTGAGAATTCACGTCACATGGCCTTCGATGTTTATAATTTGAAAAGTATTTTCACATGCATCACGGGAGACGGCTTTGGCAAAGTTCATTATCTGGGTTTAGAGATGAAAAGATATATAGCCATGACTATTCACATTAACAGATTATTCATTTAAGAGTAGTCTCTGTTGATATTACCAATATATACTGATTTCATTAATAAAAGGCAAATTCGCATAGACTTGCAAGGCTAAAAGGACCTTTCAGGGGGACGCCTGGCCGGCTCGGTCACTGGAGCATACATCGTGGGGTTGTGAGTTTGAGGCCCATGTTGGGCATAGAGCCTACTAAACATTTTTTTAATTAAAAAAAAAAAAAAGGACCTTAGGGGTCACCCAGGAAATGCCTTCATTTTATGGTTAAAAAAACAGAACCTAAAGAAGAATTTAGCTCATAACCACCCAGCTGGATTATAGCAAAGCTAGGACCAAAATCCAGTCTCCATCACCAGATTGTGTGACTGGCTGTATGTAAAGACATGACGTGGCAGGGAGAGTTGTTTTGATTGTAACTGCTTTTTGTTTGAATGAATATATACTGTATAAAAGTGACATATATATATGTCACACATATATACCTATGTATACATATGTATTACATATATATGCATATGTAATACATTGGCTTGACATTATTTTAAGCAATGGTGTCATATGTCTGAAAGGACAAACTCAAAACTGGTGTTGTGACCAAAGGTGAGAAGGCAGATTTGGCGGTTATCATGCCTGACTCACAAGGGGGGTTGAAAGGAATAAAGCGACCACTATCCCCAGTGGTATGATAGAAACAGTTTATATAGAAGTCTGTTCCATATTAGAAAATTTGCACAACTGGTTACTTTCTGGTAACTTGGAATCTGCCTGGTGGCAGAGTCACCATGACAACAGTAAGCGCTACATATCCGTTTTGGTTATTTTGTTTTTTGGGGGGTTTTGTTTGTTTTTACCTTTTTTTTTTTTTTTTTTTGGAGTATGGACTTGCCACTAAGTAACTAACCCCACCCCCACCCCCACCCAGTAATGGTACTTCATCAGTGTTAACCTTTGTCAGTGCCAGAAGTTCATAAAATTAGTTAAAGCCATTGACCAGAAAAAAAAAAAATTGCCAGAACTGGAGGGCACCTGCCTGGCTCTGTCAGTAGAGCATGCGACTTGATCTCAGGGTTGTGAGTTCGAGCCCCACGTTGGGTTGTAGAGATGACTTAAAAATAAAATCTTTAAAGGGGAGCCTGGTTAGCTCAGTCGGTAGAACGAGCAATTCTTGACCTTGGGTTTGACCCCACAATGGATATAGAGATTACTTAAAAAATAAATAAAATATTTTTAAAAAATTTCCGGAATTGAAATGTACCCACTCAAGAAATTTGTGATTTCATGTCACAACACTTCTGTTGGCTCCAAATGAAACTGGGAAGCTTCCTTTCTCCAGTCCTCTTTTTTATTTTTTATCTGATGGTGAGGAGTGCCAAATCAGTACCTTCCACTGACCAGTGGACTTAGGGGCTTTGTGAATGTCCTCCTCATTGTCTGCTCTAGCCCTTCACTGATATGATTGATAACACAGAGCCCTTTACGGGAATGCAAACACATGTTTGTGTTCCTCATCAGCAGTCCAATAAAACACAAAGTGACTTTCCCCAGGGGTGGTTCCAAGCACAGTCCTAGGCCCTACAAACCTCCAGCACCCACTTGCCTTTTTCTCTGCTCCCAACTTTAGGGGAAAATAATTGATAGACTAACATAAGTTATCTTGACTCATAAGACTTCGTGATGGCACTAAATATTTTGCTTCTTAATTGCAGACCAAAGATGAACTCTGATATGCAAAATACCTTCCCTTCAAATAATGGTGCTCTGAAGACTCTTTTTAACTGAAATAGAAGAATGTTTTTTTAATATTAATTCTGTGGACAATATAAAATCTGCTATGTGATTGTCTGGATTATGAACATATGTTTCTTCTTATTATGCAGTATTCCCATGACCATCCGTTAAAGCACAGTTTTAGAATTTTATAATAAAACCACTTTTATTTTAAAGACCTGTGTTGTGCTAATTATTGGCTGTGTTTGGACCATGGAGCAGTACACAGAGGGACTCTGGGCCCTGGCCGCGGTGTCGAGCATCACAGCACCCACCGCCTACATGCACACATGTTTTATATGACAAAGAAGTGAGCTGCTGTCTTCGTGCCACTGTTATTTTGGATATTTAGTCCCTCGTGGCCGAACATAATTCCAACAAATACACTTTATAAGGCCTGCATCTGTAATCCAGTTTCTCACCACTTCCCAATATGCATCTTCTAGTCCAGCAAAACCAGCCCCTCACTGTTCTGTCAGTTCCTTGTTTCTTACCTTCCTTGGCTATGCTTTCTCTTGGTCTGGAGTGGCATGACTGTCTTCTGGTTCAGTTCCCCTCTGGGGCACATCTCAGAAATCACTCGTCCAAATCTCCCCGTCTGCATACTTGAATCACTGCAGTTACCCGACTGTTAGTGATCTCGTCATTACCAGATTTTAAGCAACTTGATCACAGAGACCATGATCTTCTTTGTCATCCAGTGGGGTGCCCACAACTAGAAAAGCTCAATGAATCTCGAATAGGTGAACACTGAAAATCACTTTGAAATGAGATTAAGAGAATTAAAAAGGGGATAGGAAACCTAATACTGAACCATAATATAATGTCCTACAAATTCCTTTACCTAATGGTTTCCCTTCCATCTATCTTCCAGTTAAATAATCTATTGTAATTTTTTTTTACATTGAAGAATGTATCCTATACACAGAAGACTATAAAACATGTATCTGCATCTTGAAAATAGTTACAAGAAAACACCCAGGTATTGACAAAGATTCTTTGCTTAACTAAGCTTTAGTCAAGTTCCTGAACCTTCAAGGAGCATCTGGGCACTTCTTATAAAATCTGGTTTGAGCTAAAACTCTGCTCAGTCCATTGAGTAAGAATCCCCATCCCCCACATCTAATCAGTCATTTATTTGGGTTCCTGGTCCTCTCCCTTCCCCTACGTGATTGATCCACTTGGCCTGTCCTTAGCAAGAATGCTGTTGGGTCAGATTTGCCAGAATCCCTCCCTAACCCTGATGTTTCCTCGTAGTAATTTTCTATCCAGTGACATCCACCCTGCTTTTTGGCTGTGTTTTCCCACTTTTACGTGCTGTATTTAGAATTGGGCTGGTTTATACTGAGATCTCTTTCCCTATCGCAATAGTCCTGAGTAACATCTTTTTTATTTTATTTTATTTTTTACCACTTTACTCTCTAGCTCTGATTTTGCTTTGATATTACCACTCAGGTTCAGAAATGGAACACTGCTATTCCTTAGAGTTTCCTGCTGTCTCTCACCCTATTATCTCCCACTCACCTGCTCCCCCATGGCCACTATTGTGATGGTTGTGATCATCTTTTCTTTGCAAAGAAAAACCTTGGTTTGGGAGCCTAATTCGTTCCAGAAACGTGCTTGTAATCCAAAGCACTTGTATGTCAAAGTGAATTTCGAGAACCATTGGCTCAGTTATGCTCATGTGATGTTTGGCTTCACAGACTACTCATATTGCAAGGCATTGCTTGTGAATCAAGTTAAGATTTATTAGAAATGTTTGCTCATCTTGCAGAACACTCGCAGAACAAGTTACTCGCAATCCAAGGTTTTACTGTACTTATTTACAGTTTTACCGCCTCCATATACCTCCCTAAACAATGTAGTTGAATTTTGCCTTTTTTAAATTTGATCTAAATGGAATCGTACTGAACATAATGTTGTCATTACTTGCCTGTTGAAGCAGATAGCGGCAGCACATTCATTTATATATGTAGGCAATGTTTCATTCTATGAATAGGATCGTTCTTTGATCCATTCTATTGTGCATGGACGTTTGGGCTGTTTCCGTTTTTTGACAATTCTAATCAAAGCTACGATGGGCATTCTTATTCATGTCTCTACATTTGCTTTGGAATAAAATTCCTCGGTTATAGAGTATGTACGTCTGCAATTTTACTAGATAATAATTACTAGATAATGTCAAACAACTTTCTAACTTGATTGTCCCAGTTTACATTCTGCAGCAGAGTACAGGATTTCCAGTTGCTGTACTTCCTTGCTAACACTTGCTATTATCAGATTTGGAAACTTTTTGCTAATCTGGGGTAAAATGCTAACTCACTATGTTTTAATTTTCATGTCTCTGATTACTAATGAGGCTGACCATCTTTTCATGTGGTCATAAGCCATTCACGATGCCTTACCTACTTTTTTTTATTTGTTTGTTTATCTACTTACTCTAGTTCATTTCCCTACTAAGTTGTTTCACTTCCTGGATTCACAGAAGTATATTTTAGAGTAAGTACTTTGTTGATGGACTCCACTGCATACCTCCTACTTTATGACATGTTTTAAGTTCTTATTGCAGTGGGGGTTTTTTAAAAAATTTTTAATGTTTATTTATTTTTGAGAGAGAGAAAGAGAGAGAGAGAGAGTACACACACACAGAGAGAGGGACACACAGATTTCAAAGCAGGCTCCAGGCTCTGAGCTATCAGCACAGAGCCTGATGCAGGGCTCGAACTCAAGAACAGTGGGATCATGACCTGAGCTGAAGTCAGATGCTTAACCAACTGAGCCACCCAGGTGCCCCTGCAGCGTTTTTTAATGTTCAAAAGATGATGATTTTTTTCTTTCCTAATTGAGTTTTTATTGGTTGTTCTGAGGACCAGGAAGATATCTCAATTTGTACACAATTCTTAACATATGTACCAAAAATCTAAACAGTCTGGTACTTCTGATTCTTTTCTAAGTTATTCCATTGACTTTCCATCTTAAAATTTGGAGGCAGATTTTCCTTAACAGTATATCAAGTACCAATAGCTTCAAATGTTGATACACTGTTACATTATTACATCCCATTAATTCACAATTTAATATCATATACACTGCAGACACAGATTTACAATCTTGCACAGCACATTAACAAAGTTTCTAGGAAAACAGACCAAGATGTTATAGAATGTACAAAATTCTGACAGAGCCAAGATCAAGGAGTGGTTTTCTTTAGAAAACAATGTTTTAAATGTTCAAGACATATTAAATGCATGACAGACTCCCAACTGCCATTCAATATGCTTTGTATTGTGGAATATAAAAACTACCCCATCTGTGAACTGTTAAGCTGATACCTTAGACGATCAAATCCAATACCCCATGTCCAATACCCCAGTACTTTCTGATTGTACCAAAAATAAAAAAATAAACAAACAACGAGCAAATGATTTCACCTCTTTAAAAAAAAGCATTGACACTTAAGAAATGGGATGATGTCTCTCCTTCTTAAAAATGTTTCTAGAGCCTGGGTGGCTCAGTTGGTTGAGCATCCGACTTCGGCTCAGGTCATGATCTCACAGTTCACAACTTCGAGCCCCATGTTGGGCTCTGTGCTGACAGCTCAGAGCCTGGAGCCTGCTTTTGATTCTGTGTGTCCCTCTCTCTCTGCCCCTCCCCTGATCATGATCTGTCTCTCTCTGTCTCTCAAAAATAAATAAATGTTAAAAAAATTTTTTTAAATGTTTCTAGAGCTGCTAAAAAAAAAAACTTGCATATAGGGGTGCCTGGGTGGCTCAGCTGGTTAAGCATCTGACTTAGGCTCAGGTCGTGATCTCACTGTTCGTGGGTTCAAGCCCCACGTCGGGCTTTGTGCCGACAGCTCTGAGCCTGGAGCCTGCTTCAGATTCTGTGTCTCTCTCTCTCTCTCTCTCTGCCCTTCCCCACTTGCACTCTGTCTTTATCTCAAAAATAAATAAATGTTACAAAAAAATTTTTTTTAAACTTGCATATACAAAACAGTTGATAAAAATACTCCTGATTGTGCAAGGAGGGAGCCGGGGATGAGTGATAAGATGTGAGACATGATATTAATCAGACTTGGCTTCTCTCTCTCCTACTTCCTCAGGGGCCAGACTCTCCTCATTTTTAGTTTCTCCATTGTCTGCAGGTAAGGCTTCTTTTATTTCTTGGTTAGCCACTTCAGCCTGGTTTCCCTTTTCTCCCCTTTTCCTCTTTGTACTTTTTTGTCTGAAGATCTATCCCTTCCTGCCCCCTTTGTTGACTTCATTTCCATTTTTGCCGGAGCAGATTGGCTTAACAACTTCCCCCATCTCCTCTTGGTCTCTTCCTTCGAAGTCCCCCCTGGGCTGAGCTGACCCTCTTGTTCCTGAGGGTGGGCTGGGCACACAGAGAGCCTCGCTGACTGGCTGCTGCAGTGCCTCCTGGCCCAAAAGATGATGATTTCAACATCGAGGAATATATCAATCTTTTCTTTAATGGCTAGTGGTTTTTGTAACTTGTTTAAGAAATCCTTCTGAATTGCCCCGTCACTAAGCAGGTTTCCTATGATATCTTCTGCGTGTTTCCTAGGGCTGCCTTGGCCAACTATTACAAACATGGTGACTTAAAACAGCAGAAATTTATCCTCTTAGATTTCTGGAGCCCAGAAGTCTCACATCAGGGTGTTGGCAGTTTTGATTCCTTCTAGAAGCTCTCTCTCTCCGTGCCTCTCTTCTAGTTCTAGCTTCTGGTGGCTTCTAGCAATTCTTGGTGCTTCCTGGCTTGTTGACACATCGTTCCCATCTCTGCCTGGGTCTTCACAGTGGTCTTCCCCTCTGTGTGCCTCTGTATCTTCTCCTTCCCTGTCTCTTATAAAGACTAGTCATTAGATTTAGGGCCCAGCCTAAAACCAGGGTGATCTCATGTTGAGAGCTTTAATTATATGTGTAAAGACCTGATTTCTAAGTAAGTACATTTCACAGGTAGGCATGTCAGGACTTGGGCATATCTTTTTCGGGCCACTAACTATTCTGCCCACTACCTCTTCTTAAAACATTCCTTTTAAGGGGCACCTGGGTGGCTCAGTTGGTGAAGCATCTGACTTTGGCTCAGGTCAGATCTCACAGTTTGTAAATTTGACCCCTGCGTTAGTCTCTTTGCTGACAGCTCAGAGCCTGGAGCCTGCTTCAGATTCTCTCTCATTCTCTCTCTCTCTCCCTCTGCCTCTACCCTGCTCACATTCTCTCTCAAAAATAAACATTAACAAATAAATAAAGAAAAACAATAAAAGCATTCCTTTTGATATTAGGAACAAGAGGATTCCCACCATCACATACGTTTTACACCATTCGACCTACTGCTGGAGGTCTGAGCGAGCACAGCAAATGCAGAAAAGAAGTAGAAAGTAGGATTGAAAAAAACTAAAATTGTCATTAAGAGCAGATAACCAGCTTTAGTACACAAAAAATCCAAATGAATTTACAGATAAATTGTTGGAATTAACAAGAGAATTTTGCATTTACTAAATATAAAATAAAAACATGAAATTCAGGGTCACCTGGGTGGCTCAATTGGTTGGGCTTCTGACTTCGGCTCAGGTCATGATCTCACGGTTTGTGGGTTCGAGCCCCACGTCGGGCTCTGTGCTGACAGCTAGCTCAGAGCCTGGGGCCTGTCTTCAGATTCTGTGTCTCCCTCTCTCTCTGACCCTCCCCTGCTCACACACTCTCTCTCTCTCTCAAAGATAAAAAAATAAAACACTAAAAAATAATATATATATATATATATATATATAATTCAACTACATTTCAATATACTTGTTAGTAACAGAAAACAAAATACAAAATGTTTAATATAAAATTACAATAGCTTTGAAAACTTATGAAGTACATATTTGAGGAACTGAATCCAACAAAAAATGGAGAGGATTTTATAGAGAAAATTATGAAAACTTGAAAAAAAGCTAATTAAATTGAAAAATGTTACATGTTCATAGATTGGCAAAATCAATATTAAAGATGTTATTCTCCCCCCGCCCCATGGTATATAGAGTCAGTGTAATCCCAACCAAAATATGCCCTGCCCCTTTTTATGTGGAACTTCACAAATTTTTCTTTAAAAATGTATGAGCCTAAAAAGTACAAGAAAATTTTAACACTCTCAAGGAAGGATGAATTGTAAGAACCTTCCCCACTATGCAGCAAGACTTTTTATAATGCTATAGTATTTATGACCATGTGATATTGGTGCAGGGATAGAAAATATAGAACAATAACAGAATAGGGATGCATAAACAGACCCAGACCCAAATGTATGTGGAAACTCAATCTGCAGTCAAGAAGAGCCAAAAGGTTAGAGAAAGGTTGCACATTGCAGTGCAGGGAACTGGGATTCTAGTACAAATTCCAATGTGTGTGGGGTTCTCCACACCACCAAGCAATTCTAAGACACCAGCTGGGTGTCTTACAATTCAGCTCAATTCTGGCACTATCTACCTGGAGATAGCATCAGATTCCACAGAGTAAGAGCTCAGTCTCATAAGGCTGCCCTCCACTTCAGACTGCCATCCCAAATCTAGGTTGTGACCTGTGCTTCTGACGATTGGCTGTCTATAAATCATAGATTACCATGGCCCCTTCTTTAGGTTCAATTAATTTGCTAAAATGGCTTATAGAAATCAGAAACCCATTTACTCACTAGATTACTGGTTTGTTACAAAGAATATCAAAGGATAGGAATCAATAGCTACATAAAGAAACACATAGGGTGAGGTCCTCAACAAAGGAGCATATGTGCTTGGGCCCACTGGCCCCTGATTTCGGTTCACCAGCCTGGAAACTCTCCCAACCCAGTACTTTTGGGTTTTTATGGAGGTTTTATTATAGAGGCATGATTGGTCAAATCACTGGCCATTACCGATGGACTCAACCTCAAACCCTCTCTTCCCTCCCAGGGAGATTGGGGGGTGCGGCTAAAAGTTCCAACCCACTAAGCACATGATTGGTTCTCTTGGTAACCTGCCCCGTCCCTAGCTACTTACAAAAGTTACCTCATTGCCATAACAAAAGACACGTTTATCATTGTCTTAGGAAATTCTAAGGGTTTTAGGAGCTCAGTGCCAGAAATGAGAATTAAGATCATATATATTTTTCTTATTAAAATTCACAATATCACAGGTACCCATAGATGGAAGAAAAGCAATTGGATCCCTAGCACACAGTATATCCAAAGGTCAGTTCCAGGAAGATTAGTGACAAAACACAAAACAATATTTTTAATCATCAAATAGGCCATCTCTATATTATCCTAGGAGTATAAACTTTGGTGGCTGAAATGGCTGAAGAATTATTTCCTTCACTTTGTGACTCAGATGAATAAAGCCTTAGGAGTTATTACTAAAAAAAATACCAACCCTAGAAGTTTCTGGAACATGTATTTCTCATTGTACAAATCTTTTTTTCCCTCAGTCTGAGAAGATTGTCATTTCGGTCTATCACAATGGCACTGCCGCAGATGGCCTGTGTGTGTTCCCTGGGCCTCCAATGACATGTTAGCATAGCAGGAATTCCTCTTCTGAACACCATGTCTAGTTGTGAAAATAAGTGAGAAGTAGGTGTTGACAGGATGGCTTTCATAATACACCTCTGCTTGTCTTATAAACCTTTTGTTTATGTGTACATGAGGAGAGTTGAGATTACAACAAGGAATTCAGGAGGACTGACTTGGATTGCTGAACGCGGAATGTGTGACCTGTTGATAGAAGGTAAACTTGGCAAGTTTCACAGGTCAGTTCTCTAAACCAGACTTTCAGTTAGGGTAAGAGAAAGTGAACTGAAAGCTTCATATGCTCATATAAATGTGTATACATTTTTCCCTCTCCAAAAAAACATTTTCTGCAACGACTTTTTCACTCAACAATCCAAGGATCATGGGAATATATGCCTCTAGTTGTAATGCTTCATGCAGTGTGAGGGGGGAGAAGTTTGGCGTGTCCCCAGAATTACCCTGCCCATCAAGGGTTTATAGTAAAATAGTCCTGCTGTTGACATCACAAAAAAAGAACAACTACAACAACAACAAACAAATAAGAAAACCACAATTACATCATAGATCCTTCTGAAAGAGGACTTTCATTACTTCCATTTTGAATTCAAACTTTCTTTCCATTTTTTAAATTTATTTATTTATTTTGAGACAGAGAGAGAGAGAGAGAGAGGGAGAGAAAGAGAGCAAGCATGACTGAGAGTGCGGAGGGGCAGAGAAAGAATCTCAAGCAGGTTTCACACTGTCAGCATGGAGCCCGATGTGGGGCTTGGACCATGAACCATGCGATCATGACCTGAGCAGAAACCAAGAGTTGGATGCTCAATGGATTGAGCCACCCAACCACCCCTGAACTCAAACCTTCTAATGGATTACGTTCTTCTTTCCAGCTTTCTCTTCACTCAGGAAAAAGACCCTGAGGGCAAAGCATCCCCAGATGGAAACCCAACGTACTCTCTCAGGCAATAAAGAGTTCCCTGAGCAGCATGACTCCCTGTAATTGACTCCAAGACAAATTTCCATAGACCTTCACTGCGCACCTGTACGAACCACAAACCTTTGCCCCACATTTCCTCATATAAGCCTGAAAATATTGTTGGCACTTCGGAGACAGCCTCTGAGCCATTAGTCTATGGTCTTCCGGGTGTTGGCCTCACCGAAATAAATTCCTTTCTTGCTTCACCACCACTCGTCCTGTGCCTTTGGGTTTTGTCAGTGGTGAGTGGCTGAACCTGGTTGGTTTAGGACTCCCCGGAGCCAGCTGTCCTGCACCCCTGCATGGCAGCTTTATTTCCATAGTCTTCCATTACATTTTTCTTAAAAAGGAATCTTGGATATGGAGAAGGGATGCGGCTATGAAGGGTAGTGTGAGGCATACTTGTGATGGATCAGTCCTATATCTTGATTATAGTGCTAGTACCCGAATATACCACGTGATCAAACGACATAGCCTGCCACACACAGGCATGCATGCACAAATTAGTGACAGAAAAGAGGGCAGTTACCATCTGCACCGGGCTTGGGGTAGATTTAGTCGTTCAAGAAACATTGACTTGCCGGGCATGATTCCACACACAGGAGCTTCGAGGTAAAACAACCCTGCCATTTGGGACTATACAGTTCAGTGAGGTGACAGCGACATTCACAGCATATTAGGTACTAAGGAAAGAAGGATAGGACGTGTGGGTGAGGTGATTAGGCAAGGCCACAATGAGAAGATGACATGTAAGTGAAGACCCCAAGGAGATGCCGGGTTAGCCACTGTGAGGTGGGGAACAAAAACGGTAGATAAAGTTAAATTTCCTCATATCCTGCAGGCCACTGACAAATAGGAGAGGCTGGCAGAGCAGACTGTTTCTCCAGGAAACTCCCTACTGTCTTAACGTTAATGCTTTGCCAGAGGGAAAAACAGCTTTAGCTTGACAGTAGCTAGGCCTCCAGGATCCTGGATCCTGTGAGTCTTCTCTAGCATATGAAAATCCTTTTGGAATTTATATATAATATATATGAATATATATTATTTATATATATAATCAGTCCCCCATATATAATCAGTCACTCCTCACAATCTGAGAGTAGCTCTTTCTATCCACAGGTCCTGTCCCCGTGCTTTAATAAAACCACCTTTTTGCACCAAAGACGTCTCAAGAATTTTTTCTTGGCTGTCAGCTCTGAACCCCAACACTTCAAACCTCATCACCTGGAGGATGAACAGCCAGACAAAAGCCCTAGAGCGGGGCCATGTCTGGTGGGTTCGGATGTGAGGATATCAAAGAGGCCTTGGTGCAAGAAGCCACGGAAGGTGACCAGTAGGAAATGGAAAGGTAAGTAGTGATAGAATAGATCATATTGTTAAAAAGAAAACCACAGGCCCCAAATGGAGTCACTTACATTAAGACCCCATGTCAGCAAGCCAGGACTTAATACTAACCTAACTGCAGTTTCAATCCCTGTTCACCACCAATGTAACCTTTAACCAGTCAACATGGAATTTCCTGGTTAGCTCTACAGCACTAGGAAGTTTATTGATAGACCCCTCCCATCCCCCTTAGGAGGAAGACCTTACCTAAAACAATGCATTAGTTGCCAATAATTTCCTTCCTCTCCAACCCCCCTCCCCTTTAAAAACCTTTCTTCTTCCATAGCTTGATGGAGCTCTCTTTTGCTAGATGGGATGCTGCCCAATTCATGAATCATCCAATAAAGCCAATTTGATCTTTTAGGGGTCAAGGACAGACTACCTTAAAATGTGCCACTTTGGCATACTGATTATTTTAAATAAATTCACTTAATGTGAGAAATAAGCCCACTGACCCAATCAAAGGAGGGACGTGGAGACGCAGAGCACAGTGAAGAGAGGCTTTAATCAACGCTCTTGCAAGAGCAGGTGTCTGACGGACAGGCACATCTGGGGCAGTTACAGCAGGCAATTTATCTCCTAGTGTGCAAGGCCCTCCCCTGGTTCCTCATTGGCTGAGCGCTGCAGAGGTTACAGCCTTACCTGGCAAAAAATAGTCTGATTGAAACAAATGTATGTTACTTGAAGTGATGCAGAGACTTCAGTTCTTTGGAGCATGCTCATTGCAAAGCCCACAAAAAACAAGTCCCCGAAATGGAGAGGGGAAGAAGAACCAGGAAGTGAAGTGTCTAAGGGTGTGGGACTCCATTGGGGGGTGGGGGAGGGTTGGTACATATTTCCAAAATGTTATAAACCTACTGTGAACTAGACAGCATAGCTTTTATTTGGTATTTCTGAAAATGAATCATTTTACTGCTCATACTTAAGAGACAGCCGGACACTCAGACCCTCCTCTGTCCCCCTGAGCAGGAAATGAATCTCCCATGGGAATGGTACCCTCCCTGTACAAGGAGGTAAAGAGTCATCCTTATCACCAGAAATAGGAAACTTAGAGCTGAGAAAGTTATATAAACAACCTTGTTACTTTTTACTAATTTCCTCCACACCCAAATTCTGTTTAGAATTCCTTACGAATTGAAGCTCCCAAAGTTTTCTTTTGTTCTGTCAATTCTTCGCAGATTTATTGTCTCTTTGTCTAAAAAGTAGAAACACTGGCTGCCTCGGTCATTTCTTCAGGTCTCAATTTCATAATTGGGCCTCTGTGCATATGTAATAAAATTTGGGTTTTTTCCCCCTGTTCCTGCCTTATGTAAATTTAATTCTTAGTCCACCTAGAAGATTCTGAAAGAAAATTTTTCCTTCACTTCAATCTGTTAAATTAGTCAGACGAGTTTTTTATTGTTTAACAATATAAAACTGAGGCACCACAATGGCAGAGTAGAAGGAAGAGCCTAGGCTTGCCTCTTCCCTCGAACACAGCTAGATAAATATCTCATCATTCTGAACACCCACGAAACCAACCTGAGGATTGAAAGAACAAACTGCACAACTAGAGGGAGAGAAGAAGCCACATCGTGGAAGATAGGAGGTATGGAGATGTGGTTTGGGGGAGAAGCAGAGTGAAGATGCTGCAGAGAGGAGGGAGCCCTGTTCATGGAGAGAGAAAGAGAGAGAGAGAGAGGCGAGAGAGAGAGAGAGAGAGAGAGAGAGAGAGAGAGAGGAGCACACAGGAGATCGCACAAGGAAAACACTTCCCCAAAACCACTGACTGGGAAAACAAGAGGGGCTGATTTTTGTGAGATTCTACAACCACCAGGGCTCAAAGACTAGAGATCCATGGTGTGGCCAGCATGGAGCCTGGTGGGCACTGCAGTGCTCCTGTGGAGAAGGAGGCAGATAGCCTAGTAGTGGACAGCGCGATCTGAGGATCCCCTGGGATGCACTGGGAGAGATGGTTCGCCCTGCTTAGAGTGCATCTGGGAGAGGTAGCATTGGCTTTCTGGGAACAAAAGAGCCGGTGGGCACTATTTCACTCCTCCACCCCTCAGCATAGGTGCAGAGACACCTGCTGAGGACAACTAACCTGAACACTGGCTCTTTGCCTTACTTTACTCCAAACTCCATGCCCCTGCACGTTGGTGTTAACTGCCTTTCTGGGACAAGGCTGCACAAGCCGCAGCACGGTGCGATCCTCCCCCAGAGTACCAGCATGGGTCTGCACCACACCAGGTCCCTAAAGTTTGAAGTTTTATAACCCAGCCAGCCTGCCTGGGATAGAACACGGGTGTACTGCATTGCTGGGTGGGCAGAGGGCCCAGACACAGACAGGGTGAAAACAGGGATCTGAGGAACACCTGAGACACACAAATGGAGATTGTTCCCTCTTCTGGGAGGGCTTCCCAGACAGTGGTGGGCACAAACTCCCCTTGCTGGAGGAAGGGGGATGGTGCCATTTCTCTCTCCAACCCTTCAGGACAAACTAACTTCAATAAGCAGCACATTGCCAATACTGGTGGCCTAAACTGCTTACACCAAGCCTTGTCTCCTTGCATTCTGCAGGTGATGCTTTTCTCTGGTAAGTGTGTCTGAGAACCAGTGCAACACGCTCCTGCCTCAGAAGACCAGCACAAACACCTCCACATGCACCACATCTACTGACCATAGAGTTCGGCAACACTTCAGTTTTAGTGGAAATAGCATCAGGTTTCTTTTAACAAGCAGACCAGAGCCCACCTAGTTGAAACTCACCACATTATGGCCAGGGTCCTAAAACACTCCTCACTGCAGGCAAGTAGAACCTCTGCAGGGGACTGACCTGAGGGAAAGAGCAGCCAAAACACAGCAGCAGAGTGCACACAGCATACGCCAGAGACACTTCCTGGAGTGCCAGGCCCTGGTGAGTGTATAACCTCTTCTTTATAAAGCCATTACTCTCAAGAGCAGGAAACATAAACAGGCTTTCCTAACACATAGAAGAAGGCAGAAACCTAGACAAAATGCCAAGATGGAGAAACTCATCCCAAAAGAAAGAACAAGAAAAGGTCACAGTCAGGGATCTAATCGAAACGGTTATTAAGTATATGTCTGATCCAGAACTGAAAGCAACAATCATAAGGAGACTAGCTGGGCTTGAGAAAAGCATAGAAGACACTAGGGAGGCCCTTACTGCAGACTTAAAAGACTTAAAAACTAGACAGGCCAAAATGAAACATGCAATAACCGAGATTTGAAACTGACTGGTGTAATGACCACAAGGATGGAAGAAGCAGAGGAATGAGTAAGTGATGTAGAAGACAAAATTATGGAAAATAATGAAGCTGAAAAGAAGAGAAAGAAAAATATTAGATCACGAATGTAGACTTAGAGAACTCACTAACTACATAAAATGTAATAACATTCATATCATAGGAGCCCCAGAAGAGGAGGAGAGGGAAAAGGGGGCAGAAGGTTTACATGAGGAAATTATAGCTGAAAACTTCTCTAATCTGGGGGAGGAAACAGACATCCAAATCCAGCAGGCACAGAGAACTCCCATTAAAATCAACAAAAGTGGGCCAACACCAAGACATATTGTAGTTAAATTTTCAAAATATTGAAATAAGGAAAAATTCTAAAAGAACCAAGACAAAAGCAGTCCTTAACTTACAAGGGAAGACAAATAAGGTTAGTAGCAGATATCTCCACAGAAACTTGGTAGGCAAGAAGGGAGTGGCATGATATATTTAATGTGCTGAATTGGAAAAATATGCAGCCAAGAATACTCTATCCAGCAAGGCTATTCTTCAGAATAGAAAGAGAGACAAAGAGTTTCCCAGACCATGACCACTAAACCAGCCTTGCAAGAAATATTAAAGGGGACTCTTTGAGTGGGAAAGAAAGGCCAAAAGTTACAAAGACTAGAAAGGAATAGAGAAAATCTCCAGAAACAATGACAAAACAAGTAACAAAATGGCACCAAATACATATCTATCAATAATTACTCTGAATGTAAATGGACTAAATACTCCAATCAAAATATACAGGGTGTCAGAATGGATAAAAAAAAAAAAAAAAAACAAGACCCATCTATATACTGCCTATAGGAGACTCAGTTTAGACCTAAAGACACCTGCTCATTGAAAGTGAGGGGATGGAGAACCATCTTTCATGCAAATGGATGTCAAAAGAAAGCCAGAGGAGCCATACTTATATCACACAAACTAGATTTTAAACCAAAGACTATAAGAAGAGACGAAGAAGGGAACCATATCATAATAAAAGGGTCTATCCAACAAGAAGATCTAAAGATTGTAAATATTTATGCCCTCAACTTGAAACACCCAAATATATAAAACAATTAATAACAAACATAAAGGAACTCATTGATAATAATACATAGTAGAGGACTTTAACACCCACTTACATCAATGAACAGATCATTTAACCAGAAAATCAACAAGGAAACAATGGCTTTGAATGGCATACTGGAACAGATGGACTTAACAGATATATTCAGAACATTTCATCCTAAAGCAGCAGAATACACATTCTTTTTGAGTGCACATGGGACATTCTCCAGAACAGATCACATACCAGGTCACAACTCAGGCCTCAACAAGTACAAAAAGATTGAGATCCTGCCATGCATATTTTCCGATGACAACACTATGAAACTTGAAGTCAACCACAAGAAAAAATTTGTAAAGACCAGAAATACATGGAGGTTAAAGAACATCCTACTAAAGAATGAATGGGTCAATGAGGAAATTAAAGAAGAAATAAAAAAACACATGGAAACAAATGAAAATGAAAGCACAACAGTCCAAAACCTTTGTGATGCAGCAAAAGCAATCATAAGAGGGAAGTATTTAGCAATACAAGCCTACATCGAGAAGCAGTAAAAGTCTTGGAGGTGCCTGGGTGGCTCAGTCAGTTAAGTGTTCAGTTCATGGTTTTGGCTCAGGTCATGATCTCACAGTTCATAAGTTTGAGCCCCACACTGGGCTCTACACTGACAGTGCAGAGCCTGCTTCAGATTCTCTCTCTTCCTCTCTCTTTGTCCCTCCCCTGCTGTCTCTCTCTCTCTTAAAAAAATAAATTAAAAAAAAGAAAAATATTAACTATATAACCTAACCTTTCACCTAATGGAGCTAGAAAAAGAACAACAAATGAATCCTAAAGCCAGCAGAGGAAGGAAAATAATAAAGATTAGAGCAGACATAAATGATATGGAAACCACAACAACAGCAACAAAAAACCAGTAGAACAGATCAATGAAACCAGGAGCTGGTTCTTTGAAAAAATTAATAAAATTGATAAATCCCTAGCCAGACTATCACAAGAAAAGAGAAAAAACCCAAATAAATAAAATCATGAATGAGAAAAGAGAGATCACAGTCACAACTGCAGAAATACAAATACTTACAAGGAGAATATTATGAAAAATTATATGCCAGCAAATTGGGCAATCTAGAAGAAATGGATAAATTCCTAGAAATATATAAACTAACAAAGCTGGAATAGGAAGAAATAGAAAACTTGAGCAGACAGATAATGAACAAAGAAATTGAATCAGTAATCAAAAATATCCCAACAAACAAAAGTCCAGGGTCACATGGCTTCACAGAGGAATTCTACCAAACATTTAAAGAAGACTTAATACCTACTCTTCTGCAACTGTTCCAAAAAATAGAAATAGAAGGGAAACTTCCAAATTCATTCTATAAGGCCAGCATTACCTTGATTCCAAAACCAAAGACCCCACCAAAAAAGAGAATTACAGGCTAATATCCCTAATGAATATGGATGCAAAAATTCTCAACAAAATACTAGCAAATTGAACCCAACGCTACATTAAAAGAATTACTTACCACAATAAAGTGGGATTCATTCATGGGATTTAAAGTAGTTCAATATTTGCAAATCAATCAACGTGTACACATTAATAAAAGAAAGGATAAGAACCATATGGTCCTCTCAACAGATGCAGAAAAAGCATTTGACAAAGTACAGCATCCATTCATAATAAAAATCCCCAACAAAGTAAGGATAGCGGAAACACACCTCCGCATCATAAAGGCCATCTACAAAAGACCTAGAGCTAATATCGTCTTCAATGAGAAAAAACTGAGAGCTTTTCCTCTATGGTCAGGAACAAGTCAAGGATGTCCACTCTCACTATTGTTATTTAACATAGTGCTGGAAGTCCTAGCCTCAGCAATCAGACAACAAGAAATAAAAGGCATCCAGAGTGCCAAGGAAGAAGTCGAACTTTCACTATTTGCAGACTACATAATACTCTATGTAGAAAACCCGAAAGACTCCACCAAAAAATTGCCAGAACTGATACACGAATTCAGTAAAGTCACAGGATACAAAATCAACCTACAGCAATGTGTTGCATTTCCATACACCAATAATAAAGCAGCAGCAAGAGAAATCAAGGAATTGATCCCATTTTCAATTGTACCAAAAAAAAAAAAAAGACAGGAATAAGTCTAACCAAAGAGGTAAAAGATCTGGACTCTGAAAACTACAGAACACTTCTGAAAGAAATTGAAGAGGACACAAAGAAATGGAAAAGCATTCCGTGCTCATGGATTGAAAGAACAAATTGAAATGTCTATACCCCAGAGCAATCTATACATTTAATGCAATTCCTATCAAAGTACCACCAGCATTTTTCACAGATCTAGAATAAACTATCCTAAAATTTGTATGGAACCACAAAAGACCCTGGATAACCAAAACAACCTTGAAAAAGAAAAGCAAAGCTGGAGGCATCACAATCCCAGACTTCAAGTTATATTACAAACTTGTAGTTATCAAGACACTATGGTACTGGCACAAAAGAATACACATATCAATGGAACAGGATAGAAAACCCAGAAATTGACCCACAACTATATGGTCAACTAATATTCAACAAAGCAGGAAAGAATATCTAATGGAAAAAAGACAGTCTCTTCAATAACTAGTGTAGGAAAAACTGGACAGCAACATGCAAAAGAATGAAACTGGACCACTTTCTTATACCACACGCAAAAATAAATTCAAAATGGATGAAAGATCTAAATGTGAGACAGAAAACCATCAAAATCCTAGAGAGCACAGGCAGCAATCTCTTTGACTTCAGCTGTAGCAATTTCTTACTAGATATGTCTCCAGAGGCAAGGGAAACAAAAGCAAATATGAATTACTGGGACTTCATCAAGATAAAAAGCTTTTGCACAGCAAAAGAAGCAATCAACAAAACTAAAAGGCAACCTTTGGAACGGGAGAAAATATTTACGAATGACATATTGGATAAAGGGTGAGTATCCAAAGCTAATCAAACGCAACAACCAGAAAATAAATAATCCAGTTAAGAAATAGGCAAAAGATGGCGCGCCTGGGTGGCTCAGTCGGTTAAGTGTCTGACTTCGGCTCAGGTCATGATCTCTCGGTTCATGTGTTCGAGCCCCGCGTCGGGCTCTGTGCTGATTGCTTGCTCAGAGCTTGGAGCCTGCTTCAGATTCTGTGTCTCCTTCTCTCTGTGCCCCTCCCCATTCACGCTCTGTCTCACTATATCTCTCAAAAATAAATAAATGTTAAAAATTAAAAAAAAAAAAGAAATGGGCAAAAGACACAGACAGACATTTTTCCAAAGAAGGCAGACATACAGATGGCTAACAGACACAGAAAAAGATGCTCAACATCACTTATTATCAGGGAAATACAAATCAAGACTACAATGAGATATCACCTCACACCTGTGAGAACAGCTAAAATTAACAACACAGAAAACAACAGATGTTGGCAAGGATAGAGACAAAGGGGAACCTCCTTGCACTGATGGTGAGAATACAAATTGATGCAGCCACTCTGGAAAACAGTATGAAGGTTCCTCAGAAAGTTAAAAACTGAACTACCCTATGATCCAGCAATTGCACTACTAGGTATTTACCCAAAAGATATAAAAATACTGATTCGAAGGGATACATGCACCCTGATGTTTATAGCATCATTATGAACAAAAGCCAAATTATGGAGAGATCCCAAATGTCCACTGACTGATGAATGGATAAAGAAGATATGGTATATGTGTATACAGTGGAATATTACTCAGCCATAAAAATAAAATGTTGATATTTGCAATGATGTGGATGGATCTAGAGTATATTATGTTAAGTGAAATACATCAGGTCAGAGGAAGACAACATATGGTTTCACTCATCTGTGGAATTTAAGAAATGAAACAGATAAACATAGGGGGAAAGAGAGAGACAAAGCAGAAAACAGACTCCTAATTATAGAGGACAAACAGAGGGTTGCCGAAGAGGAGGTGAATGGGGGATGGTCTAAATGGGTGATGCGCATGAAGGAGGAAACTTGTGTTGAGCACTGGGTTATGTGCAAGTGATGAATCACTAAATTCTACTTGTGAAACTATTACTACAGTATATGTTAGCTAACGAATTTAAATAAAAACTTGATAGAAAAATATATAAACAATATAAAACCTTAGTGGTCATTGTAAGGCTTTGGCTTTGGTTATGAGACAGGTGGGAAGCGTCTGGAAGGTTTGGAGAGAAGGTGTTTACATTTCAACAGGGTCCAGTTGGTTGCTGAGTTGTTCAGGTAGCAAAGAGGTGGAGGTAAAGGCGGGAACAAGAGAGCATTTAGTAGATGATTTCAGTAATCCAGGCCGACTTGATGGGCGTGGGGGGCTCAGACCAGTCTGGTAGAAGAAGTATGAGAAGTGGTTGGATTTTGTGTATATTTGCAAATAGAGTCAACAGGATTGACAGATTGTTTGGTGTGAGAAAAAGAATAATCAGAGTTGACTCCACCTTCATGCGCTTGCGCAACTGCTGAAACGGAGCGGCTGGGATGGGGAAGGGTCCAGCGCGGAGTGAGCCATCGGGTGAGGCAGCGACTGGCGGCGGCTATCAGCCGCCGGCCTGTTAGTGAGTAACCCCGCCTCCCAGGCACCCCGGAAGCGGCTGGAAAAACTCCCGGTCCCGGCGTGCCCTGCGCGCCGGGCCCGCGCTCCCGAGGGGCGGGGTCTGCGCGCGCGTGCGCTGTTGCGGAACGGGCTGGCGGGTCCGGCGAGGCGGTCCCTTCGAGCGTGGTAGCTTGTTCCGTGAAGGGAGCGAGGACGGTTAGGCGCTCTCGGCCACCCTCCCGGCCCCGGTAAGTGCGGCGGCGGCGGCTGGCGCCGCGGGGTGGGGGACGGCCTCCAGAGGAAGGTGCCGGCGCGCCTGGCGGCTCCGTCTGAAACGTGAAGGCTCGTCGCCCCTCGGGGGCTGTCGGTCGCCTCCGCGAGGCGTTGGGTGCAGGTCCGGTGCCCGCGGGCCCGCCCGCCGGGGTGTCGCCCTCCTGGCCGCCGGGGAGGCCGGAGTGCGGGGACGGCTCGGGCGGGGAGAGCCGGCGCGGCCGGAGCTGTGCGGGGGTCGCGCCGGGCCCTGGAGGGCGCCCACCGCGCACCCCGCGCCCCGCGCGCCAGCCGGGTGCCCGAGACGGGTCTCTCAGGTGCGGGGGGACCCCAGCGTCCTGGGGGGGAGCCTCGCTCCGGCCCCGCGCGCCGTCGGCTGTGCGCCCCCCCCCCCCGCCCCGGCCAAGGACGCCCCCGGAAGACGGGACCTCCTCCCGCGCAAGGCCGTGGGCCGTTTTCCGCCCGGGAGTTGGGGAGGTCGCGGCCTGTCGGTCCCTCCGCGCGAGACTGCATCGCTTCCTGCGTCCTGAGTGCCAGCGGTCGTCGGACCAGCCCTTCTGGAAAGCTCGCGAAGCCCCGAGACCACAGGTGCATCCTCCGGGCAGCCGTGTGGCGCTCCTTTGGCCACGGAAGACCCGGAGGCCGAGCCAGACGCGGACCCTGCCCTGTCCGGATGCGGAGCCCGAGGCCGGAACGCAGGCTGCCCAGACCGGGTTGCGGTGGGATCGAATCCCGGAGCAGGCTCGCTGTTAACCGGAGGAGTCGGTGGGGAACACGTGTACCAGCGGCGGAGAGTGGGCTGTTCGTCTGGGAACCTGGAAGGCCCGGGACTTTTCCCGAAAGAACACAAAGAGCCAGCTTGTTTCCAGGTGGTAGAACATTCTAGGACAAGGTAGTGGATTGAGAACACGTATCTGCCATTACTTCCTCCTGGAATTTCACTAAAATCACGGGAAAGGGGATTTTTCAGAAGACCTGAGTTGAGACGCTGCAGAGCACGGGAGCGGAAACAGCAGCAGCAGCAGCAAGGTAGTGGGGTTCTGGAGGGTTCTGGAATGCACATGTTCTTCGCGAACCTCAGCGTGGTTCTGCACCCGCCACAGGGAACCTCGTGGGACAGTCCAGAACAGAACACACCGAGACTGGCGGCCCCGGGGCCTTGGGAGCTGCCGGTGAGGGAGAGGGTGCCCGGGGCCCGCGGGGGAGACGCGTTGCGGAAGCACCTAGATGTGCGCGGCGCCTCCCCCGCGTCACGTCGTTGCGTGGTTCCTTCCGGTTAGGAGGGAGGCTGTTCTCCCGAGAACATAGGGCAGGAGCTCTGAACCAGGGACCTCGGGCACAGGCAGTTATGGGGCGACATTTGGGAAAGCAGGGACGCTGAAGGCCGAAGTCCTCTATTCTCCTTCGCCCACCTAAGCCCCAGAATGTTGGAGCCGGACTAATTCCCCTCGGGCTCAAGTAAGAGAATTTTTCTGCACATACACACACGTGTGGGGAAAGATAGTAAGTTGGCCACAGTGGGGGCGCCTGCGAGGCCCAGGCAGTTCAGCCTTGAACTCTTGATTTCGCCTCAGGTCGTGACCTGTCGGGTCAGGGGATGGTGGAGCCCTGCATCGGGCTGTATGCTGAACGTGGAGCCTGCTTGCGATTCTGTCCTTCTGTCTCTGCCCCCTGCCCCCACTCCTGCAAATAAAGAAACCTTAAAAAAAAAGTTGGTCACAGTGGTTCCTTCTGGGAAAGGAAGCTCCATGGCTGGGGAAAAAGAAATGTGAGGAGAGTTAACTCTTTATATTTTTGTTCTTTAAAAATTTTGTACTGTATGCATATATCACCTATTCAGAAATGAAATGTATTCCTTAAAAAATATAACTGCAAATGAATATACCTTTTGATACAGCAATCCCTCTCCCACAAAGTTGTTATAGAAATTGGTCTACACACATGAGAAAATAAGGTGCGAGCCGTTCATTGCAATAGTTTAGCAAATGATTGGAAACGGTCTCACTGATGGTTGGTGAAATATATAAAGCACAACCTTCCCTTGGAATATTCTGCCGCCCTAAAACACAATGAAAGAAGGTCGAGGTATAGAAAAAAGTAAACAAAAGCTGTAAGTTAGGTGGTGGGGCATTCAGAAAAATAGGAGTTTGTTAAAAAAAAAAAGGGGGGTGTATATATATGTATAAAATATCTGGAAAGATATGCAAAAAGCAGGTAATACTGGTTGACTTTGGAGGACGGATCTGGGTAGCAAAGCAAAAATGGAATGAGGGACACTTTTCACTGTTTATATTTGGTACCTTTTGAACTTTGAACTCTGTTGTTATCTATTCCATGGATGAATGAGTAAATGTTAACAGGAGAAAATAGATGAATAGTGGAGATCCTGTTGTTGGTAATACCTTGAATAATAAGAGATCTCTTCCATAGGAAGGAATGCTGTGTAACAATCCCCAAATCTCGGTGGCTTAACATTTCATGCTCTTGGGTTCTTCAGGCCAGCATTTCTTGGTTCTTCAGTGGCGTAGATCTTGGCTGGACTCCGAACTTCAGTTTTGGGTTCACATCTGCAGCATGTATCTTTGTTCTGGGACCCAGGCTGAAAAAGCAAAACTACCTGGAACATGTTTTTCTGATGACTGAGGGTGGGAGTTCAAGGGGGCTTCTGGAAATTTGCCATGTCTCAGCTCGGAAGTGGTGGGGGGGGCGGCACATTACAACTTCTACATAAATTTCATTAGTTAATGTAGTGTCACATAGTCAAGCCCCAAATCAGTAGGGTGGAAATGCATGTAAACTACATACTGGGATGCTCTGCAAAGTCACATGACAAAAGGTGTGGATATATACTCTGATATGAATTTGATATGAATTTTCTTAAGATTTCCATGTCAAGGTATCATTGGCTTTTCTTATATAACATTTACCATCCCCACACCTGGCCCTGTAACCAACTCTGCGTGCCCATGGTTTTAGGACCCTCGAAAGTAATTAAGTATTGCATACGTAGAGGCACCAGCTCTTAGAGAAGTACTTCTATTTGTGTTTATTTCAGTTACTGAATGTGTTCATTCATAGTTCTTATGTCATATCCATGTCTGCCAACCCACCTTTCACAACAGAATCTTCTTTTCAGGGAGATGTCCATTGCTTCTCAGACGTAATGCACTTTAAGTTTGTTATTCAACAGTGAAAATGAGTCATACAGAGGTAATACATATTTTCATATGTTCTGCATCTTCAGGGTTCCTTTTTTTTTTTTTTTATAAGTCATGTGGCTCCAAAGTAATTTTCTTATTTTCAACTTGTACTTTGATAGACAGTATAGCATTAGTGATTAAGAGTAAGGACTTTGGGAGCAAACTACCTGATTTTGAATCCTTGCCAGTGGCTGTATAATCTGGGCACGTTACTTAACCTGCTGTGTCTCAGTTTTCTCATCTCTAAAGTGGAGGTGATAATAGTACTTGCTTTATAGAATTATTAGGAAGGTTAAATAAGTTAATACATATAAAGCACTTCTAGTACTTGACACATAATAAGTACTTAAAAATTAGCTATTGTTAATAGTGTTTTTTATTTAGAGGCCATGTGAATCATGGGTCTCACAAAACAAACATATAGTTATTCAGCTGTCTGAATAGGCAAGGAAGTAATTTTTGATCCCTTTATTCTCTTGAATTCCAGGTTAAATTAAAAATACCTTTTGGAAATAAATTACTAGATGCTGTTTGTTTGGTACCTAACAAGAGCTTAACATATGGAATAATTCTTACACATGGAGCGTCAGGAGATATGAATCTTCCTCATTTGATGTCACTGGCATCCCATCTTGCATCTCATGGGTTTTTTTGCCTGAGATTTACCTGTAAAGGCCTTAATATTGTACACAGAATTAAGGCATATAAGTCAGTTTTGGTAAGAAAATTTCTTTATATTTACTTATTACAGTTCTATTTTAAAATTCTTGATACATATAAGACAAATTCTATTAGCAGTTCATTTTAAAAAGCTTTTAATGAATATTAGAAACTCAACAGTACATGAAGGCTGTCTAATAGCTCTTTTTTGCTGTCAGTTTCCATGGAGATGAATGCTCACATCATAGATATTCTTCTGTGGTGCTGCCAAGGGAAGCTATTTGTGATGTAATTTTCTTACTGGAATTATATAACTTCAGAGTATAGTTCTGAATATTTGCCTACCATACCATGAATGTACAAATATAGCCCCGTTTGAAACTAAAATCCCTGGATAAAACAAACTTGGAAGTTTTTTTAATCCAGATTATTTCAAACTTGATAAATTTTTCAGGGCTTTAAATTAGACATTAGTGTTATTAAATTCTGTATTAGTTGGAAGCTTTTACTAGCTTTTTAAAAAAATGTAATTCTTTAAAAATTTTTAGACTGGTAACATGAATTTCTTTTTCTCATTACTTGCCTGTATTACCCAGGATATGATTTGATAGTGACAGCATGACTGGAAGTGCAAAGAACTGGTTACCTCTTTCCAGAAGAATCCCTTAAAATTTTATGGCTGTCTTCACAATGATTTTCATACATTTCAGTAATGATGAGAAATATATGTTGGTTTTCCAGTAGAATATTTTATAGGAGAAGAATTGATCATTTTTTGGTTGGTTTTTCTAGAATTACCTAAAGACCTTAGGAGAATACAAATTGGCAGGTGTTTTCCTTGGCGGTAAGTTATAATACTTGCTTTTAAATCTACTAATATTAATATAGGAGCAGGTAATCAAGAATTAAAATTACTTGATGACAGGAAGCTAATTGAAGGATTTTTTGTTTTGTTAAGTCACTTTCTTGTATAACATCAAGGTACTTTATATGTTTAAAGCAAATGTAAACCTCGTAGATATGTATTGTAACCCAAAGATCTCTCCTTCATTTATATCTCTGAGTCACCTTCTCTAAAATGAGTCCTTCACAAGGATCTTTAAGTATTCTTCAAAAAAAAATTCCTTTTTTTTTTTTTTAACGTAGGATCAATTTTTAGCTCTTTATGAATCTATAGATGTCCATTATGGGTATTGTAGCTTGTTACTTGCCACCTTTTGGAGTTAAGTGACACAGTTATATGGATGAACAGCAAATGAAATCTAAGTTGCCATATTATCACCACTTCTTTATATGAATGCTTATATATCAAACTGAACTTAATTTTAATTGATTTTAGGTCGTTCAATGGGGTCAAGAGCAGCTGCTGCTGTAATGTGCCAAAATGAGCCAGATGATGCTGATGATTTTGTTCGAGGTCTCATTTGTATTTCTTACCCACTGCACCATCCAAAGCAGCAACATAAACTTAGAGATGAAGATCTCTATCGTATAAAAGATCCTGTATTGTTTGTGTCAGGTTCATCAGATGAAATGTGTGAAAAGGTGATTTACAACTTGATGTTTGTGTAAATGAGAGAGTGAATGAAAGAATTATCTTGGGAACAAGATATTACCTGCAGCTTTCAGTTTCTTTAAAAGGTGCTGATTGGACTAATGCTAGTTTTGTGACTTAGTTACCGGTTGCTTTGGAGAACTGAGAAATAGAAGCATGCTGACAGAATTCATCTCCCTGGAAAGAGTGGCTAAATGGATTGACTCTTAACTTGGAATGAAAGATTAATATCTGAATCTTGTGTTTTGGGGATTACTAGACTATACATTTGTTTTTGTCATTTCAACATTCAAGCAGCTTCTTCAATTATAAAATTGACTCTTGAGAAAAAGTTAATAACTTGTACATGTTACTATATATTGTCAATAATGAGTACTTGATCTGTTCTGTTGTATTGCTGCATCTGGGAGACGTAGACTGCCACTTCTGTGGACATTTCTTTGCATATTCCATTGCCCTGAAAGTTGTCTGTAGAGTAGGTATTTAATGAATATTTAGCGAATGGATGCCAGTATAGGCGGTGCAGGAGAGAGAGAATCCTTATCAAACACTAAAAGAGCATTGTTAGTCTAGTATCTTCTTCTTTTTTTCCTTTAGAACTTGTTGGAGAAAGTGGCGCAGAAAATGCAAGCTCCCAATAAAATCCACTGGATTGAGAAGGCAAATCATTCCATGGCAGTGAAAGGACGTTCAACAAATGACGTTTTCAAAGAAATAAATACACAGATCTTGTTTTGGATCCAGGAAATCACTGAAATGGACAAGAAATAATTGTATTTAGCTAAAAGCCATGTTATTTTGAATACAAATATAGTTCATTTGATAAAGAACAGCATTTCTCTCATCATTATGAGATATTTCAGATGAATTTAATGTTCCCCCATTTTTAAAACCTGTTTTAATTGTGAAATTAATGTCTTTTACAAAATATCTTTTGAAAGCACTGTTATAGTTGTATAAAGATGATGTACAAATATTGATGGTGGTCTAAATATAATTTATTTTCATTAATATAGTTAAGTTTTGAAAAAAATTAAACATTTGAATTTTGTTACAATAGAACTTTTGTCTTCTTTTCCGTGCGACTTAGAAATTACTCTAATTTTGCAGAGCAGTGTCTTTAACACAGGAAAACAACTGTTACTTTACTGTGGTAAATGCAGTCAGTTTCATAGAACATACACACTCATTCACCTAATCTTTTAATCTCAGTTAAGGGATAGGAGGGAAGGTACATTTTCAAATATGGGGACCCTGACTGAACATTGTTTTTGGAATGAAGTAACAACTTTCATTCAAGAAAGGTTTACTGGGAGCACCTGGGTGGTTCAGTCGGTTAAGAGTCTGACTTTGGCTCAGATCATGATCTTGTGGTTCCTGGGTTCGAGCCCTGCGTCAGGCTCTGTGCTGGCAGCTCAGAGCCTGGAGCCTGCTTCGGATTCTGTGTCTCTGTCTCTCTCCCTCAAAAGTAAATAAACATTAGAAAAATAAATGTTTACTGAAGGCCTGTTACAGGCAAAGCTTGATTGGGTTTGCGAAGATGAGTAAATACTTAGGTCTTAAATATAATGGGGGAACTTGATGTCTAGACCCCTCCCTGAATAAGGGGAGAATGAAATAAGGACTAAATAGTGGGACTAACATCTGTGCTGTATCTAGGAAGAGTTAGGGCACTTCATTTTGGCTTAGGAAGTTCAGTTAATACCTCAACTGGACTTATGTAGTGATGAATTATATATTAAAAACATAACATCTGTGTTTCCTACAAAGGGCACAAAATGTGATGGGGCAGATGATGCTGAAGTTTGTGGTGAGGGTGGTTTTCTATAGTAAGATGTTAACTCTTTTTCCGGGCTTCTCTACTGCTCTAATATTAGGCCCTTCAGACAGCCTCAGGGTGGACTGGGCAGCTTGCAGATTTTTGAGGTCCCTCATTCTTCTCTGGTGGAGTCCATGGATTTTAATTACTTTTTAATTTTTCTCAATAGTGCACAAGGAACAGAAACCTACGTAACAATGTCCAAATCATATATATTACAGAATGAAATTATGTACCACTATGAAATCAAAATTGCAGTGTCACTCAGTGAATAATAGTTATTTTTTGACCAAATTTCTTGAACAAGGCTTAAGTTTTAAAAAATAGTACATAATTAATCATTGCTTAACATTTGAAATTTTAAAACATTTCTGATATCAAGATATTATAAACACATAAAATGCATCCCCCAGAGCTGACATATAATTATGGTCTATAAACAAATATAAATCATTTGGGAAATAGTAATATTACAAATCAGAAATAAAACTAATGAGAAAATAAAAACTTATTATAGAGCAGACCATAATATAAAAAGTACAGTGAAGAAATAGACTTAAAAGGTTACTAACCAGGTTATGTAGTTAAATTTGTTTGCAAATTAAACTGTGGGTTTAACAGGTGACCAAAAATAGTACATCAAATACAGAGATGACGTACAAGTTCACTGAAAGTTGATTTTTCCTTGAGTTACTTGTAAGAAACTTCCTGATGGATGAAATAGCTTGTCATTTGAGAGCTGTGTGCCAGTGCAGGGCTGGGGAACGTACAGCTCCTGGAGAGAGATGAGCGATATTTCTAAGGTTGAAATGAACATTTGTGAAAAGGTCCCAGCTGCTCCTCACAGATTGGCCACGTCTTGCAGGGAAAAGTTTGTGAGATGATGGTTAAAAGAGCTGTCCTGTCGCCTCCCCTGGTAGACCCTCATTAATGGCACAGCCACTACCTAGACCAATAGTTCTCCGCTGGGAGTGATCTGGCCCCTAAGGGACCTTTGACAATGTCTGGAAACTTAATGGTTGTTACTGCCGGGGTGGCGGTGCTACTGGAGGAAAGGGAAGCTGCCAGCAGTCTGTAATGCACAGGGCAGCAGCCGTAACAAAGCAGGATCTGATCCAGAATGTCAGTGCTTTCCAGGTTGAAAACCTTGGGATTATCTTGAAATCCTTTCTCCCTCACCATTAGCTTTTCAACCCCCTTCCGAATCCATTTGCTTCCTGTTGTCAGATCATGAGTTTTCAGAGTCTGATTTTGTCATCTCTCTTGTTTATGCTGCCATTACTCTTCATCCAGTCCTTCACCAATTCTCATCCGTATAACTGCAGTCACCTAATTGATTTTCCTATTTTGTGGTCTCCTTGCTTCAACAAACCAACTGACACCTCCAAGTCAAAGACTGTGTTGATGGATCTTCAAAAGTGACTACTAAGGTTGAAGTCTTAGTTCAAGGTTCTTCACAATAGCCCCTATCGACATTTTTAGCCTGATTTCCCCCACACTGTGGACCTGTGTAGCACAGTCACCAGTTTCCTGGACGATGCCAAGTTTTGGAACAAGACTTTCTGCCTCCTCTTCCTGAAACTTTCTTGTTAGTCCTTGCCTGTTACCAAATCCTCCTCATCCTTTAAAATGCTTAAATTCTTTTTCCCCCATCACAGCTTTTTTAAAAAAATTACCCCAACCATGTAGCCCTCCTTGGAACCCATATAGTGTCTTCTTCTCTTGTCCATGACACTCTGCCTTTTCAGTAAGTGATTGGCATATTTGTACCATGTCACAAATACTCCATGGCAGGGAATGGTTTTCACTGATCTTTGTATCCACAGAGCCATTTTTAGTTAGTTGTTCAGTGCCTTATGTAGTCATTATTCAATATTTGTTGTGTTGAACAACAGAGGGGGAATTTCTAACCATTATGAGCAATCCCTGGTTTTATATTGCTGTTTTATACACGTATTATTGGGACTTTTTCCTTATACAGAAAAAAGGAAAAGCCTAGTTTCACAATGTCCAAATAGTGTAAAGAATGTGACGTTGGTACATATAATAGACATTTACAACTTAAACAAGAGTTTTTTGGAGTGTTCTCTTGTGTCTATGTCCCTGTTAGTGATGGAATTTCTCTCGTGTTCATTATTTTATTTGTTTATCGTCTTCATAATTTTAAGAAATAAATCCAGCTTAGCACTTTACTTCTTATGCAGTTTATTTGGGATTGACATAAGAAGAGGTTTCTGGTATAAAGGACAGCAGTGTCTGCACTGAGAATTAGGTGACTATATTTTTTTTAAAGTTTATTTTTTTTTGAGAGAGAGCATGTGAGTAGGGGGAGGGGCAGAAAGAGAGAGAAAGAGAGAGAATCCCAAGCAGGATCTGTGCCATCAGTGCAGAGGCCGATGCAGGGCTCGAACTCATGAACCATGCATGAGATCATGACCTGAGCGGAAACCAAGAGTCAGAGGCTTAACCGACTGAGCCTCCCAGGCACCCCGAGTAGGCAAGCCCATGGGGTAACAAACATGACAAAGCCCTGAAGGAAGATACTCTTTACTTCTTTTGCACATTTCACATCAGCATGAGTGGTTCCTTTTTCAGTTCTTACAGGGCTAGTCCGGGGCACACTACTCAGGGATTCCGTGCCGTAAAGCTCTGCAAGGTCTCAGGAACTGTAAAGTGTTAAAACATTGAATACTCTTTCCAGTAGTTCACATTAAATGAATTAGAGAATACCTGCTGTAAGGCAAGAGAAATTGAGTATTTTGCTAGCTGCATTAAATATTATAGAAAACTCAGCAGAACAAAATCACCCTGATTGTATATGTGGGTTGGGGGGGAGGTCAGACAGGAGGGTATACTTGTCCTAGAAAATCCAGAGGAATTGCTAGAATTTCTTTAAGAATTAATGAATGCTGGGAGCACCTGGGTGGCTCAGTCAGTTAAGAGTCCGACTTCGGCTCAGATCATGATCTTGCGGTTTGTGAGTTTGAGCCCCGTGTCGGGCTCTGTGCTGACAGCTCAGAGCCTGGAGCCTGCTTCAGATTCTGTGTCTCCTTCTTTCTCTCTGTCCCTCCCCTGCTCATGCTCGGTCTCTCTCTGTCTCTCAATAATAAGTAAACGTTAAAAAATTAAAAAAAAAAAGAATTAATGAATGCCGGTCCTGCATGCTGGAAGGCTGCCCTTTGCAAAAACAAACCCCAAGATCATAGTTAAGCCTAAGGAAAGATTGTAAATGCCTTTAGGCTATTCTTTAGTGGACTGGAAGACTATAAACCCTGATGCTTAGGATGTGGCATTGAACTCATTATTTCTGATACTCCAGGAAGGTCAATAAATCTTTTCTTGCACTCAGTTACACTTCTGTGACAGAAGAGAACCGAACAGTTAACTCCAGTGTAAAAGAATAATACCTCTTTCCTCAACCCACCTTGAGTAAGTGAAGACAAAGAAAGTTAATTACATCTTCAAAGAGAAAGTACTCTACATCCAAAGTAAGGGTTAACATTTTTCATGAATAGTCCAGACTGTCTTGTATTTGCTCAGTAAACTTAAAGGCCTACTCTCTAGACTTTGAAAGGGAGCAGTACATCAACCTGGCTCTTAACTCTGACATCAGGAAGCTTCACGAGGAGCTGTTCTTGGGATCACTATAGACAGGGTGAAAAGGGAATTCACCACAAGACCATTCCAAAATCTACCTTTGGATTTCAGAATGTTACAGTAGATTGTTGAGGAACATTGCTAGCAGGCCCCTCTAGCAAAAAGAAGTATAAAATGAGATGTTCTATCTTAAGAAAACAAAATCAGGCAAGCCTGTAAGAGACAAACTATGATATCTCACCTAGTAACAGTGCAACATACTAAAAAACTATTTGGTATTTACCTGAAACTCAAACTACAGCATTTCCTTTAGTTTTCTGCTCTGTTATTTCCTAAATCTGGTAACACTACATTTATATTTTCATAATCACAAGCCCAAAATACAGTATTCCTGGTGGTACTAGAAAATGGTTCTAATTCAAATTTGTTCTGCATTCTTTGAATTACAGGGTAGTAATCAACTTTGCTAAGGGACTGTTTATAGAATTATATTTTCTTTTTGTGAAATTAATAAAGGATCACTTACAATGTTTAAATTTAAAAAACCACTAAAGCCACCATACATGTCCCGCCAGGAAACTTCCATTATTGCTAAGGTAAGTTGAGATGAGCTCAGTTGAATACCCTCTATGACACGTACTGCACTTAGGCCCAGACCAGTCCCTGCTGCACTTGATCAAGACGCTGAGCAGCACTGGAAATGTTTTTCTGGCAGAGCATTGCATAGGGTTATGAGATGGGCATACCATCTTTTTGTGTCTTGGGGCATCCAAAATCGAAGACTTTGGAATGAGACATCAATCTATTTCATATTACATAAAAATGTCAAAAGAATTTTATTTCTTTAAAAGAGAGCCACAGAATAGACTGGAAGATAATACATTTTTGACATTGTGGGAACTTGTAGAGTCCTGGACTCAAAATGATTGGATGGCAATCTTCTTTATAATTTTCCTAGGAATTATTTTTGAGATCATACTCATAAAGATCTATACATTCTTTCATAAGAAGCCTGCACTTCCAGAAAAGGGTAGTTCAGGTGCCCAGGAGGTAAGGGTAAATTGTTGATTTCTTTCTCCTCTATTTTTCAAAATCACATGAGAATAACTTATAAAATTTAACTTTGGTATTTGGATCACTCCTTTAACATTTATTTTATTGTCTCCCTTGAAATAGAAGAAAGACAGTTGCCTGAAAAGCATGAAATTTGGTAAATATTATATAATTCCATATTTTAATATAAAACTTGTTCAACCAGAGTTGCTTCTATTGGTGTCCTGACTTTTTTTTTACTTCCCACTTATCTCTAGATGACTGGTCATTTCATTCACCTTCATCTTCGGAAGAAAGGTAAGTGATATGTTGTGAAATTAAATGAAACAGGTTGGTTTTGTTCTATTCAAAATTGTATTTACATCTGAATTACAGAAAAGAGTTTACCCATATGTATAGAAAACCACAGCTCTTTGATGTCATAATTCAATCTAACATTGATTTTAATGGTTGCTCTGTTCCAAGCTGTGTTAATGACTTTTCATGTACTATTAAAATTAACCTTCCAAGTAGGTAGTATTATTACTGCTTATACAAATAAGGAAAAAGAAAGTTTACAGAGGTTTCGTAACTTGCTTCCCTATCCAATCTCTTTCCCAGTACACACACAAAGAAGTCGTAACACTAGTTCTGATCATTCAATTGGAAAAATATCATTTAGCACCTCCTGTGAGCCAAGGAACCCTAAGCTAGGTACTGCAAATGTGACACTCTGTTTATACAATCCCAAAGCATCCCAAAGGACACTAGGGGTTAAGTATGACAGCACTACTCTTATTGCTATGAATATTTGAATTGCTCTTATCAAAATCCATTCAACAATCATTAGATATCTCCCCTACAATGAACATTGTGTTTGATACTGTGTTACAAACAAGACAGTGTCTGCTCTCAAGAAGCTTACTTTCCTTTTTTCCCTCTTAATTTATGTTAATTTTTGAGAGAGAGAGAGGCAGAGCACGAGTGGGGGAAAAACAAGAGAGAGAGGGAGACAGAGAATCCGAAGCAAGTTCTGGGCTCTGAGCTGTCAGCACAGAGTCTAACGTAGGGCTTGACCTCACGAACCTCAAGATCATGACCTGAGCTGAAATAGGACGCTTAACTGACTGAGTCACCCAGGTGCCCCAGGAAGCTTACTTTCTTGTGGAGGAGACATATACATAAAGGGTGATTGCCTTGCAGGATGGTAACAATGGTAGAAACATTAGGAGAATATTTAGGAGATACCTAAGCCAGCAGTGTGTTGGTGATGGCTTCGTGAAGAAGGTTATGCTGTAGATACTTTATTTATTTTTTTTTTAAGTTTATTTATTTATTGAGAGAGAGAGAGACAGACAGACAGACAGACAGAGAGGCAGAGAGAGGGAGAGAGAATCCCAAGCAGGCTCTGCAACGTCCGTGTGGAGCCTGATGCGGGGTTCAAAGTCACAAACCACAAGATCATGACCTGAGCTGAAGTTGGTCCTTTAACCAACTCAGCCATCCAGGTGCCCCTTGAGCTGAATTGTAAAGGATAAGTAAAAATTAGTCAGAAAATGACGGCAGGGGGTGCCTGGGTGACTTCGGCTCAGGTTATGATCTCATGGTTCATGGGATCAAGCCCCTCATCTGGCTCTGTGCTGACAGTGTGGAGCCTGCTTGGGATTCTCTCTCTCCCTCTCCCTCTCTGCACTTCTCTCTCTCCCTCTCTCTGTCTTGGAATAAATAAATAAACTTAAGAGAAAAAAAAAGTTTAGGAGGGTAAGGAGGACGTTCCAGGACGTGAGTAGATGGAAGGAAATAAGAAGTGGCAGGGCATGTGCAATCAAGTATGATGATTATAGCGAAGAGATATGGCTCCTATGGTGGGCAGCATATGGTAGTGAAGAGACACAAATTTCGAATTTAAAATAGTCTAGGTTTATATCATAGTTCTGCCTCTTAATGATACTATGGCCTTGGCTTAAACTCCTGATACTCCATTTCTTTACTTTTCAAACAGCAGTTAGGGTGCGCCTGGGTGGCTCCGTCGGTTGAGCGTCCGACTTTGGCTCAGGTCATGATCTCACGGTTCGTGGGTTCCAGCCCTGCTGTGACAGCTCAGAGCCTGGAGGCTGCTTCAGATTCTGTGTCTCCCTCTCTCTCTGACCCTCCCCTGCTCACGCTGTCTCTCAAAAATAAATAAAAAACATTAAATAAAATTAGAAGTGTATCTCCCAAAGGGAGTTATCATTGGTAAAACGGTTTAAAAACAGATTTCGTATTTATTTGTTACTATGACTGTAGATAGGACTCTCCTACGACTGCAGTCCATTGAATGATTTAATGGATTTACAATTACTGGTATTTACTTGTTATCATGGCTATAGACCTGTCAGTCTTTTCCTAGGAGGATGGGGATTTCTTTTTAAAGCTTCGAAGGCCAAAGGACATTTATTTCAAAAGTGGAAAGACATGTCTAATGTTCCCTCCATTTCTGCTTTCAATTCTGAGCCACAGTTATGGGTGGTTTGTGTATGTGGATTTCTTCCCCCCTACCCCCACTTACCGAACTAAAAGAAAGGGTTTGGTTGTATGTCTTGGTCAGCTTGTTGTGGAGCAGGGCTAGTAATCAGACACCTACAGGCTAAAGTGGTCACTTAGCAAATGTTTACGGAGTTCCAACTATGTGCCAGGCATTACTGTTGTCCCCTGAGATCTCTAACTGAATATAAAAGCAATGATTCTTGCCTTACATTTTATTTTTTTAAAGTTTATTTTATTTTATTTTATTTTTTAAGATATACTTATTTATTTTGAGAGAGAGAGAGAGTGAGCACACAGGACGGGCAGGGAGAGAGAAAGAGAATACCAAGCAGGTTCCACATGCAGGGCTCGAACTGAGGAACCGTGAGATCATGACCCAAGCAGAAATCATGAGTCAGATGCTTAATTGACTGAGCCACCCAGGCACCCCTGTTCTGTCTTATATATTTAAAAAAATTATTTTTAAGTTTACTTATTCATCTTGAGAGAGAGACAGCATGAGTAGGGGAGGGGAAGAGAGAGAGAGAGAGAAAGAGAGAGAGAGAGAGAGAGAATCCCAAGCAGGCTCCGCACGACCAGACAGAGCCTCATGCAGGGCTCAAACTCACAATAACGTGAGGTCATGATCTGAGCTGAAACAGAGAGTGAGACACCTAACTGACTGAGCCACTCAGGCGCCCCTGTCTACCTTATATTTTTAAAGGATTATTCTCCCTGTTGAAAGTAGACTACATTCGGTCAAGGGTCTAAGCAGATGGCAGGCTATCTGAAAGTAATCCAAGTGAGAGATAAAGGTGAGTGACACCACCGTGGTAGCAGTGGAGGTAGCGAGAAGCGGTTGGTTTCAGGATATGCTTAGAAAAGTAGAGTCAACAGGGTGTGGATGTGAGACAGAGAGGAGGCAGAGATGGCTCCTGAGAGTTTTGGCCTGAGCATGTAGAAAGATGCAATTGTCAAAAACCCAGATGAAGAAAACTGTGAGTGGAGCAGGTTTTGATGGGGAGATCAGGAATTTTGTTTTGCATTTGTTGAATTAGAGATACTGATTTGAGATCCAATGGAGGTAGTGAATAAGTGGTTTGGGAAAGATGTCTGGTAGGGATAAGTTTGGGGGTTGTTGGTATATGGGCAATATTAGAAGCCTACAAGAGAGGATGAGATTTCAAAGGACTGTGAGAGGAGAAAAGGAACAAGGACTGAGCCCTGAGACACTTAAGAAGAGGAGCCATCGAAGGACACTGAGAAGGAGTCACCAGTGAGTTAGTAGGAGAACTGGGAGAAAACGATGGCCTGGGAGCTCATCCAATGGAGAGTATGTAGAGCTGGTGTACAAGATAGGTATCAGAGCCATATTGCTTATAAATAGGGAAGCAAAATCCTCAAAAACATACTTGCAACCCAAATCCAGCAGCATAATCAAAGGATTATACACTGTGACCAAGTGAGATTGTTTCTAGGAATGCATGGTTGGCTCAACATATGAGAATTATCTAGCACTGTTTTATTATGTTTAAAACACAGTATTTTTGCTTGTCTTGCATTTAAGCTTTCCTCTTTTTCCTGAAACCCGCAGACATTGATTTTTTGTATGCCTTATGTTTTCACTATTTGTTCTACTTTAAGTGAATAATCACATTCTTGCCGTGGTGAAATTTTATCCTAATGATGTCTGGACACTGGTATAACTTATAGGGATCACTTGATTCCCCAAAATGCTTATATAGCCTTCCTGTATATATCTGTTGGGATATTTTAGTTCTCAGGGAACAGAAAACCGTGATTCACACTGCCATGCTAAGAGAATTTATGATATTATATGATAGGAAATCCCGAGGTAGACTAGGCTGCAGAATTGGTTGATACAGTAGGCCATCAAGTTCATTAAGGTCCTGTATCTCTCCCTTTGCCTTTCTCAGTGTTACTTTTATCTTGAGGTGGGTGGAAAGGTGGCTATCAGAGTTTCAAAATCAGAACAGCAATGTCCAGAGGAAGTCAAAGGCCATTTGTTTTCTGTGTCTTTCTTAGGAACAAGGCAGCTTTCTCCATAAGTCCTTACAAATCTTTGTCTTATGCTGGGATTAGTTCATGCCCACGCCTAAACTAATCCCTTGGAAATGGAAATGAGATTACTATGTTAGACTTACTCTAATCATTTGATGTAGAATGGACATTGGAGAGTCCACTTCCTTGATCATTATTCCAATCCAAAATTGGACTGAGAAGCACTGACCTAAAATGTAGGCTTTTCTCTCAATCAGAAATAAACAGCTGTTAAAATAATCTGGATTTATTTACAGAAAGCTACAGTTTATGATATTGGACATTCTTCTGTTGTATCTACTAAATTTCCATAAGAAAATGTTTAATCTTGGGGCGCTTGGGTGGCTCAGTTGGTTAAGTGTCCAACTCTTGATTTCAGCTCAGGTCATGATCTCACAGTTTGAGAGATCGAGCCCCATGTCACGCACCTCACTGACAGCACTGAGGCTGCTTGGGATTCTCTCTCTCTCTCCCTCACTCTTTGCCCCTCCCCTGCTCTCATGCACACACACTTTCTCTTTCAAAATAAATAAACAAACTTAAAAAAAACCTTTTTATTCTTGTCAAAACTTTCATACAGAGAACCAAAACAACTGATATTTCTTGTAAAAGGATATACAATACCAATGTCACATGATCACAACTGAGCCAATGGTGTCTCTGTCTCTGTCTCTGTCTCTCTCTGTGGGATTTTGGGTGATCGTCTCCCATGCTCGGATGCTTGGTCTCAGGCTGCAGTGTTTGGCAGAAATGAATGATTTTTCAGGACATTGGAAGGTGCCCACAACTGGCACTAGTGAATTTTTTGTCACTTCAAAGCAGCTATGGAGAGTCCTTGGCTTTTCCATCCAAGAGTGAGCTTAGGAATGCTTTGCTTCATTCTAGGGCAGGCTGCCTGCAGATAGAGACCTTTTCCTCTGCTGCCTTATTGCCAGTTACATTCAATACAGTATATGACAAGAGTTTATTAATACTGTACCATAGGCAACATCCGTGTGAGCATATATAATGGCCCCCATGCAGAAAAAGATTCCATTGAGCCAATAGATAGCGGTGATACCATCAGTGATAGTGAAAGTCATCCTACACAATAACCTTCTGCTTGTCTCCCTCATACCAGCCACGAAGGTTTTCAAAGGTAAGTGCAGGTTAATTTGTTTATTTTTCTTTATATTTTGTATTTCCTTTATTATTTTGTATTATATTACCATATTGTAATCATTTTTATATGAATATTTTTGGGTTGAGAAATGAATCATCTGAGTTTCCATGATTTCTTATGGGGAAATTCACTTTGATATACAAGTGCTTTGGATTACAAGCATGTTTCCAGGACAAATAATGCTCACGAACCAAGGTTATACTGTAATCTTAATCTTCAACTTTGACTCTTTGTTGTCGAAAGTAGACTTTGTGGGGGTGCCTGGGTGGCTCAGTCGGTTGAGCATCCAACTCTTGGTTTCCATTCAGATCATGAACTCACAGTTTGTGAGTTCAATCCCTGTGTCAGGCTCTATGCTGACAGTGCAGAGCCTGCTTGGGCTTCTCTGTCTCCCTCTCTCTCTGCCCCTTCCCAACTTTCTCTCTCTCTCTCTCTCAAAATAAATTAATTAATTAAAAAAATAGGCTTTGGGATATGTTTTTGAGGTAAAAATCCCTCATTCTCTGAGAAATGAAAATAATTTACTTTACTTTGTCAGTGGATTGATTTATTAGATGAGTGGAACTAGGTTATGAATTATTCTGTAATATGAATAATGACTTTTCAATTCATCTTTATATTTAGCTATGTTTTCTTATACTATACTGAGTTACCTTAAATCTAGAAGAGAGTTCTTGTTTGACATATGTCCTAAGTTAAAACTCATTTACATACTGTTTTCTTAGATTCAGAGTTGATGACTTTTCAGAAAGAACAACGACTTCATCACTTAAAACTGAAGACAATGAAGGCAACTTTGAAGATAGAGTTTCACCAGCAGATGAAGTACTATGGTCAGGTCCCAGTGAGAGTAAATATCCAGTAGGTGACTTTAGTGAAAGGCATACGCCATCTTCAAGTGGGACTAGCTTATCTTTGCCACTGTTCCATTCGGAAGTAAAGGATTTTTTTCTATGCCATAGAGGATTTCCAGAAGATGAACATGAAACAGTACAATTTTCATCCAAGAAATTATTTTCAATAATGAAAACCAACAAAAATAAAAATCCAGGGTTTTCTTCTGACTTTAACTTTTCAAGAAGTTCTAGCATCTCCAGAGAAAGTAAATATTCCAGAGAAAGTGACTGTCTAAATGTGGCACCATGTCCTCCTGCCCACTTCTTTCTTTCCAGAGACCAAGTCAGACTTCTGGAAGAAAATGTGAGAAATCAAATTCCTTTAAAATCCAAAACTACATTAGAGAGTAAAACTACTCATCCATACTCAAGACCTCAAGAGTCCTTGATTCAAAATCAACATTCTGTTGGAATGGATACTTCCACCCAAGCACAAGATTCTTTTCCAGTACAAAATGCCATTCAGAATCAAGGTTTTTTTGAAGCCAGATTTACGAGTCAAGCCCAACAGTTTGTTAACAACCAAGAATCGGTCAACAGCCAGCCTGATATCACGGCCAGATATTTTGCTCTGCCTCAAGATTTGACTAGGAAGCCATTTTCCAGCAGCACACAAGACTCCTTCCAGACCCAAGTTATGGGCAGAAGCCAACATTTGGTCAATGTCCCATATTCTGTTGAAACTCAAGATTCCATCAAGGGCCTGGAGACTTCAGAGGTCAATTTGCTGATTTCACTAGGAACTAAAGAGCAGCTAAGCAGTGAGCAATTAGCAAGTGTAAAAACTCAAGAGAGTAGAGAAGATATAATTATGAAGAAAAAAACCCCATTAATACTTCATGTAACAGAATATGATAACCTATGTGAAAGTGAGAGACTGGCATGTAACACTAGAAGCAACATAAATATGCAAGATAAAAGAATATTTGCTACATTTCTCAATGCCACTAACA
Source organism: Cryptoprocta ferox (assembly GCA_028646485.1). NCBI lineage: Eukaryota > Metazoa > Chordata > Mammalia > Carnivora > Eupleridae > Cryptoprocta > Cryptoprocta ferox. The sequence goes on along the minus strand of CM053574.1, from coordinate 124,539,374 downwards.
CTACCATTTCTGAGCCACCTGATATGGAAATGCATAGCAGATTAAAAGCCAAGACAAATACATCAACGGCAGGGTTTAGTCATTCAGTGGTAGAGCAAGAGAAATTACCAGATGAAAAGAAAACATCGGATGCAAAATACATTGAGCAGAGATGTATATTTAAAAAGCCACAAGAACATGACAGAGAGGAAGAGCAACAAACTTTACAAGAAGCTGTTTCACCGCTGAAACAAGATTTCAGGGTCAGCCTGCAACTAAAGCAAAAGCCTAAATATGTCAGATTTGAAATAAAACAGAACAGGTCAGGTAGTAGAAAAACCCCAAATAAAGAGCAAGAGATACAACCACAAACTTTTTCTATAGAAATCATTGTGGGGACTAGTTCATGCGCCACAATGGATCCATTTCAAGTTCAAGTAAAGCAAAGCACAGACAGACCTACAGGCAGAGAGACTGCAGAGCCGAAGAATCCTCTCACAGTGCTAGAGAACTCACTAGTGGGTGAAGTTTTAATTGATATGACAGAACAATGCGTCCCATTAGGTGGAAGCCCCAGAAAGACACCGGATGATCATATTGCAGAGGAAAAGGAAGACTTAAAACGAGTTTTACCTGCAGCTGCCCTGGGGTCGTTCATCATCCACATGCTTCCTTTATCATCGTTCAAAAGGCAGAAAATCGGAAGCAAATTGTCAGGAGCAAAAATGGTACTCAGTCCCAGACTTGTCATTATGAAAGTAAAGAAGCCAGCAAATTTACTGATGCCTAATATCAGTAGGCATGGTATGCCAAGTCTTAGGAGAAGATTGAGAGGCAATTTTAAAATCGTATTTAAACAGATACTACAGGATAAAATTGTGACCGATGTCCTTGTAAATGTTACTTACCCTCACGTGTCTACTGTGCCTCATCTTACAGCGCACAGCAGATTCAATGCGGAGAATCACAGTCATCCCAAGCTAAACCAAGAGGAATCAGAGGATAAAAGGGACGAAAAGTATTCTGATTTTATTAAGAAAGGAAATGACTCTGGAAACACACTAGAAGAAGCTAAATTGCAAAATGAAGTGAGAGGGGGCAAAGAAGCTCGACCGGAAGCAGTCCTTCATGATCCCTGGAACCTCAGGTTGAATGCAAATCCAAAGAACAAGCTGAAAACACAGGAAGAAATGCCTCAACTAGTTACATCCAGAGAAAGCCTCGTGGAGTCTGTCTACACCCCAATGATGGATCTATTTCATGTTGAGAATATGAAGAAAAGCCTAGCAACACAAGCAGACTTAAAATGCACTGCAGATGCCGAGATGCCTCTTCAAACATCAGAAGAATCACTAATTGGAGACGCTTTAAACCAAACAAGAAAAAGTGATGTTTTAGATTATGGAAATGATACAAGGGAAATGGGTTACTTTTTTGCAGACACAAAGACGGAATTACCAAAAGATTTACCAGCAACTTATTCAGAGACATTTAGTTACCACATGCCTGTTTTAACGCATTCAAAAGTGAATAAAAACAGAGTACGATTCTCACACACAGAAAGTCCGGTGAAGCCCAACTCTGTACCAATGAATACAGTGAAGCCGTCAATTTCACAAGTATTTAATAGCACAGGTTATAGAAAGAAATTGGACTCCAAGTTGAAGGTCAAGTCGGAGAAGATCAACCAAGCTGATGGGTTGGTACATGACTTTATAAATAGCCTTTTTTCTCCCACAGGTAGCAGATTACATGGAGAGACAAACAGCTTTTGTGACACTCAGTTAAAGCAAGGGCAATTAGCAGAGGAAGTGAGACCACAGTATGTTGATTTCTGTGATAAGTGTAGTGCATTCCATGACCGAGAAGAAAAAGCGAAAGACGGAGAGGAAGTGGAGCAGAAAACTTTGCTAGAAGCAGCTCCGCAGTATACGGAGCATCTCTGGCCCGATGCATGTCAAGGGAAGGAGACCTACCTTGACGGATGGTACCCAGCATTGGACAGTTTAACCCAGCAACTGCCTATTAATGAGCAAGATGTGCAGCACCAAAGATGGTTTGCACAAACTGCTTTGCAGACGGGCCTCCACGTGGCTCCTGGAGAAGCTGAGGGACTCCGGAAAACCAGCAAAACAGAACATGCTCCAGCAGCCCCTGGGGGTCCCAAGATTCTACCTCCCAAAGCAGAGAATTCGTCATTTGATAGAAGTTTGAACACGGTGACAGAGTGTGGCTTACCATCTGGTGGAAACCCTAAGAGGGTACTAGATTCTTATTTTGTGGAAAACAACTCAGAGTTACCAAAAGATTTGCAAGTGACATGCCTGCATTCCTCTGGTTCTGTTGAGCCCTTTGTTTCTAAATCTGAACAAAAGAAAAACACATTCGAATTAGTAAGGAAGCAAGTAACAGTGAATTGCAGATATAGAGCTATGAGCGGAAAAAAGCCATCAGTTTCACATGTGCTTGATGGGACGCAGAGCAAGGGGCTGCAATGTAATTTTAAAACAAAGATGAAAAAGCCACAGCAAAATCAAAAGGCAGCAGATACATTTCTCAGTATCATTCAGTCCCTAGTGCCTATTTTGCCCAACACCGAAATGAGTAGCAGATTAAATGTAGAGACAAATATGCAGAGGGTAACAGGACTTGATCATATACAACTAATGCAAGAGGAATTGCTAAATGGAGGAAAAGTATGTTGCCCATATCATATTGTGAGTACCTTATCTAACAGTATGAAAGATGGGGGAGAGGAGAAAGGGAAACATGAAGTGTCACCAGCTCCAGAGAATAGCCAAGGCTTCATATTCAATGCATATCAGAAGGAGAGTTCTGACTTTGTCAAATCAGACAAGGAACTGAAACAACCACAAAGTCCAAATCTTCAGATACAACCACAAATACATGGTACACAAACTGTTTTAGGTTCTGCTTCATGCCCCATACTAGAGCAGCTTCAATTTGGAAAGCTAGAGAGTTATGCTAGGTTTTCACCTCCACAGTCAGAGGAAGCGAAGAAAGATGAGATCATTTTTTCTGCAAGAGAATATGGTGTCCCATCTGATGCAAATCACCAAAAGGAGCAGGCTGGTGGTATTGAAAAGAAAGACACAGTGACTTTTGATTTCTGCCTATCTGCTTTATCTATACCTAGAAGGGAGAGAAATTTCAAATATCCAGACAAGAGAACCTCAGTGAATACCAAATATGGACTTTTAAAAGCAAAGAAACCATCAGTTTCAAACATATTCCATATCAAGGGTGCGGCTAGCCCAAACCATAGAAAAGAATTGGGATGTAACCCTACAACCAAAATGAAAGAGGTAGATCATGGTGAAAAAATGGCAGCTAAAATGTATTCTTTCACGACTACTACACCTGACATTAATACATATAACAAGATAGAAAGAGAAATAGATCTGTTAGGAGAAAGAAGTCTCAGTGCTCAACAAGTAAAGCAAGCAGTATCACCACATGAAGGGCATATTGCTTCAGATGACACCAAAGAAAACAGTGTTCAAGATGAGGAGGAAGAAAACAGTGAACAGGAGACATTAAAAGTAATTCCACAGCACAGCCAGCATTTCAAATTCTATTCAGGCCAGAGAAAGGAGCTTGACCTTCATCAATCAGAAAACCAAGGAAGTGGGAAAAGTCTCTCTGTTACAGAGAAAGACATCCCACAACAAATGCAGGCTACAGATTCAATGCAGGGAGAGAAGCCAGAGAAAAGCCACCATGCACAAAATGGTGCAATATATATGACAAGTTCACAGCTGCCTCCTCTAAAGTCAAAGGACTCACTGATTGGTCAAGTTTTAATGGATTCAATGAAGGGCGATATCCCAAGTTTTGGGAGCCATATGGGGGAACTGTACCGTCATGGTAAAGAGGAAAATACAGGGTATAAAAAGGATCTACAAGCAACTGTCCTGGAGTCCTTGGAGGTCTCCACACCTGACCTGTCTAAATCGAAAAGGCAGAGAAAAACATTTACAAGTAGAGCCTTAAAAAATAAAATGAGTCCCAAATGTGTAATTATGAAGGCAAGGAAACCACCAATTTCACCAATATTTAATATCTCAGGGAATGGTTGTCTAAAAAACTTACCTCCAAAGACCCTGAAATCACAGATAGTTTACTTTTTAATTCATATGAAGTGCTCTGGGGTCCTGGAAAATCTTATTGCAGAGAAAAAAGATGGATCAGCCCAAGAATTACCAGCACCGATTCTGGAGTCTTTGGATTTACCCACACCTGCTTTACCTGCATTGAAAAGAAGGAGAAACAATTTAAAATATATAGAGAAGAGAAATAAAATGAGTCTCAAACAGGTATCTGTGAAGGCAAAAAAGGCACCGATTTCCCAGACACTGAATATCACAAAACGTGGTATACCAAGCCACAGAAGGCAATTCAAATGCAACTTCAATATCATAATGAAACAAGGTAAACCCGTGGCAGACATAGCCCTAAATGCCATTTCCTCTCCCATGCCTGTTTCACTTGACATGAAGATGCATAATACAATAAAAGCAGAGTCAGATGTTTTGTGGACAATGAGATTTAGTCATGAACGGCAACAGCAAGAGCAATCACCAGATGGAGAGAGAGCCAGCTTTGCCATTTCCAGTGACAGCAGGGGCCATGCCTCCAGAGGTACGAAGGAGGTCAAAGGCCAACATGAAGAAGCAGCCCCACAGAGTTCTCAGCACTTCGGTTTCATTGCTGGTAACATGGAAGAACCTCACTGTGTGAAATCAGAACTAGAACTGGAGAATTCAGCAAGGAGAAAAATCCCAGAACCACTTAACACAGCTCAGGAGCTGCAGCAACAAACACTTCTCACACAAAGCGTATTGCGTTGTGTTTCTTGCAGTATCTTGAACTCACTTCCACTTGAGAAGCTATCAAAAAGAACAAAAGCACAGAAAGGCTTAAAATATGCAAAGAGCCCAAGAATTTTATCTCCAGAACTAGGGAAATCCATCCGTAAATCTTTAATTATTACAACACAGAGTGACATCCCATCTGAAAGAGGCCCTAGAAAGGAACTTTCTCAATCTATTCCAGAGGGAAAGAGAAGATTGCAAAAGGACTTACAAGGGGGAACCTTGAAGTTTTTGGATTTCTCCATGCCGGCTTCATCTGAATTTAGAGGGTGGAGAAAGAGAGCACAAGTCCCCAAGTCTAGAATGGGGAAAGCGCAGATGGCATCAATTTTAAAGATGATCCACATCACTAGAACTGGTACTCTTAGCCATGGAAAGGAACAGGACTGTGTCTTGGGAAACATTGCCACAGAAATATCTCAAGGTATGTCAGATATATTTGCAAATACCTTCCTATCACCTACACCTGTTTCACCTGCCATCAAAATGCATAAAAGAACAAAAGCAAAGAAAGACCCATTAAGGAATAAAAGCAGTATTACACAGCTAGAACAACAGGAAGGGGAAAAACTGCGTCCATATTCCTCTAATAAATGGAGCAACTCAAGCAGCACATCGGAATCAAGATGGCAAAGTGGCAAAGAAAGAGAAGGCGTTGGAGTTTTATTCGAGGCAGGTCTACATTTCCTGTGTAGTACAGGAAGGAAAAAAGACCAAAATATGTTTATTACAGAGCAGGAAGTGCAACGACAAACACTGGCTTCAGAAAATAAATTGAAGTCTACTTGTTCTCCTCTGATTCCATTTCAAACTAAAGAGCTGAGGAAGAATATCCCACCACAAAAAGACATACCACATAGAATCGGTCAAAAGATTCCATGTCCAACATCAGGGAGTGCGGTCTTTGACTACTTTTCAACTGATGGAGCAGAGTGTACTACCAAGTCTAATGTGAGCCCTGCAAGGAAGCTGGGTGTTCACACTGCAGTTTCCCTACCACCTGAAGACAAGGGGGAAGGCATAAAAACTCAAAAAGTAGTGAAGCACAGAGTTGATCAAAATATCCCATCTACCAAATCAGGGAGCTCAGTGCTTGGAGATCCAGGTGATGAAAGCTCTAGGAGGAAAATGAGTGGTCACATTGCCAGGAAACATAGAGAGTTGCAAAGAGATTTACTAACAATGTCCACAACATCTATTTTCTCTGACTCTATAAGGCAGGAAAAGGTGTTAAAGTTTCCAGGAAGGAAAAATCTCACAGGTCGCAATTGTGTAATCAGGAAGGCAAAGAAGCCACTTTGTTCACAGATGCTTCATACCACTGAGCATGATAATCTCTACTGTAGAAAGGAACAGGACTGCAATGTAAAATCTACGATAAAAGACATGCAACAAAATAAAAGTATAGCTAATGCATTTTTGTCTCCCATACCTGTTTCAACTGATAACAAAATAGATCTTGAAATGCATAGCACATCAGAAGCAGAGATCGATCAACAAAGAGTCAATCTACACCGCCATATGTCTGCAAAGCTAAGGAAATCACCATGTGATGCGGAAACATGGAAGGCCAGCTCAACTGATACACAAAACAGATCAAGCAACACAATGAGAAGGAATGTGCAACATGAAAAGGAAGAGGAAAATATCCAGAGAATGTTATTGGATTCAGTTCCACACTATGGGCAACACTACAGCCTCAGTGCCCATCAAATGAAAAATCCTGGTTCTTATCAATCAGAATCTGAATTGAATAATTCTGAAGTCAGAAGGACTTGGAATTTGCCTTGTACAGCACAAAAGATGAGACAAGAAAAATGCTTTAGAGAAACTGTTTTGGAGCCTGTTTCTAGACACGTGATGAATTTTCTTCAAGTTGAAACAGGGAAAAAAAGTCTTCCTACTCAAGAAGGAATAAAATGTGTCAGAGATCTAAAGAGTCCATTGTCAAAAACAAGGAAATCAGAGACTGGCTCAATACAATGTGACACTCTGTGGGATGTAAATCCTAGGAGAAAATGGGATAGTCCTATTATGGGGCAAAAGGCATGGAATCAAAAGGACTTATTAAGAACAGTCTTAAAACTTTCAGATTTTTCCAGCCTTGATTCATCTGTACCCAAAAGCCAGAGCTACACGTTGGAGTTTTTAAGCAAGAGAAATATAATAAATCCCAAGCACGTAACCTTGAAGGCAAAGAAACGACCATGTTCACAGTTGCTTAATATCACAAGGTGTATTACAGGAAGCCATAGAAAGAGAAAGGGGTGCCCATTTCAGTACAAGATGAAAGAGAGGCAGGGGACTGAAAGTGTGGTGGAGGCATCACTCTCTGTTGCTGAGGGAACTGACATTCCACCACCCAAGATAGTGACTGATAAACACTCATTCGATACAACAGCAAGGAGCACTCTATATAACAGAACACTTCACAAAAATCTGCATGGTCATACTACAGAGGAGGAGGCAGAGTTAGTGGAAAACTCGGCCACAACTTTATTGGGGCCTTTAGATTTCTTCACACCTATTTTATCTGACTCTGAAAGCCAGATAAACACAGTACAGTTATTAGAAGAGAATATCAACTTGAATATCAAATGTTCAGTTATGAACAAAAAGGAGCCAGCAATTTCACAAATACTTAAAATCAGAAGACAGTTTACCACAAAACACAGGAACAAACATGGATCCAATTTAAAAGCCAAAATGAAACAGAGGACGCAAGATAAAAATGTGGCTAATACATTTCCAAATACTATTGACTTCACACCGGACACCCCTGACATCAAAAGGAAAAGCAGATTCAAAATAGGTATAGACACAGTATCAAGATTCCGTCACACACAACCAACACATATGGAGTTGCCAACTGAAGGGCTAGTGATTTCACAATCACTTAATGCTACCAGTCATGCTGCTTTAAGCAATAATGAGCGACAGGAAAAGAAGATATACAGAAAGAGAGATAAACCTGTATTATATGTGGACCTCAAATCCGTATATGATTGTATGCCTATTTTTTCACACATAAAAATGGAGCCATCTCCTAGTACCTGGGGTATCTATGAAGAGTCTTCTGAAAAGAGAAATGCCTTAAACAAAGCAAATACTAGCTCTGCTTATGCCTGCACACCTGTGTATCCTCAAATCATAAGACATAAAGCTAAGGCAAAAACGGCATATGTGAAAAACACTATGCATACCAAATGGGTAAAATTGAAGGCAAAGAAGCCACCTCTTTCCCAGCTGTTTCACACGATAGGATGTAGCACCAGAAGAAACAAAAAGGAACAGACATGTAACATTAAGAAGCAGAAGAAGGAGTTTCAGCAAGATAAAACTGTAACAGATATCTTCCTGAGCACTATTTGTGATTCTGGATCTGTTTCATCTCAAATTAAACAATTTACAGAAGTAAAAAGGGAGAAAGACAGGCCAAGAAATCCCATATACAATCCTCCACAGCTAAAGCTAGAGAAATCACTAAACAAAAGAAAAATGTCATCTTCAGTGTCCACTGATATTAATAATGCCGTATCTAGAAATATCAAAACACTGAAACAATGCATTAGAGCACAAAAAGAAAATCGCCAAACTGTTTTACTAGACATTCTCCCACAGTGTAGAGATCAGTTAGTGATTAGCCAAGAAGTGAAGAAGGAGCTTGACCAAGTGAAAATAGGATTAACGTTGGAAACAGACGTATACCCTGGTCTAGCTTCCCAGAAGAGGGAAATCGATTACCCTAGGTTCGACATCTCAAGAATTAGAACACATACAGAATGTGAATTCCTTGTTGCACAAAGGGTGAAGGAAGAAGATGTAGACGTCGTTGAACATTCCGTTTCAATTCCATGGGGGAGAGAAGTATCAGAGAAAACTGATGCTTCATTAAGTTCAAAAGGACAGAATGTATTTCTTACAGAGTTGGAGACTTCTCAGCAGAAGAGTTGGAAGGAGCAAGAATTGCCAAAACAAGGACGTATTTCGATGACAAATCTGGAGTCTGTTGCCTACCCCATTGTGGAACCCCCTCCTTTGAAAAACACAGGAAAGGTAGCTGAGGAAGACATGCACACTAACAAAGAAAATATTTCACATCTATTGAGAAGAGAAGACATAAAAGAAACTGATATCTTAAAAGGTTCAAAAGGACAGAAGTTTCTTTATACCAATCTGGCAGCCCAGCAAAATATATCTGCAGTGCAGAAAGGAGAGGTGAAGCCAGATGACACACCTGAAGTTATTGTGGATTCTGTATCTAGCCTAAATAGGGATAACCATTTTCAGACAACACAGGCAGTAAATACAAGGAGGGAAGATGTAAGAATTTCTATAAATTTGTATGTAAATCCATGGAGAAAAGAGCAATCAACATTAACTGATAGTCCATTAAGATTAAATGAACAGAAAATGGTTTTTTCTGAAAAACTGAAGGCAAAGCAACTACATAGGTCTGACCAGAATAAAGAAAATATTCTAGAATCCATTTCTTCATGCCTATTGCATCAACTCCATAATAAAACGCTAAAGAAAAATGTCTCAGCAAAAGGAAAGAGTTCAAAAGTTTTGAGTCCAGTGGTAGACAAAGCATCAAATGAAGCGGATACTCTAGTAGACCAACGTCCATGCTCAGGAGTTAACTTGCATAATAGAAGAAGAAAAGAACCTCAGAAAGAAAGTACACGCAAGTCTCTTCCAACATCTGTTTCTTATTCCTTGACGGATGTATTTCAGATTGAATTGCCGTATGTAAAGGAAGTATTAAACGCTCCAGTGCACCACGCTTCAAATACAGAAGGAATTGGCTTGCCTGTTGAGGAAAAAGAAGAGCAACCAGAATGTATGCACCAGATTTCTCCAAAGCCTGATTCTCACTCTTTGAGGGATATATTTCAGAGTAAGATACTATGTAAAGAGAAGGTATCAAAAGTAGTTAGCATCATGGATTACATTCCAAGTACAGAAAAAATTGACTCTCTCATTACAAGGAAAGAGAGCAAGGTGCAGATAGGTAAAGGTAAATCATGTATGAAATTGACAAGCTTGCGTGCCTCCTTGCCATCTCTATCACATACTAATGTGAATTCAAGAATAAAAGTTGGGCAAGATAAGTCAGGAATACTAAAGAGCTGCCTTCCACCACTAAAGGTCAAGGTATCACCAAATGTCAGGAAAACACTATTTGCAGAGTCAATTAATAGAGATAGTTTAAGCAATGTCATAGAATCAAGACATTTGCCACAGGAAGATAAGGAATATGGAGAAAATATAGTATATGTGAAAGACATAATGGGCCTCAAATGTGTCACTTTTAAAGGAAAGAAAACACCTTTGAAATACATACTGCATGGACAAGAACCACAGTGGAACAACAGGGAACAAGAGGAAATGATGCAGAAAGAGAAAAGTGATCTAGACATAGTTCAGAATAACTTCCATGCTTCCATTCCTTCTTCACCACACCCGGAATGGATTCTTGGAATAAAGGAGGTCCTCATGGCAGGAATCACAAGATTTTGTCTTCCATCACTGACACTCAAGGAATTATCAGATGCAATGGGAATATGTGAGGAGCCAGCTGATGATATTTTAAGCAGTATAAAAAAAGCAAAATATATGCCACAGACAGATAGAGTAGAAATGGCTTTGGAAGAAATAAAGCAACCCAAAAGAATAGGTTTGAAAGCAAAACAGTCTCCAATTGCACAGGAATTACAGTTGAACATCAAAGAAAACGAGAAAAACATGCAGGAAGATAAAGATAATCAAGTTGGGACTCAGAACACATCTCGTACTTCCATCTCTTTCCCACCTTACCCAGAAGTGGACATAAACATAAAAGGGGAAGAAGCCATGCTAATAAAAACAAGGTCCTCTTTTCTACAACCAGAACTCCAGGAGTCATCAGATATAGAAAAGATAGCATACAAACCGTCTATTTATGGTGATATCTCAAACAGCATAAATAAAGCCAAAGAACATATAATGCAGGAAGAAGAGGAGCGAGTAAAAAAGGAAAACGTCATATCTTTTAGGGAAAAGAAATCACAAATTTCACAGGAAACCCAGCTGGACATTGAAGATCAAGAGATAAAGATACAAAAAATTAAAGAGGAGCCAAATGTCCTTGTGACCAATGTTGGCACTTGCATAACTGCTCCTTCCCATTTAAAATTGGATACAAGAATTAAAACAGCAGACTCTCCAACCAAAGTAACGAGGTACTCTCTTCCAGAACTATCACACCAGAAATCATCAGATGCAGTGAAAAAAGCAAATAAAGAGTCCACTTTATTTGATGATTATGTCACAGGTGATGTGCAAGAAGCAAAAGAATATTTGCTACAGAAAGAAAAGAATGATGTAGAGATATCAGCTGAGAGAGACAAGATGGATCCAAACAATACAGATTTAAAAAGAAAGAAAGCACTTTCACGGGACATACCATTGAATCTTAAAGAGCAGGTGAAAGTGGATTCAGAAAGTGAAGAGCAGGAGAGAATGGATGGAGGAGGTAAAGGTGAACAGGAAGTCGTTCTGCCCACACATTGGGCTTCTGAATCTTCTCTAACTCAACATGAATCGGACACAAGAATAGACGGAGAGGAAGACATCCAGGGAATAACAAGATCAGCTGTTGCACAACGACACCTGCAGAAATCACTTGATGCAGGGAAAATAGCATATACAAAGTCAACTGGGGATGACATCTCAAAGGATGTAAGAGTAGTACCAGAGTATGAGCCAGAGAAAGGAGAAGATAGAAGAAAAATAGTAAATATGAAATATCTAATGTATCCCAAAGGCACAACTTCCAAGGAAAAGGTATTACCGCTTTCCCCTGTACTCTATACCTCTGGGAGTTGTGGCCCCCAAATTACAGAAGTACAGACAAACATAAAAGAAAAATTAGGAAACATACAGGAAAGAAGTGAACTAGGTAAGCTTCTGACAAGAACTTCTCTACTTCCATTTAAATTAAACAAAGGTATAGAAGGCAAGGAAGAGAAGAAAGGAATAACAAGACCCTTTCTTCTACCCTCATGGCACAAGGAATCGTCAAAGGCTGAGAAATTAAAATATACATTACCACCTTTGAATGGCATCTCAAGCAATTCAAAAAGAACAAAATACACGACACAGACAGAAGAGGATAAGGCAAAGAGTTTTGAGGAAGACATAATGGATCCCAAGTACATAGCTTTGAGGGCAAAGAAATCACCCCTTTTCCTTATACTCAAAACAAAGAAACTGCAAGTAAACATCAAAGAACAAGTGAAAGTGGGACAAGAAGATAATGAAAAAACGGTTGTGCTTCTGAGCAATATCCATCCTTTTATCACTTCTTCAACTCATCTTAAGTGGGACACAATAAAAGATGAGGAAGGTGAGCCAGGAATATTAAGAAATGATGTGCCACATCTTGAGCTCCAAGAATCATTGCCTTCAGGGCGAATAGCACCTGCACCCACGGATTCACCCGATAGCCATGTGAATAAAGGAGAACAACACCCACAACAGGGAGAAAGGAACAGAGTACAAACAGAAGCCACGAATGGATCAATGCAGCCCAGTGGCACAGATTTTAAGGCAAAGATATCACCACCTCCTCATGTGTTCAGTGTTACTGAGCACAGTGCTTTGAACAACAGAAAGGAACCACAGTGGAGCATGACAGAGAAGGCAGACCAGGAGCAGCAAAGAACAGGAGACCCTGATGTGGCTCTGACAAAAACTCCTCCTTCCACACCTTCTCCATCTCACCACAGTTTGGACACAAGAGCCAAAGAAGACAAAGACTCACTTGCAATTATAGGATTCTCTCCTTCACAATCGCTGTGGCCCAAGTCATCAGATGCAGGAAAAACCCAACATGCAGATTCCAATAAGGGTGTTAGCTCATCCAACGTAATAATAAAAGTTTATCAACCTATGCCTTGTACAAAGGCAAAGAACAGAGTAAAAATAAAAGATGGGGAAGGTAGATTTCCCAAAATAATCACTTTGAGAGCAGAGATATCCTCACTTCCACATATACCCAGTAGAAAGAGACTACCTTTGAATATTAAAAAGCGAGGGAAAGAAGTGCAAGAAGGCAAAAGTGAGCCAGAAATGGTTCTGAAGGAAGCCTGTGCCTCCTTACCTTCTCCATCTTACCTGAAATGGGACAAACGAATGAATAAAAAGGATGACACGTTAGAAAAAACGCAATTCTCTTTTCCACCATCAAAGATTCAGGATCCATCCAATTCAGGCAAAAAAGCATATACTAAGTCATTTGATGGTGAGTTAAAGGAGAAGGATAGACTCAAAATAGATATTGAAGACAAAATGGTCCCAATGTGTATGGCTCTGAAGGCAAAGAAATTACCCCTTTCACATACACTCGATACCAAAAAGTTGCAGTGGAAAATTAAAGAGCAAGAGAGAAAGATGCAGAAAAAGAAAAATGACCTAGTTAAAAATCTGGGAAACATGGGTACTTCTTTACTTACTCTACCATATCTTAAATTTGGTACAACAGAAGGAGAGGGGTACATGGTAAGAATTACAAGCCTGCCTCTCCCACAACTACAGTCTAAGGAATCACTAGATGCAGTGAAAACAGAATATGCAGAAACAACTGACGGAGAACTTTCAAATGATGTAAAAGAATTAAAAGAACACACGTTACAAAAAGAAGTGAGAGATAGAGAGAAAAACGTGGATATGAATAGTATAGTGGATCCCAATGATAGGTATTTAAAAGCAAAGAAATCACCTATTTTACTTAGATACAATCTAAGTGACCTTCAGTGGAAAACTAAAGAGCAAGAGGGAATGGCTCAGGAAGGTCAGCGTGAGCCAGATGGTACACTACTGACTAAGACTGGTACTTGTAGAGCTTCCCTACTTCACCTTTACAAGAATACCAGAATTGAGAAAAAGAGAATGCCCATATTAACAAGATCCTCTCTTTTCCCAGTCAACTTCCAGGAATCATCAAATTCTGAGGAGGTGGAAAGTATAGAGCCAATTGCTAGAGATAGTTTAATCAGGCCACAAAAAGGGAAACATCACGTGACCCAAAACAAGGAAGGGGGTGGAGTAGAAACAGTAAACCTCGAGTTCTCCAAACATCAAGAAAAGAGGGTGCAAGAAAGTAACAATGAGCCAGGTGTGGTTCTGGCCAACTCTTCCTTGCCATCGTGGTCTCTCCCTCACCTCCAATTGGATAAAGAAAAACAGGTAGATGATGAAATGCTAGTACCTACAAGGTCTGTTGTGCAGAGATTATCAAATGCTGGAGAAATAGTACATACAGAAGCAATCAGTGGTGATGTCACGCAAGACAGTCAAAATGAGAAACAACATATGCAGCAGGAAGAGGAGGAGGACAGAGAAAAAACTATGAGAAGTATGACGCATACCGCAGATATAATTTTGAAGTCAAAGAAATCACCTCCTTCACATATGCTCCATAGAACAGAACTGCATCTGATCATTGGAGGGCAAGAACAAAAGAAACATGAAGGTCAAGGTAAACCAACCTGCACAGTGCCCAGAAAAATTTATGTTTCCAAACCTTCAGCTAACCTTACGTTGGATAAAGGTACACAAGTAGATGAAAAAAGGCTTGGAATTAGGAGACCCTCTCTACTCCCACGCATGCTTTCAGGATTATTGGATACAGAGAAGAGTGCAGATCCACGGACAGTTTGTGACATAAGAGAAAGAAAACAACATATGTCACAGAAAGAAAAAAAGTATGAAGTGAAAACAGTAGATATGAGGCTCAGGATGCATCACAGAGAGGCCAGGATTTCATCAATTTCACATATCTTTAACACAAAGGAATTTGTGTTGAACATTAAAGAACAAAAGGAAAATGTGTGCAAAGGTCAAGAGGAGCCACCTATAGTTCTGACAAGGACTTTCCTTTCCATCCCATCAGCACCTCCCCTTTATCTAGACTCAGGGAACAGAATAGACAAAGATGTACCAGGACCTACAGGATCCTCTCCTCTCCAGCAAAATCTCCAGGAATCATCAGATACCCAGAAAACAGCAATTACAGAGGTAGTTGCTCGTGATAGTGGAATCGTTGTGAAGAAAGCCAAACGCTCTGCGCCACAAGAAGAGACAAGGCAACTGTGGATCTCCAACTTCATGATCGATGTACAGCGAAGGAATGAACCTCCACGAGTCAAATCTGAAGGAGACTTGAGTCTGTTAGTTTTAAATTCACAGCATGAGGACATTTATTTAGCAGGATTTGGTACCATAAGTGGGAAAAGGCTGGAATATTTCTTTACAGGGCAAGAGGCTCAACCAGAAAAATACAAGACAGAAACTTTTACTACGTTTCTTTCCTACCCCACAATGGATCCAGCTAAGATGGGAAACCTGAAGAAAGAAACTGAAATAATGGATAATGTAAACCATAAAATGAGTCCTGAGCGTTTCTTCGTTTCACCACCAAGGAAACTATCCAAGGAAATATATGTCCCATTTGGTACTCCTGTATGTACAAAAGGATTTTCTGTTTCAGAGCAAGATGCCCACCAACAAAGAACTTTATCCAAAGCATCTCCAGGATCTTCAAATTCATATACATCTGATAAGCCAGAGAAAGAGGTACAAAATCATGATAAAATGAACAGCATGCTCTCTTCCAAAGCATTAGCCCCAGAGACAAAGGGATCGCCTGAAAAAATGAATATCACAGAGTCAGATACCCCCCCAATTAAAGAAGAACAAGAGATTGTTGTGAAAAAGCAAGTGGTGCTACAGTCTGGAAGTGGACATAAGACCTGCCTGGACTCCAACTTTTCTCTTAAATTCCCATTTAAAAATGGAAGGCAGAAGATGCCATTGGAAACAGATGTACGCAAGCAAACTACAGTGTACCCCAGAATACAAGTACTACCAGGAACACACGTGGATATTACAGTGTTTGATAGCCTAGGAGGGGAAAAAGAGCAAGCATTGCCAGAGCCAGAACAAGAGGAATGCATTCTAGAATCATTTCAGAAGTCTCTTTCCTCCCACTGGACTTTTCCAGTTCAATCTGAAGATCTGGAGGGAAAAAAAAAGGACACTAGCACTACTTTAAATCTGGAGCAAAAACCATTAGAAATGGAAGAAGGGGAATTAAAAATAGACACAAATGTAGTTATCTGTCTGGAAAAGGACAAAACAAAAATGCACAAATGCATCATTGTCAACCTGGAGGAGAACATAAAAAGGGACGTAAGAAATACTGTACACCAGAACACTCCATCTCCAAAGGCAGAGGACTCTCCAACTAACACTCAGGTGATCACTCGTTTGGGAAACAGCTGCCCAATCAAACGAAAACATACAAAGGACCTAGAAGTCCCTGGTGCAAAACAAAATATTCAGCCACAAAAAATGTTTCAAAAACAGATTCTGGATTCATTTTATGCTTACGTTCCTCTTTCTCTCAAATCTGACGGCCAGAAAGGCAGATTAACAATAGCAGATTTGAAAAGAGAATTGAGCCCCAAATGTTTAACTATGAAAATCCAAAATCACCCAATTTCACAGATTCTTAGTAACACAGGACATGGTACTCCAAGCAATAGAAAGAAATTAGAGTATGACTTCAGCAGACCAAAGAAAACAGTTTTGTGGCGTGAAGCTGCCTCAGGAATATGTATCAGAAGTCTTTATGTTTCCCCGATGAGTTCATCTCAGACTGAAGAAACAGTAGAATCAGAGACAAACCTAGAAAGAGAAAAGATACTCTGTCTTTCTGAATTCCAACAGAAATCACCAAACACTAGTGACAGTAAGAGGAACAGCTCAAGCATTGTAAAAGAAGGGTGTCTTCCCTTCTTCCCACTGTCAGAATCAGAAGCAGAGCTCAGCAGTGAAACAAAGGAAAACATTTTAATTCCACAAACAAAAGAAGAAAGCGTTGTTCCATGGCTTGATAGCTCAAGGATCAGAAACGAACCTGACTTGCTTACGACTGAGGAAGAAGGAAAGGCACCAAAACCCATTCTGACGCCCACAGAGCATCGACTCATGTTTGATGATCCAAAGGACAGGGTAGAAACCCACATGCAAAGTACCCTAAGTATGAATATTTCCCCCCCAGGAGTAGGAGAAACACGACGTGGGGCTGAGCTATTCGATACCATGGAGTGTGCCTTGCGACCAGAACAGGGGGACCAGAGTGAACCCATCCAGGACAAAACCACACAAAAGGTCCAGCAACAGAAAACTTTTCCAGGAACTGGGCCTGTACCGTCTCAAATGATAAGTAATGAAATAAAAGCAGTGGTGGATAGTGTAAGTGCCGACAGTATACTTCCTCTTTATGAAGCAATTAAAAATATCTTTGAATCTCAGATAAAAAATATGATTCAAGACAAAATTTGTGAGGATACACTGGAAAAAGTAAAAGCCCATAAACCTGATGCTCGGAAGTCACCATCTTTTGTAGGAAGTCCAGCTAGAACATCCACGATAAAACCTCCTAAATTGCAGCCAAAACCCATTTTAGAACATCTTCCTCCCAAAGAAAACGATAAGCTCATGAATCATTTAGAGGTAAAAGCATTTGAAATAAAACTGAATCTGATACCAGAGGTAGCAAAAAAATCTTTCCAAAAGTTCAACTTTTATCTACACCAGTCTATTTCAGAACATAACAGTTGGAGGCTGTATCGAAGACATAAAACAGTGTGCTTTTTGCCTCTAGAAGGGATCGATACTATCGAACCTAACTGGAAACAGAAATACTCCAAGGATTCACCTCCTGTCCGCTGTATGAAGACATTGATCATCAGTGCTTCAAGTGATGGCAAAGAGATCATTACAAACCAAAAGAGTATTAGAAAGCTAGAGAGTGGGGCATCGTCAGTGACTTCTGCTAATGGGATGCCACTGACTCCTATCCTTCAACACTACTCAGCAGAAGAAAAAGACAAACTTCTCATACACTTTTCTATAAAAACATTGGAGATTCAAATGAAAGCCTTTCCCAGAATCGTAAGAGAATCTTGCACAATGGCTGGTGCTCAGAATACAAAGAAACCTTTATCTAAATTTGTTAATTCCGGTGTCAAAGTACCAAAACAAAAAAACAAAGTTTTGTTACTTTTTGAGGAAAAATCTCTTCATCAAATAGATCTTGATTTACAATACAAATACCTTAGTTTTCTCCTGGGGCTTCCAGTCAAAAGTATGTTCCCTAAACCAAATGCACTTCCCGAACATATTCTTAAGTTAAACAGAGTTGCAATTTGTAAAAATATAGATAACAGGGGAGAAAGTGGTGGTGGTCTTTGCACTGACACAGAACTGTTAGAACAGCACATCTCTTCCAGAAAGCAAAGTCCCCATGAAAACTCACCATTGATGAAAAAACTCCGTGAGCCAACCCACGCAAGTGCTCCTAACCCTGGTCAACAGGGCACGGCGCAGAAAGAGAGCACAGTTCTTTCAGAGTCAAAATCTCACGTGACTCCAGAAAAAGAGAAACAATGTCATGTGTGGTTTCAGGAAACAAATACATATAAATCTTTTGATCCAAAGACTCAGGAAAGGGCTCCCAGTTTAGTTGGTTCCCATTCAATTCAGATTTCTGAAGATTTTACTGAGAGTCAGACAAATATTCACAGCCCAGCCAACTTGGAGAAACGCTCAGCTCTTGAAGTATATGGGAGTGAAGAATGTCTGGTTTTAAAAGCCAGCCCATATTTAAGTCAGGAATCCCCAAACATTCTGTTTGAATTACAGAGAGGCATTCCTTTGGAAAATCTCTACAAGACGAGAAAAAGCAAAACTAACTTGAAACCATTTTACAGGGAAGATTCAGGTTCCCATCATCATATTAGAGGCTGCAGAAAACATTCCTCAATTGCAACACCCTCTTATGAATCCCTCAAAAGCAGGAAATACAGGTCATCTGACAAAATGCCATTTCCCGACTGGTTGTGCCACGGTTCATTAAATGCTGTAGGCGTTTCATCTAAATCATCTTCCATTCCATCCAGTGAAGAGAAGATTTCAGGGACCGCAGGGTATAGAACCAACTACTCTTTAGCTCCCTTAACGGAATCAAATATCAAATTACATCTCGCAAAAAGCCAAGGCCAACCTTACAGACATCTTGAAAGCAAAGAAAGAAGGAAGGCGAAATTGGATTTATTTAGAAATAACAACGTTCATTGGGACTGTGATTACAGCTATACACAGAATGAAGAGAAATGCACAAGAAAAAAAAATGTATGTAATTATGAGGTGGAAAGACCGAATCATTACCCAAGCAAGCCTAAGTTACCGTCAAAGTCTCGTCGAGAGGACTTCTTCTTCCATTCTGAAAGAAAACAAAACCAGCCATTTTTTTATGCCTGTATACCAGCAGATTCACTGGAGATTATACCTCAAACCATTCGCTGGACTATTCCCCCAAGAACCTTAAAGAAGACAAACTTCAGAGTTCCTCTGGTGGCAAAGATTTCAAGTTCTTGCAATATATGGACTTCATCCAAAAAGCTCTTGGGGTCTCTCTTGGAGTCCTTCAGTCAAGTTCAGCCAAATTGATATTACCATATCTAGATTCATCTGAAGTGGAAAGCTGGTTGTTATTGTGGTATTTTGTGAAAAATAAAATCAGATAAAGTCAAATGGT
Organism: Cryptoprocta ferox; assembly: GCA_028646485.1. Taxonomy (NCBI): domain Eukaryota; kingdom Metazoa; phylum Chordata; class Mammalia; order Carnivora; family Eupleridae; genus Cryptoprocta; species Cryptoprocta ferox. The sequence continues at coordinate 124,519,850 of CM053574.1, read as the reverse complement.
CTTTTCATGAAGCGTTTTCTCAACCGATATATTTTATTTGTGCGGTAGATTTGCACAATTGTTCTGGGAGGATGGGAAGGAAAAGCAGATGACTTTCGGCTTGATCCCACCATGCAGTGGGGTCTCCTTTTAGTTTATGCTGCCTCATAATCCCGCAGGAGAGGAGCAGAGACATGGAGGCCTTCCCTCTCTCCATCTCACACCAATGACTGAGGATGAGTTGAAGGAAATGGAGCTTGTAAGTGAGATTGGCAGGGAATGACCAGAACATTGGGAGGGCATAGAAGGAGAGAGTTTTTTTAAACAGCAGTGAGGGTTCAATAATGCCAGAGGTCATGAAATACAGGAGTAAGTACTCATTTTGAGAAGCTAGATTCCTGTGATGACTTTGTCCTCATTCTGGACCTCAGCAGTATGACATTGACCTTCAGCTGATCACCCTCTGCCATCACGGGGTGGGGGTGGGGGCATGAAGTCATATTGGGCGCTCACCTGCCACTGTGCGGGAACACCCTCTGGGAGGGGCAGGAGGTCATTCTGCAGCGCCACCAGGGGAAGGGAGACTACCTCCCAGTGCACCTGTACTACCTGCCTTCCGGTAGGAAGCACACCTGCACACACACTTCACGGCCCTGGGCTTCACGGCCCCTGGCTCAGGGCTGAAGCAAGCTCACCTGATGGTGGAGGCGACTGAGAACCTGGAATGTGATACCAACAGCGTACCTTACCTTTGCCCTTGGGGCTGATGACCGCTGCTCCAACTCTTGTTGGAGGTCCAGAAAACCCCAGTCAACCCAGGCGCCGGTGGGAGAACACTACAGATCTGTAGGATTGGGGTGGAGGTGGGGCAGCAAGATTTTTAGCAACAAGTAAATATTTTAAAAATGTATTTTGTGCCGGCTTATTCCTAGTATGTGAGTAAAGCCTTGGTCTCATTCAGAAAATAAATTTGGCAGGGGGGCTCATAAATATTCCATGATGTTAATATTTTTTTATTAAATGACAAGACAGATGATAGCTTTTCATATCACCGTTACACTAATGCTAGGAATAATAATGCTTCCTTTATTAAAAATGCTATTTTAAAAACATATTTACTATATTTGGAATATTTGGGCATGCTTAATAAAATAAGCAATTATAAAACATTCCATTTTTTTTACTAAGGAAAGTACATAATTTTATACAATTTACACACAATTTTTAATGTTAGCAATAGAAATAAGGAAATTATTTCACTTGTTGATATTTCACAATAAAAAGACATTAACTCCAAAGACATATGCTACAACCATATGGTAGACTTTGTCATCAATATGATAGTCTTGGCATCTTAAATGAATTCTGTCCATGGGATTTGACAATCAGATTGAATATATTAATGCTTTTTATTATAGAAAATTTTGAACACACACACACACACACACACTAGAAGACAAAATAGTATTATGTACTTCTATGTACCCTTCACCCAGCCCTCAAATTTTAACCCACAGCCAAACCTGCTTTATCTACTTCTCGTCTACTTCTCCATGAGTATTTTGACACAAATGACAGATATATAATTTTATCTATGAATATTTTCTATATCTCTACAAGATAACTATTTTTTAACATATCCATCTCACATCTTAAAAACTAACATTGATGTCTTAATGTCAAATATTTAGTCAGAAGGTTTCCAATTACTTCATGATGTCATTTCCTAGGTTTATTTGAACTGGGATATAAAGAAAGGCACACTTTGTGCTTGGTCTTTTAAGTCTTTTTTTTAAAGCTTTTGTATTTATTTTGAGAGAGAGAGAGTGAGAGAGCGCACAAGCAGGGGAAGGGAAAAGAGAGAGGGAGAGACAGAATCCCAAACAGACTCTGCGCTGTCAGTGCAGAACCCAACACAGGGCTTGATCCCATGAACCGTGAGATCATCACCTGGGTTGAAATCAAGGGTCAGATGCTTAATCAACTGAGCCACCGAGGTGCTCCTCTTATAAATCTTTATTAATCTATAGGCTTTTCATTCCATTGTTTGTTTTTTTCTTACAGTTTCTCAAATTGAAGAAACCAGGTTATTCTGTAGAGTTGTCCATGATCTGTGTTTTGCAGATAGTATCCCCATTGGCAGATTGAAATGATTAACTGGATTCCTAATTGTTCCATAAAAAGGACTTCAAAAAGATTACACAATGTGCAGCATTTAATTAAAAAAATTTTTTTTAACATTTATTTATTGTTGAGGACAGAGAGAGACAGAGCACGAGCAGGGGAGGGGCAGAGAGAGGGAGACACGGAATCTGAAGCAGGCTTCCGGCTCTGAGCTGTCAGCACAGAGCCCGACACGGGGCTCGAACCCACGAACTGAAAGGTCATGACCTGAGCTGAAGTCGGATGCTTAACCGACTGAGCCACCCAGGCGCCCCATGCAGCATTTTAAATTTAGTGTATTGTTTCAGAAGATTGGCTGTCACTTGTGACAATGTGACAATGCAAATTTGAAACTGTTAGAGCTACAGAGCTCTCTGTAGCTAAATGTTACATAGAGCTGTTATATAATTAGAGCTGTTAGAGCTAAAATGGCGAAATTTCCTACCATAAATGATAGGGACAGATGAGTGACTAGTTCTTACATCGTGAAGACATTTTGCATCATGAGACATCAAATGTCTATTTGTTAATCGAGAAATATTATAAATTTCTGAATGTAAAGGTAGATAAGAAAAGGGCATATTTAGAGTAGGAGATAAGTCAGTACAGAGTTCAAATTTTGTAAAGCTGATCGAACCCAAACTGCCATGAGTCCCAAAAAGTGACCTTTTGGTCAACTGCTTAATATTTTCTTCCAAGATTTTTTTGGCTGCACACTCTTTGGTCCTCTCTTCAAAAAACAATTCTGTAATAATTTTTCACATAGAGATCAAAAATAAACCTATCTTCTAGAGGTTGGATCAAGATTTATCATTTATTACTGACAAATAAAAAATATCCGGCACTTTTGCTGGCTGAGTGGCCATTTTGCATACTACTTGCATCTTACTGACTCGATGTCAGTAAGATGTACTGACTTTTCTCCTTCTCTAGGAGTAGGAACCACAAGGCTTCATTACAGCATGAGACATCGAGTCAGTAAGATGCAGGCTGACAAGCTAAGACGTGCAAAATCTGTTACTTTACACACAGGTGACCTTGCTGGTTGTGATACCAGTATAGGCTTGTAACACAGCAACAAACTGGTAAATTGTCATGTGGTTCCCATCAAAAAAGAAAGTATACTAAATGTATCCTGTGTGCTCTGCTCTTTTGAGTATATTCTTGTCAGACAAGCATATCCTTTCTGACTAGGTGTTGTAGAGAATGATTTATCAACTTATACTTTGACACACCTGATGGCTGGAAGATTTTCTACAGACCAGTTTTCTATACCTCCCTCCCATGTCCTGTTTTTCCTCTGTACTGGACATTCCTCCTTCCCCAGGGCAGTGTAGGAAGTTTTCACATGATCTATCCCTGGACCTTACCCCTGACCTCATGTCCCAATCTGGGATGTGTCCTTCACAGTGGGGAGAAGGATTCCTGGAACCTATTTCTACACTGGGATGGTTAGCATAACTAAAGACAAAAAGTGAATGTCAGGGCACCTGGTGGCTCCATCAGTTAAGCGTTCGACTCCTAGTTTCTGCTCAGGTCATGATCTCATGGTTTGTGAGTTCAAGCCCTGAATCGGGCTCTGTGTTTGTGGCCTGAAGCCTATTTGGGATTCTCTCTCCCTCTCTGCCCCTCTCCCCCAAATAAATGAAAAGTGAATGTCAATCACAGTTAGCCCACTGAACCCACACTACAAGCATCCTAACTCCATTTCCCATGAGATGGATCCTAGAAAGTGTTTGCAGCCTCTCTGATCTCACCAAATATGAAGTCAAATATGACATGTGGTAAGTCAAACTAGAAAGATAGTATTTTTAACTAATAACAGTTAAGATATCTCATTTACAAATCTTTGGGGGCCCTACAGCCTGCGCTTCTTTCGCTTTTATGGTACATCTGCTTATGCAAATCAGACAACATTAATTCATAAATTTCCATATTGTAGCATCAAACATTTACTCAGTGTTTGCCATGTGCCAGGCCCTGTCCTGGGTACTGAAACCTTGACTTCGGAAGCTCCCCGTTACAGGTTGAGAAGAGACCATCTTTGCAGAGCCGTGTAATAGGCTCACACACACACACATCCCTAAACATGCCTATGTTCCTGTATCTTTGCTGGAGAAAACAAAAGCAGTTTTGAGGTCACAGTTATTTGGCGTGAGCCATCTATCGAGAATTACCCATGTGGAGTGGATGTTGGCAAAACGATGAATACCCAAGCCAAACCCACATGGCCTCATTTCTTTTAGACACATAAGACTCTGAGGGAACTGAGACTTAATGTGTTTCCTTTTGGCTTTAAATACCCGAGTTATAACAGATGCTGATGGTGCATCGATGTGCCACTAAAATTGGGGAGAGAAATTAGGCTCAAGTTTTAAGGGAATGAGGAATGTTGAGAGGACAAGGTGGAGGAAGGGTTTTTCACAAGCTCTTCTGTGCAAGATTTAGACTTAGGTCTGAGAAGTTCCTAGTCCTACTGCGCAATGACATGCCTAAGGGCCTTGACCCATTACTTGGAAGAACTAGAGGAAACAACAGGAATTCACCCTTAACTCAGAGGTTCCCAAACTTTCTCAGTGCCCTCAGTGTCTCTGATTGTACCCCTAGGCTGAAATATTAGTTAATAACTCTTCATATTAAGTAGCTTAGGTCCAAACAACTTAATTATTATTCATATCTTAAAAACTTAGCAGTTGTTTGAAAAAACTATATGTTTACATTTTTTAATATTTATTTTTTGAGAGAGTGCACTCAAGCAGGGGAGGGGCAGAGAGAGAGAGAGAGAGAGAGAGAGAGAGAAAGAAAATGCCAAGCAGGTTCTGTGATGTCAGTGCAGAGCCTGATGCAGGGCTCAAATCCACGAACCCTGAGATCATGACCTGAGCCAAAGCAAGAGTCAGACACTTAACCAACTCAGCGACCCACGTGCCTCAAAACAATATAAGTTTTAAAATGTTTTATTTTAGAGGTGCCTGGTGGCTCAGTCGGTTAAGTGTCTGACTTCAGCTCAGGTCATGATCTCATGGTTTGTGGGTTCGAGCTCTGCATCAGGCTCTGTGCTGACAGTGCAGAGCCCGCTTGGGATTCCCTCTCTCCTTTCTCCTTCTCTCTCTCTGCCCCTCCCCTACTCATGCTTATTCTCTCTCTCTCTCTCTCTCTCTCTCTCTCTCTCTCTCTCTCTCTTTCTCTCAAAATAAATAAATAAGCTTTAAAATGTTTTATTTTGTTTTTAAATAACCACAATTACTTGCTGAAGGGATGTGTGCCTATTGGGCACTGAACAACTTTTCAAATTTTAGAATCAGATTGGAAACTCCATGCTGATTTTTGTGCAGTGTTTTCTTTCAATTCAGCAAAAGCTAGAAAACTCAGCTTCACAAATAAATCGCAGAATGGAGAGGAAAATGTAGCACCATCTGATAATGTAACCGTGAACCACCTTGAGCTAGTAGTTCACACAGTGTCCAACAGATGTCGCCATGTTTCCCTCGCAACTTAAAAATATTTCACATGGCCACAGGGCACATGTTTGGAACTGCCACCTCAAGTTTGTTGCAACGCTCTATTTTTGTAGTTTGTTCAAGAGCAGGCATCCAAGAATAATAGGACAATGAGGGTGGTGTGAGCGGGGCGAAGGAACCGAGTCGTGAGACACTAAAGCTGGATGGATTCATTTCTTCCTCTAAGCGGATAACCCTACATACACATAGTCACTCCAATTTGTGTCATCTTACTCTTTCGGCAACAAAACGCTGGTGGGCCTTAGTGCATTTCCGTAGTCCATTCACTCCCACCTCTCCTAGCTACTTCATACCTTTACTTCTTTCCTTAAACCTCTAATTCCTCCTACCCCATCCTCACAAGCAGATGACCTTACTTTGTACTTTACTGGAAGTGAGGAGACTTTTCACTGACTCTCTTCCCATCTGTACCTGCCATGGATGGACGGGCCTCGCTACCATCTCAAGCCAGTGCCTCTGCCCATTAGATCCCAGTCCTCATCTACCCAAGGAATCATTTTTACATTCTCCCTTCTCCGTAGCGCCTCGTCATTTTTTCTCTCTCTACTGGATCATTCCCAACAGCACATATGCTATTATTTCTTTATCTAAAAACAATATACCAACAGATAAAAGTCCCCAAGTCATCCCTGAACCTTTCATCCGCCGCCAGCTACTTTCCCAGTTAGTTTCTTCTCTTAGCAAGAAAAACCCTCAAAAGAATTCTTCATTCACTCTCCCATTCCTCTTTTCCATTGTCTTTTTAAGAAAAAAATTTTTTAATGTTTATTTATCATTGAGAGACAGAGAGAGACAGAGCATGAGCATGGGAGGGGCAGAGAGAGGGGGAGACATGGAATCTGAAGCAGGCTCCAGGCTCTGAGCTGACAGCACAGAGCCCGATGCAGGGCTCGAACTCACAGACTGCGAGATCATGATCTGAGCTGAAGTCAGATGCTTGACCAACTGAGCCACCCTGGCGCCCCTCCATTGTGTTATAAATCCACACCAATCTCCTTTTCCCCACCACTCCACCTAAACTTTTCTTACAAAAGCCACGAGTAACCTCTGCACTGTGAAGTTTAATGCTTTAACTCTAAATTACAAACATCTTCTATTAGCAATATCTGACCCAGGTGAGCGCTCCCTGTTTCTTGAAACAGTTTTCTATGACTGGTTGCCACAATACCACAGACTTTTGGTTTTCCCCTTGCCTTACTGGCTCCTACTTCTCAGTTGCTTCTGATGGTTCTTCCTCTTTTCCCTGATTTCTTAATGTACATGGTTTCCTTCCCACTCCCTTGGTGATCTCATTCAGTACCATGTCTTGAAAGAACATCTATACCTTTGATTAACTCCAAATTTACATCACCAACTCAAATATCTCTCCTAAACTCTAGACGTAGTTACCTAATTGCCCCCTCAGTTTCTCCACTTGTTTGAGCAGTAGATGCTTCAAACTCAATATAACCAAAACTGAAGTGCTGATCTTCATGCACAAACTTGTTCTGTTCATAGCCTTCCCCATCTTGGTTGATGTCGCTCTATTCTAGTTGTTCAGGTCAAAAACCTAGGGTTCGTGTCTTCTGGTTCCAGAGGAGATGGCATACCGCCTGCCACCCTATTTCTTCCTTTAGCTAAAAACTCTGGGCAAAATATATAAAAACAAATATCAGAAGTCTCTGAAGGGTAGGAAAAATAAGACAAATTAGCCAAGGACTTTAGGACACAAAAAGGGGGATGGAGGTGAGTTCCCTGTTTTATTTTTCCACCCATATATCCTGCTCTGGAGACTAGAGAATGCCAGAACCCAGAAACAAAGAGCAGACATAATAAAGACTTCAAGAAGAGACTTCTCCCTGTAACCCAAGGACCAGGAGAAGGGGAAGCTGAGCAGGACAGAACCCTTTGGACAATACCTACCTTAACCCTACTCCTCACACATACCACAAAAAAACTATACCCGCTCCTCTCTCTGCTGAGTATGACGGTCAGCACTGGTGCTGTGGGCCGAGCCCCAAATTCCTTCCTGTCCTCTAGTAATGAGGTGGCACATCTTCTCATCCCTACCAGCCTGTGGGTAAGGTTTCCATGGAGACCATGGGTGGCACCTTGACTTTCATTCAAGCAGAAAGTGGGGAAATGATTACTTAGAGACAGCAGCGAGAGAAAAGAATTCCTTACATTTGCATATGAAGTACGGGGGTTGGGTGGGGGGACTCTCAAGTAACCTAAGCATGAAACAGACCAGAGTCAAACAGCAAAATGTTTTAGAAGCGAATGCTAACTAGGATGCAGATTGGCCTCTAGGTAGCACAAAATTGGGGCGGACCAATACAATGCAGCAAAAGCTTTGAAAACTAAGTTGACATTTCAACAAAAATGTAAGGGGGAATGAAAAGCAAACATGGGCCAGGATGTGTGTTCTAAAGCCAAATAGGGTAACTACCTGCCAAGTTAGAGAAGAATAAAGAATTGGGTTCTCACAATATCCAAAAACTGCAGAGCACAATCAAATACCCTTCACCACATCAAGAAACAGAAAAATCTCATCTCATTAAGAAAAGACAAGAATCTGTGAAAGCCTTTAAAGCACTCACCCCCCAAATGCTCCAATAAGCAATTGGAAACAAATGGAAAAAATGAAGTCTCAGAAAAGAAATAGAAGGTATAAAGAGCCAATTGAAATTTTTTAAGCTGAAAATTAAATAAAATTAGCAAGTTCATTGAATGTGCTCAATAGCAGAATGGAAATGATAAACAAAACACCCAGTGAACTTGAAGGTAGGTCAGAAATCCAAGAATTCCCAGAGAAATTCATGCCAACATACACCATCATAAACATTTTGAAAACGAAAGACAGGGGCACCTGGGTGGCTCAGTCTGTTGAGTGTCCGACTTCAGCTCAGGTCATGAGCTCACGGTTGGTGGGTTCGAGCCCCGCGTCGGGCTCTGTGCTGACAGCTAGCTCAGAGCCTGCAGCCTGCTTCACAGTCTGTGTCTCTTTCTCTCTCCGCCCCTCCCCTGTGCACTCTCTGTCTCTCAAAAATAAATAAATGTTAAAAAAAAATAAAAATAAAAACTAGGCCTGACATTTGGGCTTCCTGTTTAAAAGAAACAAAAGACAAAAACATTGAAAGCAGTCAGTTCAGAGAAAGATGAAACATTTCCTTTGGGGAAGAACAATTAGAACAGCAGAGTATTTCTCATCAGAAGCCATGGAGCCTGAAGATATTGGCACCACATTTCCTAAGTGCTGAAGAAAAAAAAAGAGCTTTCAATAGAGAAGTCTATATTTAACAACGTCTTTTACAAATGAAGGTGAAATACATACTCAGATAAAGGAAAACTAAAATAATTTGTCACCAGTAAACCTTCCCTAAAATAATTGCCAAAGGAAATTCTCCAAACAGAAAGGAAATGATAACAGAAGGGAACTTGGAACATTAGGAATGAACAAAGCACAATGGAAAGGATGAGTAGATGAGAAATATAAGAGACTAGCCTTTGATTGTTGAAAACAAGATGTGAGTCTCACAAGTGTATTTTTTATATCATTTTTTTCTTTTATAGTTTACTGCCAAGTTGGTTTCCATATAACACCCAGTGCTCATCCCCACAGGTGCCCTCCTCCATGCCCATCACCCCCCTTCCCCTCTCCCTCACCCCCATCAGCCCTCAGTTTGTTCTCAGTATTCAAGAGTCTCTCATGGTTTGCCTCCCTCCCTCTCCCCAACTATTTTTCCCCTTCCCCTCCCCCATGGTCCTCTGTTAAGTTTCTCCTGTTCCACTTATGAGTGAAAACATATGGTATCTGTCCTTCTCTGCCTGACTTATTTCGCTTAGCATGACACCCTAGAGTTCCATCCACATTGCTACAAATGGCCAGATTTCATTTTTTCTCATGGCCATGGAGTATTCCATTGTATAGATAAACCACATCTTCTTGATCTATTCATCAGCTGATGGACATTTAGGCTCTTTCCATGATTTGGCTTTTGTTGAAAGTGCTACTATGAACATTGGGGGGGGGGTACATGTGCCCCTATGCATCAGCACTCCTGTATCCCTTGGGTAAATCCC
>CM053574.1:124488599-124509625 GCA_028646485.1 Cryptoprocta ferox | reverse complement strand
AGATACCATATGTTTGCACTCATAGGTCTAACAGGAGAAACCCAACAGAGGACCATGGGGAGGGGAAGGAAGAAAAAGAGGGAGAGGGAGGGAGACAAAACACGAGAGACTCTTGAATACTGAAAACAAACTGAGGGGGGAAGGGGAAGGGGGAAAGGTAAAGGGGGGTGATGGTCTTGGTGGAGGTCACTGTGGGGAAGAGCACTGGGTGTTATATGGAAACCAACCTGACAATAAACTATAAAGTTTAAAAAAAAAAAAAAGAAAGTGGCCTAGTTTCATTCTTCTGCATGTTGCTGTCCAGTTCTCCCAGCACCACCTGTTAAAGAGGCTGTCTTTTTTTCCATTGGATACTCTTTCTTCCTTTGTCAAAGATTGATTGGCCATACATTTGTGGGTCCAGTTCTGGGTTCTCTATTCTATTCCATTGGTCTATGTGTCTGTTTTTGTGCCCATACCATACTGTCTTGATGATGACAGCTTTGTAGTAGAGGCTAAAGTCTGGGATTGTGATTTTAAAAGGCAGATTTATAAAGGGACCCAAATGGTAAGGTTTCTATATTCCACTGTTAACTACTGTTTAGCTATGTCTGTGAAGTTTCAGGGAGGCTCCCAAATGACCAATGCATGAAAGAAGCCAGCATCAGCACAGAAAGGGTTTTAAAAGTCAATTATAATGTTGCAAACTCCCAGAATCAGATAATGAAGTCTGTGTATGTTTTTAAAAATTATATATACAATAATATATTTTTAAATTATATATGTGTCTATGCACACACAAACACACACATATATGATATATTGAAAGTCATCTTCAGAGAAATCAAAATTGATTACCAAGTATCTTTCAGGCAGTTCCCCAGAAGAATGCAGGAAAAGGGAAATGGAAACAAAACACAGAGGGAATAAACATTTAAAATATATAATAAAATGGTAGACTTAGCTCCTAACATATTATTTCAGCCATAAAAAAGAATGAAATCTTATCATTTGTGACCATCTGAATGGATCTTGAGGGCATTATGCTAAGGAAATTGGGTCCAACAGAAAAAGATAAATATTGTATGATCTTACTTATATGTGGAATCTTTTTTTAAGTGTATTTATTTATTTTGAGAGAGACAGAGAGAGTGGGAGGCAGAGAGAGAGAGGGAAAGAGAGAGAGAGAGAGAGAGAGAATCCCAAGCAGGCTCTAGCCCCCCATGGGGCTCGAACTTAGAAAACCATGAGATCATGATCTGACCTGAAACCAAGGGTCAGACACTTAACTGACAGAGCCACCCAGGCACCCCATATGTAGAATCTAAAAACAAACGCTCATCCCCCCAAAAAGGAACTCACATTGGTGGTTGTCTGAGACATAAGGTGGAGGTGGGTAATATGGTAGGAGGGAGTCAAAAGACATCCAAAAGTGGGAGGGAGATGCCAGGGGATGCACTGTATTACCTGCAGCACCCAGTGATACCTCTACACAATTTAACCTGCCATTTCTTCTAGAATTCGCTACCACCAAAGGTATATCTCTGTAGTTTTCCTCATTTCATTTTAAGATGTGTATAAAATTCATACGTAAGATGTTTGCTAGTTTTCTTAAAACACTATCAAATATCTATTCCCAATCCCTTCTGCACAACATATAAACAATTCCATGGCTTTTCTAGCATCTCAGATATGTTCCCTAAATATCTAGAAAAGCTTAATACCACATCTTAGCCAGCTCATTAGTAGATTTAGAACATGCATATCACCATAGGATTACAAGGATTATTACAAAATAAGCCATATCACCTCTCCCTGCTGACAAAAATAGACTAGAACTCTGGAAAGGAAAGCTTGCCCTTCATCCAAGAATCTCAACTGATTGTGAGCTACCTCATGGTGCATTTACCAGGCCTCAGAATTACTCTGTGTTCATTCTAAGGTAACATGTCATCAATTCTCCAAAACTCAGATCTTGCTGGCATATCATTTTCCAAAGGGAGTAAATAAGTTGCAGCATACTTTCTAAACACCAAATAATACCGTCCTGATGGACAAAGCAAAGTCATAGGACCCTGTGTGAGTGGCCATTTCATTAGGGAAGTTCCATTCCCACACAAGCCAGGTCTGAGAGCTCATCAGCCAACACTTATTAAGCACAATGATACACATTATATCATGTACTCTTCACACAGACCTGGTATTACTACTCTTCCCATTTTACAGATGTGGAAACTGAGGCTCAAAGTATCAACAACCTGCCCAAAGTCACCGAGGAAGGGACAGAGAATATACAATTCACATCACTTTTAAAGATCAGGTATGAGATTTCAAAGGTGGCTACGTCAGGCTGGGGAGGCAATCATGTGCCTCCGGTTAGAAAAGTTTGGGGAGCTCTGGCCTCCTCTCTGCCTCTCCCTGAACCCTGTCCCCCAGCCTCTACACTTGTGTTTTTCCAAAGCTGCTGTTCCTCCCAGGCCAGCGGGAGCAAACAGGGAAATGGAGAAGCATGGAGTTGACAGCCAGGAGACGTGGGGCTGGGCCCAGTTCTGTTACTATCTGCTGAACCTCCATGGCTTTCTTTGATAAAATAAGCTAGATTTGTGATCTCCCCTACTGATATCCAAGAGCCCTCTCCCCTCCCAAAAAAAGATAGTTGACTTTTTAGTTAGCATAATCTCAGCTGTCTCCTTTCAGCCTAATATTGCATGATTCGCAGTGAAGTCTCATGAAGCTTTTCTTAGCAGCTCACACCAGCCCAAGTGATTTCTTCTTTCTCTGAGTTCACAGCTCATCATTTGCCATATAGAGTTCTGTCCTGACATTATTCTTACCCCAGGACCTGAGAAGAATTAAAAAGGAGACCCAAATACCATTTGTCTAAATATATAAAAGTTATAAATCAAACTAACAAGCTGTTATAAAAAATATGTTCTGTCCTTCTGCTGTGACAAAAAAATCTTCATAATACCCTGGAAGCCCGGGCTCAAATTTAGAATTCTCAGACTTCTTGGAGATCTGCTCTGGAAAGTGACAGTGCAGAGAGGGTGACTCTTGGTCTAGGACGCTGGCCGACCAGCCCATCCCCCTTCCTCAACCTGGCTCCTTTCCCACAAAGATCATTACGTTCATGGGTGTGGACACATCAGCACACATATGTAAGCTGCATCAACCTCCCCCCCCCCACAGCTGTCCCTTGCCCAACCACTGGGTCCCACATTCTGTGTTCATTCCCTAGGGAACACTCCTGGAAAGAAACTTGTTCAGACCCCAGGAATTGGCTCAGGTCAGTTTGGACGAGGTGTTGTGCATTCCCAGGAAGCCAGAGCACCGTCCAGAAGAAAGTGGGTGGGCAAGACTGTTACTCCCTGCCTTTCTCCTCCTCCCATTATGCACACTGGGCACTCCTTGCCTGGAAGGTGGGCTCTGCATGGAACAAAGTCGGGTGGTCTAAGACCTGCGTGCAGAGCAGGGGATCCTCCTGTGGGCGTCTAAGGGTGCTACTAATCTTGTGACATTGCTTTTATGTGTTCTTTTATCTACCCTATTTTCTTCTTGTTAAACAAGATCTTCAGACAGGTTTGCTTCCTGTGGGTCCCAGACTTTTCCTATCATTTGCGTAAGATAATTGGATCTTTTACTTCCAGCCTATTGATGGGGTTTTCTTTGCACAATACCTTTTCTGTTACAAGATTCTTTATTGAACATTTATGCAGAATACTAGAAACCTAAACAATCAACCATTTGGAGTTAACCGCATACCTCTAGCGTCGTGGCTCAAAAGCATTTCTTCTCCACTTCATATTTCTCCATCTTAAAGTCGATTTTCTTTTTTTTAATCTTTATTTATTTTTGAGAAAGAGAGAGAGACAGCATGAACAGGGGAGGGGCAGAGAGAGAGGGAGACAAAGAATCCGAAGACAGGCTCCAGGATCTGAGCTGTCAGCACAGAACTCACGAACCGCAAGATCATGACTGAGCCGAGGTGGGATGCTCATCCGACAGAGTCGCCCAGGTGCCCCATAAAGTCTATTTTCTAATTTATTTGTCATTTATTGTAACGAGCTTTCTCTGGCATATTCATCACATGGACTATGAGTGTCACAACCCTGAAGCCATGCGTGTCCCCATATGTGTTTCTGTTGCCACCTGGTTAAATGCTACTTTGGCTGGATATGGATCCTTGGGTTGCAACCTTTTTTTAGCCGCATCATAAGCACTGTCTGTTTCCTAGCCTCAAGTGATGACAGAGGAGACATTCAGCACTATTCTAAGTCTTTTTCTTCAGTAAGTTTATTTTTTAGTTTGGAAGCTTTTCAGTTTTGTTGTTAGCCTTGGAGTTCAGAGATTTTCCAGGATATGGCCGCATCTAGGTCTTCAGTCTTTTCTGGGGTAGCACGGCCCTTTCAGTTCACAGTTTGGGTCACTCTCTTGTTTAAGGGTATCAATGTATATTCTGTCATTGTCCCCCATTTGCTTTTTGTCTCCTCTGGAGCATCTGTTATTTGCAGAGAAGGGTTTTGAGATGTGTCTTCCACGTTTCTCATCCTTACCTTCATGCTTTATATTTGTTTTTGAGATTATCTTCCACTTGATCTCCTGGGCCACAAATTTGTGTCTTAGCAATGAATAACCTCTCCTTCAATGCATCCACTGATTTTTTAAATAAAGGAATGATTATTTTTATTGATGGACTTTATAACATTTTAATTGAAGGATAACACATAAACATGCACAGATTATAAGTGTCCAACTGAAACATTTTTGCAAGAAGACAATCGTTTAACCATCATCCAAATCAAGACATAGGAAGCTTCCAGCCCCTCATATACTTCTTCATGGCCCCTTCCGGAAATTACCACCCCCACACAGAATCACTCTTCTGACTTTCATCACTATAGATTTGTTTTGGCTTATTTTGAACTGTACACAAATGGCGTCATAGAATATGTACTTTTTAAAAAAGTAATCTCTACACCCAACGCGGGACTTGAACTCATCACCCCAAGACCAAGAGCTGCATGGTCTACCTACTGAGGCAGCCAGGAGCCCCATAGAATATGTACTTTTTGTGTGTGTCTTCTCTTGTTCAACATGTTGTTGTGACCTTCATCCATTTAGACCTGGGTGGTTGACTCTCATTGTTGTGTAATAAATATCCCATTGTATGAAGCCAACACAAATTATTTATCCATTCTACTGCTGATAGACAAACAGGTTGTTTGCACTTGTTGGCTATTCGTGCCTGTGAAATATGCTGTTATATGCATTTGTGTAGGGGTACATGTATTTCTGCACGTCTGCAGTGTATACTGTTAGGCATGGCGTTGCTACCACAGAGGGTACACATAGGCTCAGCTTCCTTCGATACTGCTAAGCGATTGTTCAAAGTAGTTGTACCCATTCACCCTCCCACAGTAGTTTATGAGAATCCCAGTTGCTTCACATTATTACGAGCACTTTATATGATCATGTTTGTCCTATTTTACCCTCCTGATGGTTATTAGCGATGTTATTATGACTTTAACTTGCATTTCCACAATTGTTGTTTGTTGAATAAACTGGTAGCCAGTAAACTTACTAAATTCAGTTATTAATTCTAATACTCTGCCTGTAAATTCTTTTGTTTCCCCCCCGCACACACGCAACCATATCTGAAAATAATGGTAGTTTTATTTCTGCCTTTCAAAGCTATATGTTTTTTATTTATTTTTGCTAGAATTCCTAGTGTCATGATAGGAGTGGTGATAGCTGCTCTCATTGCCTCATTCTCAATAGCAGAAGGAAAACCTTCAGTATTTTACTGGGAAGTATGATGGGTGCTGGAGGGTTTTTAATTTTTTCTTAATATTTTATTTATTTTTGAGAGAGACAGAGCGTGAGCGGAGGAGGAGCAGACGGAGAGGGAGACGCAGATTCCGAAGCAGGCTCCAGGCTCTGAGCTGTCAGCACAGAGCCCGACCCGGGGCTCGAACCCACAAACCGTGAGATCATGACCTGAGCCGAAGTCAGATGCTTAACCGACTGAGCCACTCAGGCGCCCCTGGAGGGTTTTGTAGATGCTTTCGTTGAGATGAAGAAGGATTCTATTCCTAGTTTCCAACAGCATGTTTAAATCATGGACAGGTGTTACACGCTACCAAATGTGTTTTTCTACATTGATGAGATGATCGTACAACTTTTCTCCTCCCCACCCCCTCTCTGTTCATGTCATTTTAAGTATTAAACCACCCTTACATTCCGGTAATAAGACCCATTTTGACATAATGTGTACTCTTGTCAGGCATACCTTGATATGCTATTATTTTGTCTCCTTCAATTCACTACTGGTTTTTCAACTTTTGAAAACAGCCTTTTTTGGTTCTGTTTTCTAGTTCCAGCGCAAGTCTGTGTGCCATATCCGAGCCTCTGAATATTCTTTTTATGCACTTATGTCGGAGTTTCCATCTGTCCCTTTTAGAAATAGCTCCGTCACCAGGCGCCGCGGGCTCAGTGTGTTCTGGTTCTTATCGTCTTTGGCTGCTGCACCCGTTGTGTGTTCTTTTGCTCCTATGTGGCCCTGGTCATCCTGAGGGACTCCAGCCCAGCTCCCCGCTGTGCCCTGACCAACAGCTCTGTACAGCTTCGTCCCCGGTGGCAACTTGGCCATTTCCTGTCGAGACGGAGAAATCTATTTTCTCCTGCTCTTCTCAGCTGCCAGGCCAATGCTCTCCCGGCCTTGGAACTTGGGAGGGTTCAGCCCAGCTCTGCTCTTTCTCTGAAGGTCCTTAGCAGCAGAGGCACGAGCAGGTAATCCTACAAAAAGCCATGTGACATTCCCTTCTCAGATCTGTGGATCTGCAGCAGCCCCGCTCTTTCCATGAGCCTGTTGATTTAGACCATCTCGCACTCTCCCTGCCGGTCCTAGGACTCTCTTGTAGACCAGTGAGGGGGGAAGCGAGCAAGGTCCCTCCCCATCGGCACCCTGGCAGGTCCCAAGTCCTCTTCAGCGAATCAAGGCAAACCATGGAAGTCTGGATGCCCAGCAGCTACTTTGCTCAAAAGAAGTAGTTGGTGGGGCTCCTGGGTGGCTCAGTAGGTTAAGGGTCAGACTCTTGGTTTCGGCTCAGGGCATAATCTCACGGTTCGTGAGTTCAAGCCCCTCATCAGGCTCTGTGCTGTCAGTATGGAGTCTGCTTGGGATTCTGTCTCTCTCCCTCTCTCTCTGGTCCTCCCCCACTCATACTGTCTCTCTCTCTCTCTCAAAGTAAATAAACTTAAAAAAAAGAAGTCATTGGAAGAGGAGGGTGGCAAGGCTGCATGTAGGTTCCCATCTTCCCAGAAAGCCCCCTACCAGCACTTTTTTAATGCACCTACTAAATCTTGAAGGATTTGCATGAATCCCAGATGCCGTTCCCTATTCATGTACCATAAATAATATATGGTAGTGTTTTCTTTCACACCCTCGCAATTCTCACATACCATCAAATCTCTTACATTTTTCCATCTTTTTTTTAAAAAGTTTTTTTAAACAGTAAAAAAAAAGTTTATTTATTTTTGAGAGAGAGTGAGGCAGGGGGTGGAGAGAGAGGGGGATAGTTTCTGAAGCAGGCTCTGAGCTGACAGCACAGAGCCTGACGCGGGGCTCGAACCCACGAACCATGAGATCATGACCTGAGCCGAAGTCGGACGCTCAACTGACTGAGCCACCCAGGCGCCCCTTAAGTTTTTTCCATCTAGTGAATGTTAAATGTTCTCTCATTGCTGTACTTTAAATAGATTTATTGAGTATAGCTGAAGACACTAAACTACATAATCTTAAAGTATAACATTTTCTAAGTTTGACGTTTATGTACCATGGGCCATCCTCACAAAGTTCCCTTGTGCTGTCTAACCCCTCCCCCCCATGCCCTCCTCAGCCACCCCCACCCCCACCCTGATTCTGCAGGGAACCAGTGATCTCTCTGGAACTATAGATTAGTCTGGGTTTTGTAGAATTTTATATAAGTGGCACAGTTATTCATTCGTGATGTCACAGGTATCAGTCACTCACTCCTGCTAATTGCTAAGCAGTACTCCGTTGTATGGATATACCATAATTTGTTTATTCATTTCTATTTTTAGATAGTAGCTTATGTTCAGTATTTGGTTCCTATGAATAAAATTGCTATGAGCATCCATGTATAAATCTTTGTATGGACATATTTTTTTTTCATTTCACTTACAGAAATACCTAAGAGAATGGCTGGGTCTTATGTCAGACCTCTTTTAACTTTTTAAGAAACTACCAAATTGTTCTCTAAAGGAACTGTACCATTTACATTCACACCAGCAATGAATGAGAATTCCAGTTTCCCCACAGCCTTGGCAGCACTCGGTGGTATCAGTCTTTTCAATTTTAGCCATTATAATATGTGCTTAGTGGTATTTCTTGGTTTGAATTTCTATTTAATTAATGACTAATGATTTTGAGCAAATTTTCATGTGCTTATTTGCTATCAGCATATTTTCTTTGATAAACTGTATCCAATTTTTTTTGTGCATTTTTTATTTTGTTGTTTTCTTATTACTGAGTTTTGAGAGGTGCGTTTTGTAGAACATTTTATAGAAATGGATGTGTCTTTTACCAGATATTTGCTTTGTTCTTTCATCAAAGGCTTGTTATTCTACAGTATCTTATAAAGCACAGAATACCAATAGTCCCACCACTTAGAATTTAACTTAATCTTTTAGCATAATTGTTCCCAGGTTTTACTTAAGATAGAAATACAACTAAAGGTCTCTTTTTTAAGAATATTTATTTATTTTTCAGAGAGAGAAAGAGAAAGAGGGAAGGTCAGAGAGAGAGGGAGAGAGAATCCCAAGCCTCCTCCTCTGCGCTGTCACAGAGCTCAAACCTGCAAACCATTAGAGCCCAATGAGAGGCTCGAACCCACAAACTGTGAGATCATGACCTGAGCCAAAATCAAGAGTCTGGCGCTTAACTGACCGAGCCACCCAGGTGCCCCAGTCAAGGTCTCTTTCAACAGATGTAATGAATATGTCAGTCTTGGACTTTCTGCCTCTGAAGCCCAAGCTCCAAATCAATCCTTTCTTGAGTGCTGTGAAAATGTATGTGGGTCCTTTATAAATTTTTCTTTGTCAGCTGGAACAATCCTGAGTTTGTCAGTAGGGAGCGCAGGGGGAAAGCATTGTGCCTTCGGTTCAGAGGTGGCCCAGCAGCCCAGGGGACCCCCGGGCCCAGCCCCCACCGAGCCCACAGCTTCCCAGTGCTCCGTACACAGTACAAACCCTGGAGCCTACGGCGCACCCTCGGGTATTTCGTAGCTCAGTCCTTCCCAACAAACAGCTTTCTGCAACACCCTCTAGGGCAGATTTCCAACAGTGTGACCAGCGTAACAACATCGGGGCCACTTTTCTGCCATCTAGTCACAACCAGCCGTGTCTTCTCATGAGAATCTGGAGCTCAGCCCTATCGGTGCGTGTGGGCGAGGAGTGTGGAGGCAGTTTCATCTCAGCCCTCAGTGTAGTGACTGCTCCTTACATTTGCTATTTCTCTGTTCTTCAGAGTTCTCTTCTTCCCAGCCAATGCCTAATTATCCCAATCCCCTGTTAGTTATTCACTCCTTACATTTCGCCTTCCTTGGTAAATTCCTGTGTGGTTTCTTTCTCTTTATTGGAACCAAGCAGAAATAGGTACCAGCAAGTGTCCTTTTCAACAAGAATCTTAAATTTGCATTTTTCTTTCTTTATTTAATGTTTATTTTTGAGAGAGAGAGAGAGAGAGAATGAGGAGGGGAGGGGCAGAGAGAGAGAGGGAGACACAGAACTCAAAGCAGGCTCCAGGCTCTGAGCTGTCAGCACAGAACCCAACACGGAGCTCAAACTCAAAATTGTGAGAACATGACCTGAGCCTAAGTCAGACACAACCCCCGCTTCAAAGCACAACCTAGGGTGGTGGACCTGTGGCTTCCCTGGTGTGACCACCAAGCACACCCCTTTTGAAAACTGCTATTGACTTGCTCTTGGGCTCTGACCAAAGCTGCTCACCCAACTCATGGAGACCTTATGACTCTATTCCCAACATGGGGTGGATAAACTCAGACTCAATGACCCAAAAAGCCTCGCTTGAAAAGTGGCATCCGGCCAGCCTGGCTCCAGCAGCATCTTGAACCTTATCTTGATGGCTGCCAGCCTTCTGAAGAAAGTGTTATCCCCCACTTCCCTGAGCAGGCCTTCTGGCTCCATGGGGCTCTCAACTCACAAAGGGACACAATTGCGGAGTAAGAAACGTATTCATTCAATTCATTTAATGATTTGAATATATGGGAGAGAGAGAGACAGAGAGATATCCCAGCTCACTGGATATCTCTGGAAGTGTCAGGGCACCAGTTTCTCCCTCTAGAAATTGGCAATGAAAAGGAAAGAATTGGGGCACCTAGCTAGCTCAGTTGGTTAAGTGTCTAACTCTTGATCTTAGCTCAGGTCTTGATCTCACAGTTCCTGAGATCGAGCCCCACACTGGGCTGTGTGCTGAGAGTGCACAGCCTGCTTGAGATTCTCTCTCTCTCTCTCTCTCTCTCTCTCTCTCTCTTTGCCCCTCTTCCCTCCACAAAATAAATAAATAAACTAAAAAATGAAGGAAAATAATTAAGCACCACTTTGCCTTCTAGGATAATCAAATAGCCCTAATTGAAGAAAGTTCTTACTTACAGAGGAATTCCAGCTAATAATTATGTAAGGAATGACAGAATGAGAAAATAATCACTTTGTCACCCCTAATGAAATAATTGAGTCATGCAACAATCATCAAAGGATAGTAACCCTTGACCAATAGTTGGTGGAAATCTATAATGGAGGGATCAGGCTGTCACCACCCACACCCTTTGATCATCTTAGCCTCACTAAAAATAGAAACCAGGTGCCTCCTGATGTAATTCAATATGAAGAACACAGCACCAACTGTAACAGAGTCTTGCAAAAAAAAAAAAAAAAGTTAAACCTGAATCTAGTCAAGTCTCCAGGGTGAGCTAGAAGACATACAGGGGATAGATAATAAAGTTAAGTCACAGGGAAGCAAAGAAACAAATCAGAATGTGGGACATTCTATGGGACAACTGATCGAGCTTATTGAACAAGCCGGTGGCAAGAGAAAGGGTGGAGAGGAGCACCATTTGATTAAAGGAGGCTTAAAAAAGCACAACAACCAAGTGTAATGAGTGGACCTTGATTCAATCCTAGTTTGAATACACCATCTGTACAGATGTTTTTGAGACAATCAGGAGAATCTGACCATGGTCTGATTAGATGATGATTCTGAAGAATTGCTAATTCTATCAAATGTGATAATGACCTGTGGTTAAGGAAAGTAAGGTTCTTATTTTTATTTTTTATTTATTTTTAAATTTACATCCAAGTTAGTTAGCGTAGAGTGCAACAATGACTTCAGGAGTAGATTCCTTACTGTCCCTCACCCACTTAGCCCATCCCCCCACCACCACCCCTCCAGCAACCCTCGGTTTGTTCTCTATATTTAAGAGTCTCTTATGTTTTGTCACTGTTTTTATTTTGCTTCCTTTCCCTTATGTTCATCTGTTTCATATTTTAAATTTCTCATATGAGTGGAGTCATATGATATTTGTTTTTCTCTGACTAATTTCGCTTAGCATAATACCCTCCAGTTCCATCCATGTAGTTGCAAATGGCAAGACTTCATTCTTTTTGATTGCCAATAATACTCCACATCTTCTTTATCCATTTATCTGTTGATGGACATTTAGGCTCTTTCCATACTTTGGCTATTGTTGATCGTGCTGCTATAAACATTGGGGTACATATTCCCCTTCGAAACAGCACACCTGTATCCCTTGGATAAATACCTAGTAGTGCAATTGCTGGTCGTAAGGTAGTTCTAGTTTTAATATTTTGAGGAACCTCCATACTGTTTTCCAGAGTGGCTGCACCAGTTTGCATTCCCACCAGCAGTGCAAAAGAGATCCTCTTTCTCCGCATCCTTGCCAACATTTATCTGTTGTTGCCTGAGTTGTTAATGTTAGCCATTCTGACAGGTGTGAGGTGGTATCTCATTGTGGTTTTAATTTGTATTTCCCTGATGATGAGTGATGCTAGTATCATTTCATGTGTCAGTGGCCATCTGAATGTCTTCTTTGGAGAAGTGTCTATTCATGTCTTTTGCCCATTTCTTCATTGAATTATTTGTTTTTAGGTCTTGAGTTTGGTAAGTTCTTTATAGACTTTGGATATTAACCCCTTTTTAAAATTTTTTTTTAACATTTATTTACTTTTGAGAGACAGAGAGACAGAGAGACAGAGCATGAGCAGGGGAGGGGCAGAAAGATAGGGAGACACAGAATCCGAAGCAGGCTTCAGGCTCCGAGCAGTCAGCCCACAGCCTGACCCGGGGCTTGAACTCACAAACCATGAGATCATGACCTGAGCTGAAGTCTGACGCTTAACCGACTGAGCCACCCAGGCTCCCCAAGGGATATTAACCCTTTATCTGATATGTCATTTGCAAATATCTTCTCCCATTCTGTCAGTTGCCTTTTAGTTTTGCTGATTGTTTCCTTCACTGTGCAGAAGGTTTTATTTTGATGAGGTCCCAATGGTTCATTTTTGCTTTTGTTTCCCTTGCCTCCGGAGATGTGCTGATTAAGAAGTTGCTGTGGCCGAGGTCAAGAGGTTTGCTTTCTGGACTTATGTTTAGGTCTTTCATCCATTTTGAGTCTATTTTTGTTTATGGTATAAGAAAGTGGTCCATTTTTCTGCATGTCACTATCCAGTTTTCAAAACACCATTTGCTGAAGAGGCTAACTTTATTCCATTGGATATTCTTTCCTGCTTTGTCAAAGATCATTTGGCCATATGTTTGTGGTCCCATTTCTGGGTTCTCTGTTCTGTTCCATTAATCTGAGTGTCTGTTTTTGTGCCAGTACCATACTGTCTTGATGATTACAGCTTTGTCATACAGCTTGAAGTCCGAGATTGCGTTGCCTCCAGCTTTGGTTTTCTTTCTTAAGATTGCTTTGGCTATTCGGGGTCTTTTCTGGTTCCATAGAAATTTTAGGATTGTTTGTTCTATCTCTGTGAAGAATGTTGGTATTATTTTGACAGGAATTGCAAAGAAGGTAAGGTTCTTATATGTTTTGATATATCTGGGAGGGAAACGATACATGCCTATCTAGGATTTTCTTGAAAATAATAAAGAAAAAGAAAATAGAAATGAAAAGATGAAACAAATGTGGGAAAATCTTGATAACTTGAATCTGGAGGAACAGTATATAGGGATTCATTATACTAGTCTCTGCAATTTTGTGCATATTTTGTAATACAATGATTCAAAGACTTAGGCAATTGATTAAGTAATATAACAGAATAGAAATTAGAAACTTTGAAAATGAACAGCAAGGGAACCAAATATCAGAATTGGGGGGGGATGTGGAAAAAAATCTTCACAGGAAAACTTGTGGCCTTAAATGTTTTTATTAGGAAAAGAATAAAGAGTGAGAAAAATAAATAAGCATTTAAAATAAAAACTTAGGAAAAGGCATTCTTTTGTATCTGGCCAAGACGGAGTAATGGGAGCTGGACTGTCTGAAACAACAGAAACTGGACAGTATAGAGGACAGAGTGACTCCCAAAATATTGAGCATCAGGCCACAAGAGAAGTAATCCCAGACAGACAGCAAACAAAGAGGCACACATGATGTTTAGCCGAGCTCACTTCCTGCATCAAATTACCAGGCTGTAGGGAAGAGAGAGGAAACCAGGTGGAACACTACCTCCCCCCCAACCTCCCTGCCCCTTGGTCTCCATGAGTTGAAGAGATGAGAGTCACCAGAGGACGCAAGGCTGCAAAAGCTCAAAGAACAGAGTCACAGAGAGAAGAGAGAGCTACATGGAGCTGGCAGGGGACAAATAGATAAAGGGCGCACATCCATTCTCACAGGGCTGGCAAAGAGGGGTGAATTTGGAGCTGAGGGGCAGAAAGTCCATGATCTGCACAACGTATCTGTTGAAAGGGACCTTTATTTGCATCTCTCTCTTGAACTGTGACTGGAAACAACTAGGATAAAAGGTAAAGTTCTAAGTGGTGAGACTGTGGGTGTGTGTTCTATCAGCTTTGTAACTTTCTGTAAATTTCAAGATAAGCAAAGAAGTCTTTGAAAAAGGGATTGATATACTACTTAGGCTTGAGAAAAGTTGAACTGGTAGTTCAATTCCCCTGCATCTAAAGAAACTGATCTCCACCAACTTTTTACATTTGTATGACCCGAAATCTGTTGTAGAAATAAGACGTTGTTCCCATGACCCACTCATATGTTCATTTATTCATTATGAACATATTCGACGCGAGGCTCAAACCCACGAACGTGAGATCATGACCTGAGCCGAAGTCGGAGGCTCAACCAACTGAGCCACCCAGGCGCCCCTATTCATTAAACATTTAATGAACATTTTCCATGCCTGTTATCAGACGAGGTAGAGGCTTTCTGCCCTCAAGTTTCTCACAGTCCAGTCTTTGTGCAAGACACAAACCTCGGACAGTTAAAATGGATCATAAGGGAAGAGAATGTAAGCCGGGTATTTACTGGGAAGGGATTCTGGAAGTCTTCCCAGGACAGGAATGTCCGAGTTGTGCTGAAGGAGATGATATGAATTATCCAGGTAAAGAGAGGCTGGAATGAGTTTTCAGAGATAGCAATTGTTTGAAAATGAAAATAGAAAGTCTAGCTCAATTGTCACCTACAAAATAATTAAACCAAGAGAGTGGAAAAAATTATATCCTACATAAGAAGTGTCTGTAAGAAAGAGCTAAATAAAATAATAATTTTGGTGGAGTTAAGGCATTTATTCACGATCTCTGATCCTACAGCTCTCAGTATGCCAACAGAATTAAAAACAATTGTCTAATGTTTTATTTAGTTTTGAGACAGAGAGAGACAGAGCATGGGCAGGGGAGGGGCAGAGAGCGAGGGAGACACAGAATCCGAAGCAGGCTCCAGGCTCTGAGCTGTCAGCATAGAGCCCAATGCGGGGCTCGAACCCACGAACGTGAGATCATGACCTGAGCTGAAGTCGGAGGCTCAACCAACTGAGCCCCCCAGGCGCCCCGTGCCAACAGAACTTTACAAAAGGTTGTATTTGGGGCACAAATTTCTGGCTTCTGCAATGCTAACAGTTTGAAGTGGTTGAGATAACTCAGCCTGCGTTTCAGACTAGAATCAAAGTATTCTGGGACAGGGGACACAGATCTATGTCATGAAATGTGCACTTTTTATCACATCCATCTTTTCCTCAGTAAAAGTAATATGGCATTTGCATGTTCTCCCCTGTTTATCCTGGGTTTTTCCAAGAGATACTGCAAGGTAAGACTGCTGTTTTCCATGGACGTGTAACTGAGTATTTCTGATCTTATTGTCTATGTGTTAAGGCACGCTGCAATCCTTTCCCTTGGGAGAAGTCACCGTGTTGTTGCTCCAATACCTGAAGTGATTCATATGTCTGGAACGAAAAGATGATCCCATACTGGTGCCACTATAATGCCATCGTTATTGCTGTGCTGGGCAGAGAATCAAGCCTGTAACTAAATCAGCTGATCTTTGACACATGTGTAAAGCACTTAAGCTACCCTGCAATTCAGGGTTTCAACTTGCACTGACTTGACGATTGAATTCTGATTTCCACTCAGGGTTTTCTATTAACATTGTGAGGAGGGATTGGAAACGATTGACTTGTGGCATGCTTTCCACAAAAGCCACATGCAGCCCACCCTAGTTACGGCAATTACAGTCCCTCCGCTGATGTTAAATCTTGAGGATTTTTGTTGCCCTTTACTTTTTTAAATTAGTAATTGAATTGTTTTAGGGTAGTGTTAGGTTCCCAGCAGTATCGAGGGGCAAGTACATGGAGTTCCCATGTACCCCCTGTCTCCACACATGCGCTGACTCCCCTACATTAACATCCCCACGGATTGGTACATTTGTTACAATCAATGAACCCACATCAACACTTCACCATCACCCAAAGTCTATAGTTGACGTTAGGGTTCACTCTTGGTTTTGTACATCCCATGGGTTTTGACGAACGTAGCCATCATTACAGCGTCATTCAGAATAGTCTCACTGTCCTAAAAATCCTCTGTACTCAGCCTTTTCATCTCTACCTCTCCTCTTCAAACCCTCAAAACCATTGATTTTTGTTTTTACTGTCTCCATCGTTTTGCCTTTTCGATAATGTCATATAGTTAGAATCACGCGGTAGGTACTCTTTTCCGATGGCCTTCTTTTACTTAGTAACATACATTCAAGTTTCCTCTGTGCTTTTTCATGGCTTGAGTATAATTCACTTCTTTTTGTGACTGAACAATATTTCATTGCCTGGACGTACCACAGTTTATTTGTCCATTCACTTACCGAAGGGCATTTCGGTTGCTTCCAAGTTTTGGCGATTATGAGTTTACGTGTAAAGCTGCTCCATGTGTGTGCAGGTTTTGTGTGGACATGTTTTCAGCTCCTTTGGGTAAATACCAGGGAGCACAATTGCTGGATCCCATGGTACGAAGATGTTTTGTAAGAAACGCCAAACTGTCTTCCAAAGAGGCTAGACCGTCTTGCGTCCCGAGTTCCTGCTGCTCCACGGTGTCTCCAGCGTGCGGTGTTACCACTGTCCTAGATCTGGGCGATTCTCATAGATGTGTAGTAATGTCTCGTGCATAGTGATACCCGTAGTTGTTCTAGTCATCACTCCCCTGATGACAGATGGTGTGGAGCATCTTTTCATATGTTCACTTGCTATCTATAGATCTTTTTTGGGGAGGTGACTGTTTAAAGTCTGTGGCTCATTCATCCGGTTGTATTTTTGTTGTTGAGTTTTAAGAGGTTTTTTTTTTTTAATATTTTGAATAACAGTCCTTTATCAGATATATCTTTTGCAAATATTTACTTCTAATCTAGGGCCTGTCTTATTTTTTGACCTGTATTTGTCTTTTGCAGAGTGGATGTGTTTAATTTTAGTGAAGTCCAGCTTACCGATTGTTACCTTCATGTTTGATATTTGTTTTTGTGACTCATTGTTTTTTCCTTTTGACTCTGCTAAAGATGGCTGTCCCCTAAGCATCCTGCTGCCTAGAAGAGATGACTAATTGAAACGTTCCTCCTGTTCTTTCCCCTGGTATCGATGTCAGTGCCTTTTCTACAGATCCCTCAAAATTGCTATATGCATTAAATAAGATAATGTTTATGATCCGATTTTGAAAACTGGAAACGGCTGTACATGTCAGGTGGCATTACCGGTCTCTTGATAGCACACACACAGTCTCTTGCACACGCAAACACATGCATGTTAAAAAGAGACAAATTTCTCATTACAATTGACAGTAGTCTTTGGCATCGAAGAGATAATAAGCACCAAACATCATTTTGTTATTTTGCACAATTTCCCCAATTTATGTCCATCTCCTGCTCCAGGTTTTTCTCTCCATTTACTTTGATATAACTAAATAACACTGCAGTGTACCTGGAATAACTGAAAACAACAAAAGAAAACAGAGAGAGAAATGGAGTGGGAGGAGGGGGAGAGGAAGAGGGGGCAAGGGGAGAGAAGGAGGAGGGGGAGAGGTAGAGGAGAGGGGAGGGGGAGAGGAGAAGGGGAGGGGAAGAGAGAGAGAGAGGAGGGAGGAGTTTTCTTCCTGCAGTTCTAGTCAACAACTATAGAAAGGAAGGTGTCATTATTGGCAAATGTCATAACCAGGTGGTTTGTGAGCTCATGTCACCTCTCCCCCCTCATCATAGGAGTTTTCTTGAAGGTCAGAGCCAGTATTTCCAGGAAGTTGGGACAGTTTAAATCTTGTTTAAGTGACTATGAGTGTTTGGTCTGGGGTGTTTGGGAACTGTGGCCCCATCTGCTTTTCCTTTAACAACATCTCCATTTCCAATATTTACACTGGCGCGTGCGTGCTCTCTCCCCACATACATGAGTGTGTGCACGCGTGCTCCCCGTGTCCATTCTCCCTTTGTCACACATGTCCCCTTAAGTGCATTAATGTTTTCTCTGTCTGCTTCCTGGAGTCCAAGTCCACAAGTACCTGGGGTTCAAGTCCTTAGACACAACGCCCTTACCAGTTAACAAAAAGGAATAGACATGTGAACACATTGAGGAAAAAGATTAACCTTCTTTCTGTTTCATATGAAACACTGACCCTGAAGAAGGACAAAAGTAAAACTTACAGCACACTACAGAGACAAGGGCATTGGTCACATCCAGCGGGTGACGGTTGTCAATTTGAACAATATTTATGGCTCGTCTCTTAAGCAAAATTTGATGCCCTGTGATCTTACAACTCATAAGTGAAAAAAGCAACCTTGACAACAATGCTGAAAATTCACATGACATTACCAAGTAGGGGTTGTAAAGATAAAAGAAACTTTATCAAAGTATCACTAATTATAATACACTTAAATAAACCATGGCAGAAGAAAAAAAAACTTCATTAATGGCTAATCTTTCCTATAGAAATTGGATAATATAGGGGCACCTGGGTGGCTCAGTCGGTTAAGCGTTCGACTCTTGATTTTGGCTCAGGTCATGATCTCAGGGTGGTGAGATCGAGCCCCGCGTCAGGCTCCACACTGAGCATCGCATGGGTCCTGCTTAAGAGTCTCTCCCTCTCTCTCTCTGCCCCTGCCCCATGTGCATGTGTGCACTCTCTCTCTCTTCTCAAAAAGAAAAAAGGATAATAAATTGTTATCAAATAATCAAAACGTAGGGAGCCAGAATTTTAGGAAATAATATTTTTAAAGTATTAGTTAATTGATATAATATTTAAAATACTTTTGTATAAAAATTATATTATCATAATAATTATTATGCTATATAGTTATACTATTTATTTGGTAATATATCATTTTAAAACTATTTTATTTTTTATGTTTTAAAATTTTATTTTTGATGACTTCTTATTTTAAATAAATATTAACTTATGTACCAAATTCTGTGTTTGTAATTTTAATTCTTTCCTTTAAAGAGGACACTCCCTACAGGTTTGTATCCCAAAACCTGGATTTACTCCGGCCCCAGATCTCATGTCCTGTCAGCCCCAGGACATATCTAGTCCCTCACATGCATCAAAACCCCAAAGCCTTTGGATTCCAGGGTCTACACCCAAATCTGATACACCCCAGGCTTGTGGTGTATGAATTCATTCACTTACTAGTATGGCTTTCATTCCCTCTTTGACGATATCTAGGGCCCTTTTTCCCATCAAGGTTGGACATGCATTTTTAAGGCATATTTGAAAACACTTTATCCAGCATCTTATGTGTTCAGAACCGGAAGGAATGTCTTGTATGAGCTTTGTCGGCCGCGTGGCTGGAAGTGAACTTTTATTTTCTTCTGTAATGTAATTGATGCTCACATATCATAGGGTCCAAATTCCTCTTGAATAAACGAGTGATAACGGCGACACAGGTCTTGTAATTTCCAATATGCTTTGTCTGGCTTGACCTGTGAAAGGACCTGGGGCTATGTTAGAGGTGCGATCGTCCCTAACAGACCAAGGAAGCGGAGCCTGGAGATGTGGCATCTCTGAGACCCCGCAGCTGGAGACGGGGGCGGGCGAGCCTCCCTGGCCGCTGCCCCTTCCTCTCCGGCTGCTTTCCACCCGGATCGCCACTCGCATAACTCGGCACGTTCCCCCCAACCCAGGACAGCGCAGGAGCAGATGAAAACACGTGTTTCTCCAGCCGAGTCTGCCCTGGAATGGGGGGAAGGAATGAAAGGAATCCCCCCATTATGGCACATCCCAGAATAGTCCCAGCAGGTAAACATTCTTTCCTAATAGAAATCCTCTGGGGCAAAAAATTCCTACCTTCCCCGAACGCGAGTCAACTGCTGTTGCTAAAATCAGAGCATGATTAGCTACCGCCAAGCGGCTCTAAAAAGTGCCATTTCCAAGCAGCTGATGGCGATGTGGAAAGGACAGAAGGCATGGGAGGCATCTGCCTCCGGGGCGGGGGGGGGGGGGGCTCGAGGGCTTGTCACGGTCACGGCTGCTTCGCGGGCCTGGCCGGAGCCCTGGAACCGAGGGATCGGCTCTCACCCTGAGTCTGGAGGCTGAGTAACTGTGAACGGAGTTTTTTCCATACTGACAGTTTCGCTTGGTTCCTTACGCCATCATTTATTAAATTTTAAATGAGGAGGAATGTCAGCATCTGTTATCTAAGCCCATTTCCCAAGCGCACGTCTCCCTGTCATTAATATCACCGGCTTCTTGCTCAGCCCCGAAGCGTTCTCGGCTGTGTTGAGGGCATGAAGCCTGGCAATTTCCAGTTGTGATCTGTACGCCGCTGCGGTTGGAGAGGCTTCTAAAATAAAAATACAATTTCTTTGAGGGGAAATCTGTTTTAGGAACTGGCTTTGGAGGGGGGGGGGTGCCTGGGTGGCTTCGTCGGTGAAGCATTCGACTCTTGATTTTTGGCTCGGGTCATGAACTCACTGTTTCGTGGGTTTGAGCCCCAAGCCAGGCTCTGCGTGCTGACATCACAGAGCCTGCTTGCGATTCTCTCTCTCCCTCTCTCTCTCTCTCTCTGCCCCCTCCCTCACTGACACTCTGTGTCTCAAAAAAAAGAACTGGCTTGGGGAAAAAAAAATAGAGGGACACCTGGGTGGCTCAGTTGGTTAAGCTTCCAACTTCCACTCAGGTCATGATCTCATGGCTTGTGGGTTTGAGTCCCGCCTCCGGCTCTGTGCTGACAGCTCAGAGCCCGGAATCTGCTTTGGATTTTGTGTGTCCCTCTCTCTCTGCCTGTCCCGCTCCCGCTTGTGCTCTGTCTCCCTCTCAAAAATAATTAAACATTTAGGGGCAGCTGGGTGGCTCAGTCGGTGAAGCATCCGACTTCGGCCCAGGTCATGATCTCACAGTTTTTGAGTTCGAGTCTCATGTCAGGTTCTGTGCTGACAGCTCAGAGCCTGGCGCCTGCTTCGGATTCGGTGTCTCCCTCTCTCTCTGCCCCCCCCCCACCCCCGCTCAAGCTCTGTCTCTCTTTCTT
>CM053574.1:124326930-124488499 GCA_028646485.1 Cryptoprocta ferox | reverse complement strand
GCAGGCGTGCGCTATTTTTAAGATGAAATGACTATCACATCACTCGCCGTTCCCAAATGTATTGGATTCTTTCACTCATCCTCTTTCCCCTTCCCTGGTAATGTTTGTCATTACTTAAAAGGCATTTAAAATGAAACAGAAGTAAATTCTTCTATGTCCACAAGCCTGGCAAAACAAGTGTTGGCGGGAATGGTTTTTGAACACCTGCTTTAAAATTTCTGATAGCACGACAAGGGAGCCACTGTCTTCGCTCCCCAGCCAAACCACAAGACGAGTCCTGTTAATGTCCCGCCACACAGGCTTGCCGTGGCTGATGCTTCTGCACTGCTGCGGGGTCTAAATCCTTCCACCCCCCGCAGCCTCGGTGGACCCTTTCCCCGGCCTCTGAGGGCAGCCCTGAATCATTCCCCAGAGAGGGATATGAACTCAGAGCCACCGTGTTACCAGATAAACGAGGGAGCAGAAATTTTGGAATTAGGTTTCACTCGGACCATTTTCTGCGTCGCACACTGAAAATCCCACACATTCTTGGGTGTTGGTTACCCGGGGGTCCAGGGAACATCTAGTTCTGCAGTGAAACCCCATCTCTCTGGAAGGGAGTCTCCCCGCCGTCTCCCCTGTGAGTATGGTGGGCATATCTTATATTTGTCTGGTCAGCAACCCTTCCTCTGTAGAATGTTGGCGAAGGTCATGTGAAAAGCAGTGAGCCTCTCGCTCACAGTCTGGACAGCAGCCACGGTAGGCAGTGATGAAATCGCCGATCCGGTTATTTTCCGCGGTCACCTGGGAGCACATGCCAACTGAGGGAGAGGCATGGGACTGGTGAAGAAATGCCCATCATCTGGAGGTTTCCAGTTAGTGAGGAATAGCTCTGTTCCTTCTGGATGCAATAGCCGATGAGACTTAGTCTGTCCTCTCTTGTAGAGAAAAGGTGCCCATTTTCAAATTGCATTTCTGGACATAAGAAAGTACGTATACACAGGCTGGCCAGGAAGGGGAAGAGGGCCATACATAACTCTTGCTCGTTACGGGGTTAGCATCTACCCTCCTTCGGTTCCCAGCCCTACTCCTCATGATTTGGTGGGATGCCTCTCACATCATCCAGCCCTAACTGTAGGGCGAGCTTATGACCAAGTTAGACCAATTGGAATCTTTCCCCCAGATCCTGAAACTCGGCCACACGGACGCAAAGGCTGGGATGTGACTGCCTTTGACCCCCCCCTCCCCCGACAGCCCTGTTCATGGAGAAGGCCCAGGAATCCCTGCTGCTGAAATCTCTGGGGCCAAGGCAGCCCCGGGTCCTTACTTCTCAAGCCCCAAACTCAGTGTCTGCATTTGATTCAGCGAGTGAATCCTTCCAAAGAACGTTGCTCATTCAACCCTCTGCTGGAATGGCCTGCAATTTCATACAAGACATTTATTTCTCGATGACCTTCTAGGCACCAGGCACGGTGCCAAGTTCCTTCAGACAGATAATTCGTCACCTTCTACAGTTGTGGGAAGGGATGCTAGCATCTTCAGCGGGTGCTGCTGAGGCCCCCCTCACCTCTCTCAGACACACCTGCAGACGCTGCTTTCTGCATCCGTGCCCAGGTGCTGGTGTGGGAAGAGCCCAGAAGCCCTCTGGACCTGGAATGGAATCATCCTGAGCTGCGTGTCCTACGTCGTCTCCCAGCCTTTCCCCACGGGCTGAAGCTTTGATTGCCCACTCCAGCAGCCGGCTTCATAGAACACCTTTTGCTGGCTGCCGCCCTCTCCTGAGTGATTCTTCCTTCCCCCTGGCCCCAATCCTTTCTCTCAAATCCTTGTCTCTAGGTCTGTTCCTGGGAGAAACCTGAGGAAGCCAGAGGGTGTGATGTTAGATGTATTAGTCTATAAATGCTACTGAACCCCATTTTACAGGTGAGGACACTGAGGCTGAGCAGGCAGGGATCACAGGGCAAGTGGGTGGGTGTGTGCAGGATGGAAGTGAGAATCTGCCCTGTGGCTCCTGGCTGGCTCAGTCAGTAGACCGTGTGACTCTTGATCTCAGGGTCTTGAGTTCGAGCCCCACGTTGGGAGTAGCATTTATTTAGAACAAAAAGAGTGCCTTAAGAATTCACCCTGCAACTCCAGCCACCCACCCAGACAAGGGGTTCTCAGCCTTGGCACTGGTGACACTCTGGGCAGGATTATTCCCTGCTGTGAAGGGCTGTTGTGTGTAACACATGATGTTTGGCACCACCCATGGCCCTCATGCACTAGATGCCAAAAGCACCTGCCTTAGTTGTGACAAGGAAAAAAGTCTCCACATGTACCTGGAAGGAGGGGAGGATTCCCCCATGGTGAGGACCACTGGCTGAGAGAGTTAGCTCCAGCCGGAGAAACGCTGTGAGAGATCAGGGGTCTACACTGTTGGAGAAAGGGAGAGTGACAGCACCCTCACGGCCTGTTTATTGACCCCGTATAAACCTTTGGTCCAATCTTGTGTGTTCTGACTCCAGATCTGGCCCACTTTCCATTATGCTGAGATCAACTGTTCCACTGCTCTGCTTGTTAGAAAGTTCTTTCCTACTGAGACCACATGTGTTTGCCGGGCTCTTACTTCATCCGTGTGTCCTGCAGAGCCGTGCCGAAAGCCTAATCCCTCAACATGGGCTGACATCTCAGCGGTGTGAAAATAACTCATGTGTCCCCTGTCCTATAGATTGGCACTGACCGCATGTCAGGTGTTGCAGAAGCACAGGGGACAGCTGTGGACTTGGGGTTCAGACCTCTAGGCTCTTTCTCTGCCTTTGAGCAGGAATTTCCAGGGGCCTAAGTCTATGTGTTTTAAAGCTACCAGGTAATTCTGTAGGGATGGTCCAGTATTTTGGAAACTTGGACCTAACTCATTCCAGCTCCAGGCAATAGAATTCTGATGTTTCTTTTCTTTTCTTTTCTTTTCTTTTCTTTTCTTTTCTTTTCTTTTCTTTTCTTTTCTTTTCTTTCATGTTTACTTATTTGTTTTTGAGAGGGAGAGAGAGAAAGAAAAAGAAAGAGAGCATGAGCCATGGAGGGACAGAGAGAGAGGGAGAGAGAATCCCAAACAGGCTCCATGCTTATTTATTTTTGAGAGGGAGAGAGAGAAAGAAAAAGAAAGAGAGCATGAGCCATGGAGGGGCAGAGAGAGAGAGGGAGAGAGAATCCCAAACAGGCTCCATGCTGTCAGCACAGAGCCTGACACAGGGCTCCATCCCACGAACTGTGAGATCATGACCTGAGCTGAGATCAAGAGTCGGACACTCAACCAACTGAGCCACTCAGATACCCCCTAATTAGTTTCTTTTTTAATTTTCTTAAAATGTTTATTTTTGAGAGAGACAGAGAGAGAGAGAGAGAGAGAGAGAGAAGGGGAGAGGCAGAGAGAGAAGGAGACACAGAATCTGAAGCAGGCTCCAGGCTCTGAGCTGTCAGCACAGAGCCCGACACGGGGCTTGAATCCACAAATCGTGAGACAGTGACCTGAGCTTAAATTGAACGCTTAACCAACTGAGCCACCCAGGCGCCCCTTCCCTACCCCCATCCTCGATTTGTTTCTTAAAGCAGCTACATAAACGATGGTGTTTGAAGAAAGTATGAAAAAGAAACTCTTAAAATAACAGGCTAGTCCATACAAGATCAAAGACAAAGTCCAGTTTCATTGTCAGTAAAACAGCTTTTATTAAGTTCATACACAAAAGCCTAGAAGTTGATACCAAAACATGTTAGTCTGGCTTACTTCTCCAAATAGTGGGCTTAAAAGAGATTTTAAAATATTTCTTCTTTGGGGTGACTGGGTGGCTCAGTTGGTTAAGCATCCGACTTCGGCTCAGGTCTCGATCTCACGGTTCGTGGGTTCGAGCCCCCCGTCGGGCTCTGTGCTGACAGCTCGGAGCCTGGAGCTGCTTCGGATTCTGTGTCTCCCTCTCTCTCTGCCCCTCCCCTACTCGTGCTCTGTCTCTCTCTGTCTCAATAATAAATAAACATTAAAAAATTTGTTAAATATTTCTTCTTTGACCTTTTCTTCCTGTTAAAGCTTATAGAATGAATATGTGCGGGAGTACATATATATATACATACACGTACGTATATTCATATGTATTCCAATCAGTTTTTAAAGGTTATTTATATAATTGTAATGATGAGCACCTTTTTTGCTATTTCTTATATAAAGGGGTGTTGACGCCCAGTGGAAACAAGTTATAGATGGGCCGGACACAGTCAGAGACCTGGACCACTCAGGGACTATGAAAGCATTGGAATGACTGATTTGGGCCAGACTCCAGGTCACCTCATTTCAGGAAGTGGGGAAGCAAACCTAATGGTCATGGGACCACAGCACATCTAGATAAAGATCCTGAGTTAAAAGAGATGCACGTAAAGAAAAGTGAAAGCAGGGGAGAGAGTACCAGGCTTGGGTAGAAATTTCGGTAAACACAGGCTGTTCTGTCCACTCAAGCCCAACCACCATTCATCAGCTCTCGGCTAAACGTAACCCCTCATAAATGCTAGGGCCTGTTTGGTTCCCATTTGCCCAAGGTTTTGGTTTACATGCCCTATATTCTATTTTAAGGGTTTCAGGCTTCCCAAATGAGCCCACGATTTTCCTCCTTCCTTTGTGACTGCCCCCTTCATTTTCAACAAGATAAATTGCAACAGCTTGCTTTTTCCTTGGAAGAGCTTTTCTGGTTTCCGATTCACTGGGGCCCCCACTAAATACCCCGCATGCAACGTTAAGCTGTTCAACTCACGTCCCTTCTCGTTAGATGTTCTGTCTTCTCTTGGTGGAGTCCTATGTTGTTTCCGGCTGCTGGAAGCAAGGTCCGGGACAGTCCCCTCCTCAGCCACAGGAGTTTGGCTGATGAGCACACAGAAAGTTGCAGGTCTGTACAAAACCCCAATGACCCAACCCCCACTTCTTTATAAAGTGAAGTATGTCTACATTTCACACTACATCACAGCAACTGGATACCACAGAGAATGGCCTCTGTGCTGCTAGCGGCATTTTCTGGATCTGTTGAGGTGATTCCATTTCATGTTGCAAGGATTGTGTGTGTGTGTGTGTGTGTGTGTGTGTGGGTATAGGAGAGAGAGAGAGAGAGAGAGAGAGAGAGAGGCAGAGATGTGTCTGGGTACTGGTGGGTCATGCTACCCTAAATAACTTGGACTCCCACTGGCTGGCTTTTGTTCATAAAATGCTAATCCTTTCAGGTACACATCTATATAAAAACATTGGGGATTAAAGGGTGCACGGAAACCTCAAATCTCTTCTGCGACAAAAGGTAATGCCTAAACTAACAGTTTGAAATTACTCAGCAGGTACTAACAAGAAGTCATTTTAAAAACTTCCCAAATCTTTATTAAATACTAACACACGATATATAGCATATGCTACATCAGACTAATAACACTAGGTACATGCCTGTAGTTAGCCTCTAGAATAACTACAATGCACGGTGCATAACTTTCAATGCACAGACGTCTGGGGAAAAAAATTAAATTCTCATGTGAACTATCATGATGGGAGAGGGGATCATTTCCTTCCATGAGGAAAAGTACACCTGGTACTTGAAAATAATTCTCTGTTGCTTGCATGCAAAGTGGGGAAATGTCTAGAATTTAATCCACAGAGTCTCATGGTGCTGGGTGAGTGTGGTTTGCGTGGAGTGTTGGATTTGTTGCACGACCATGCTCTGGCTTCAGACAAAACGGTGGCTGTTGCACGTGAGACACTCCACGTGGCTTACCTGTGTTAATTCCCACAATCACCATGGGGGGCGGGGATAGGTATCCCCATCATCTCCGTTTTCAACAAGGAATGCACATGGCGGAGCCAAGATTCAGATGTGGGCTCCTCACCACAGTGGGAGGCTTCCTCCCTGAAGACGCTGTGTGTACTGATAAACAGCCAGGCTGCTATCTTTTAGGGGAACAGTTGACCTCCCAGAGTTGGGGTAGGTTGAAAGGAATGAACATGTATCTGCAAGAGAAAGAACTTCTGCTGTGAAGCCCAGGCCAGAGGAGCACTCTGGCTGGTGTGGGGGAGTTGGAGAATTGGGGCAAATATTTGGTTATTCGATTCTAGAGCCAAGGAGCATGGCAAATCACTTTTACAGCAATCTCATTTGTCTGAAACCCTGTTGCACACTGATGCGAGGGACACACAGCCCGTCCAGGTGTGCAATGGAATTCCATCTGCTTCAGGGGCTATACTGTCTTGCAGTTTGTCTGTTTGCTCACTGGAGTAAGCTGGTGCCTGTATGGGTTTGGGGCCAGCCAGTTAGTAATGGTGTGACTGGTGTGTCTACTGGCTGTCCCCAGCCCACTGGGACGACAGGATGGGGGTAGCTCGGGTGTGTGGAGAGGAACTCAGGATGGTCAACCCAGATGAGGAAAACCATTCACATTTTGTGCAAAAGACTAGAAAGTGTCACTGTGACGGCTGAGCATTATGAGTAATTTCAGGGCAAAGGAGGCAGGGAAACCCAGGCAGAGCCCTCCTGCCGGGTAAGGATGTAGATTCTGCTGCCCCATGTCCTGGGTATGACCCTCAGATCTGCCCCTGCTCTCGGCTGCTTCTCAGTCTGTCTGTGCCTGGCTTGCTCGCATCTGAGCAGAGGCATAATAATAGCATCTACTTCATAGAGGCTATTGCCAGGACTAGACGAATCAATACACTGCACCAGAACGGGGCTTGGCACCGATACGCGTCCTGCAGTGATGTTACACGTTACTATTTTGATGCCCATCAATGACCCCAGCGGCCGGCTCTCCTTTTCTAAACCTGGTAGTTTTCCTCTCTGGGCTCATCGCTTTCAGCCTCCTGCTTCTAACCACGGCCCTAGGAATTAGGCAGATATTATTATCCCGGTTTTGCTGATGAGGAAGTGGCGGGGCAGGGGATCAAGTGGGTTGCCAAGTGCCCCAGCGGGCAGCCAGGTCAGGCGCCTGGCTCGGCCCCCAGCGCTTTCTACGATCTTGCAATGAAGCCTCAGTTGAGGAGGGAGCAGCCCTGCATTCGGTTCAAATCCTGCCTTCTCATCCACGATGTCACTGACCCCTCAACCCACACGGTACCCGTGATGGTACACTGCACTGCGACATCACATTTTCTTCAGGAAGATTCGGTTCCAAAAGCTAGTAGAGATCCATCTTAGACGCCAGCAGTGCCACGCCTGACCTCCGGCTATGCTCGCTCTGTGTTTGCGTTTCTTGATGCACAGAACAGGTGCGGTGCGCTGTTTGAACGGTCCCCCGCTCCTTCGCTCTTCGAAAGCAGGATGACAGCGCCTTGGGCAGCTGCTCTGCTCCACGGGGGAGCTAAGCTGAAAAGCGGGGGTTCTTTGCGGCTCAGCAGATGCTAAGGCGATAAGCTGCACCTTCTGGAGCCTCTGGGAGGCTCAGCCAGCCTGGGCTGAGCTCGCGGGGCCTGTCCGGTTCTCTGCTCTCCAGCGGCTGCGGTCATGGACGTGTGTCTGAGTTCTGAGCAGCAGACCATGCACCTGCAGGAAGCACCACGCACCCCGGATGGCTGCTTTGAGCAGGCGGCGGAGGGGGCTCCCCAGGAGGAAGGCACCGGTGGACCTCCAGGAGGTAACCTCCTTCCAGACCTCGGCACCTTCTCGGCTCTTTCCCTGGCCACGGCATTTTCCAGTTAACTTCCGTGACTTGAGTTCCCTTTTCCTTTGAACTCTAGATGGTTCCTATAGTGAAGCTTGGGAGAAAAGTGCCTTTACGCGAGCAGAGGCATAGCATTAAAAGCAATCCTTATTCATTTTATTTTGTACTTATCAAAGTCCACAAATTGGTTTTAGCCTGTGTGTAAATCTCAGATGGTTATATTTTTGTTAATAAGAACTTTTAAAAAGAAACGGAATCTTGATTCACTTCGGCTTTTTACCAGAACGTTCTCCCCGGCAGCTGTGTCATATGTGGGCTGCATTTCTGCACAGAGGGACTCAGGAGTCGTAAATGGTAGACGTAACGATGAATGTCAGAAAAGCCAAGATATAGCATTTCCAACCTTTATAACCATTTAACATGGTAAAATTCTGCTCCAGCTCCACTAAATCAGGACTGTTTATTTTTGCTAAACTAGTTTACAGAGAAAGGCAATTCTATCTCTAAATTCCAGTATCTCTAACGTTCTCAGACTAGCATCGATACCATGAGTGAAAATATCTAACGTGCAATAAATATAAATTATCTTTGTAGGACGTAGAAGGGTCTTATGGGAGAATATTTGTATGCTGGTGTTTCTGTACAGTGTTGATTGGGAACACGGACTTATCAGCTCATTAGCCTGTGAACCGGTGAGCCGTTCCAAATCAGCCCATTGACTTTTCCTGCGGTCAGAGAAGAGTCAGTCTCCGGCTGGTGAGACGCAGGAGGAAGGGAAGGAGCTGTCTGAGCCACAGTGGCAGAGGGAAGCCTGCAGAAGCTGGCCTGAGTCCCTGCCGGTCTGGCTGCTCCGAGTCACCTACTCCAGTGATGAAACCTCAGGGGAAAACGGAGTCGCCCTGTACTGGCACCTTGTACCGACTGGCCTGTCCCAGCTCCTGAACGTCAGGGATTTTTTTTTTTTTTTTGAGGGTTGTTGTTAAACACGGCCATTACTGAAATTTAAGTTATGAAAACTTACCACTCAGTAGATTACATAAAAGCCAAAGGTATATTTAAAGGCTAAGGTAATAAACACAACTCGTCCTGACTTATTTGATTGCATTATACGATGATCTTTAAGATCACCCATGCGCTTGAGGTCATTGGTGTCCTTCGCTCTGCATGGTGGAAACGCTCGGCCGTGGTGAGCAGCTGCACATCCTTCCCAGGTGCCCGCTGAAGGCTGGCAAGGGCCACGGTGGGAGCACCGACACCACGGTAATCATCAGACCCTACAAGTCAGTGCTTCTGCCCCTCGCCCCACACTGACTGCGAAGCATGTGCTGGCGCACCACGGTCTAGTCCTCTGCCTCTTGATCGCCTCTGCAAAGCCCAGTCAGCCTCCGGCTCCCTGGAAGAAATGAGCCCCTCTTTGGTCATTCACAGATAATGGGTTGGTAGGTGAGGGCTGTAGGTCTCCTTCCTGCCCAACCAGGGTGCGGGACAGGAAAGGATGATGTCTCACGACTGACTTGGTCACTATTTATTAGCAGGGTCTTGCTCTGTGAAGTCCCAGGTCTCTGGAAAGCTCTCCTTTGGGTCAGGGTGCAGAATTCTCCCCAGGGGGCTGGAGCCCATGCTCATCAGAATTGGGGGCCAAGAGCAGTGCTCCTGAAGGGATGTGGGCACCCTAGTCTACACCCTAGTCTACACCCTAGTCTACAAACCAGTCCCCGGCTCTGCTGGGCTTTAAGACCACTTCTCAGTCTGCTGCACGCTGACGCTTTCTGGTAACATACAACAAAAATTAATTTCTAGAAAAACAAAACGAAAACACACGTGAAGACGAAACTCAAGCCCTGTTTTTTTGGTTTTTGTTTGCTTATAATTGGATTAGCAGGCATGGTCAAACGGTTGTAAACATTTTGAAGAGCTGACTCCACATGTCTGTGGTCTTCTGTGAGCCTGCTCCCGTGATCAGGCCAGCAGCGCAGATCTGCCCCGGTGCACGCGCTCATCAGGGACACCCCAAATCGCCAGCTGGCCCCTCCTCGGAGGGTACACTCCTCATTAGGTTTCTCCAAAGACCCTCGACCCTTCACCTTGTGTGCGCGCCCCTGTCCCCGCCTCCTCCTCTTTCACCTTGAGTGTAGATTTCTGATGGGAGCACCTCAAATGTTAACGCACCGCTCCTATTAACTACTTTCCAAAGCCCATATTCCACCTGTGGTGACAAATGTCCCCGGCGAGCCTCAGGGAGCAAAGGCAGGTTTCACGCAGCTCCTTCTCCCCACTGGTACCTTCTCTTCTGCTGTGTGCGCACTCAGTGTCCCCAGTGCTGACATTTTCCTGCGTTGCTCTTTTTATTCTGAAACACTCCGCAAAATCTGCAGGCCTCGTGCTTCTGGGACGTCAGCCCCGATCAGGTGCTCTTTTCCTCTCATTTTATATGATATTCGAGAGCTGCTCATGAGTTGAAAGGGTATTTAAAGCAATAGTAACTTAATAGCCAGGGCTCATCTGACACCCTCCCCCAGGACTGGGGAGCTGGCTCGTCTTCGGGTGACCCGTACCTTTTGCGGAGGAGTCGTAGGAAGGATTTAAGGAACATGCTCCGGCCAACCCGCGGGAATGTGACTTCACTTCGAGGCCTAAAAATA
Organism: Cryptoprocta ferox; assembly: GCA_028646485.1. Classification (NCBI taxonomy): domain Eukaryota; kingdom Metazoa; phylum Chordata; class Mammalia; order Carnivora; family Eupleridae; genus Cryptoprocta; species Cryptoprocta ferox. The sequence continues at coordinate 124,478,237 of CM053574.1, read as the reverse complement.
GGCAGGTCCGTGTTTGTCTAGGTCCTCATCCAGACAGCTCATTTGTGCCGTTCTGCTGGTTAGCTGGCTTTCTCCTGCCATCAGAACAGAGGGGCGGAGATGCAGCCGCGCCTCTCTGGCCTCCGCTGCACGCAGGAGAGGACCCAGGGCCCCCGCTGGTATTTCGTCGTATCACAAACACGTCACGTCTGAACTCCGTGTCCCCATCACCCCAGATCTTTTGGTTTTGTGCTAGTTGGCGGCCACTGCCATGGCCAGCATCAGACCCTCTCTCTCTGGGAAAACGGCCCCGGTCCATTCCCATCTTGCCAGCTCCACCTGGAGTGTATTTGCGCTGGACCCACAAATCATGGAACCTATTTTATTTTCTGCCCCACAGACGCTAACGAGACGGAACCATCCCTCCCCAGCCTCCAGCAGTTCGTTCCCACAGACTACGAGAGCTACACCCAGGAGCACTATCTGTTTGCGGGCGCCAAGATTGTCATCCAGGAATCGATAGAGAGCTACGGCGCGGTGGTGTGGCCGGGGGTGAGACAGCCATTGCCTTCGGGATGGCGGGGTTTGCGGGGGCGACAATGACACCGCTTTCACCCAATGGCTGGGGAGATGGGGGCTCAGAAATGTCGACCCCGTTGGGGAAAGCTGTGCCACCGGGGTTGGGACAGTGGCCCTCCAATGCCAGCTCGGTTGTGCTCCGAGAGGCTCCGATCCAAGCCGCTCTGTCGTTGCCAGGGGATGGCACTGGGGTCTGGGTTCAAATGCAGACCCGCACGCTGAGCTTTGCGGGTGGAGGCACCCTGGGGCTCCCAGAGGGTGGGTGTCCTGGGTCCCTGGGGGGGGGGGTCGGGCAGGTGAGGGGGGACCAGGAGGGTCTTCCTGGAGAGGCTCCTGGAGCTTCTACCTCCCAGATAAGGCAGCTCGGTGTTCACCTCCTGCGCGTGTGAGCCTGATGTGCTTCCAGGGGACCCTCTTTGACCAATAACCCGTTTGAAAACCGCCGAAGCTTCCTGGTGTAATATGGGCAGTGAATGGACACCTGCGGTGGGGGGGTGGTTGGGAGATCGGGGATGGAGGAGCATCTGTCCACGGGCCTGTTCTCTTCTCGGCAAGGCCTCTGCCTTTCACGCACCAGCCTGGCCTCTTGGCACCCCGGTTTCCCGAAAGCTGCGAAACCAGGTGGGAAACAGCCTGTGTGACGCCGGGTGCGGCTCTCTGTGAAAGAGACCTCTTTTCGGAGTTTGCTACCGGGGCTGGGAAGCTGGGGGTGTTCACCATGCAGGGGTTCATCGCGCTGGATCTCCGGACGGCACCCGCGGCGGGCTGGCCGCTCACAGGGCAGGGCACGGAGGGCAGCCGCCTCTTGAGAGAACCCATCACAGCGTGTCTTTGTGGTGGCTCTGGGTGACACCCCCTGATGTTGAAACCCCTGCACCACGAATCACTAGCCGTCGTCTTCAGCCGGAGAGCTCCCTTCCCGTGTCCAGAACTCCGTGCAATGTGCCTGTGACGGTGCTGTTCCACCTGCTGTTCCTCGTTGGATGTCCCCACACCCCTCTCCGCTCTCCCGCATCCCTCAGCAACCTAGGTCACCTCTCAGTGGCCCCCTGGGTCCCTGGAGTGAGCCTCCTTTACACCCCCCACCTGTCTTAGAAATCGTTTACACGTCCCTCCCCCAGCCCCGCCGAGTCCCTAGAGAGGAGACACGGAGAGTCCCATCTGTCTGTGGTGTGACTATTCACTGAGGGGCGCGTCTCCCACGGTCCTGGCCACCCCCACTCCAGCCCAGGCCCCAAACAAAAGTGGTGTCATCAGGAGCCCGGAGCAGCCACAGGAAGACAAGAGCTAACACTACACGCAAACCAGAGTTCAATTTGCTTCTTCGTCCCAGGATTCACGTTCCTAACTCAGGGGACTTCCTCTGCGGAAGCTTCCTGATCTCTGGAGTCCGGGGCATTGCCAGCCAAGACCCCTCGATGTAAACACCTCACCAGTCCCTGCAGACCCAATACCTTTATCTCTTCGTAGAAAGTCGGGGGAGGTGGAGGCAGAGGAGAATGAAGGAAGAAGGAAAGGACGTCTGAGCTTCTGGGTAAAAAGTTGCCTGAAGTCATTCGCGTGCTTTCTAGCATCTCGTTGCTGCGACTTGAGGTGTGGTCCGTGGACCCGCCGCCGCGCCGTCTGGAGCCGCAGGGCGCCCCGCACCGGCGTGGCCACCTGGCCAGGCCCCGGTGACTGTGGGAGGTGACTGAGTCGGGAGGGACGTGCTGAGTTCGTTGCTCCTGAAGCAGGTGGCCCGGCCGGGCCAGACCGGGGCGGGAAGTCCCGTTCTGGAAGCTTCGTGTCCTGGACTTGCGAGTGCGGAGCTGATCTGCCCGCTGCCAGACCCGGACTGATCCAGCGTCTCCGGAGAGAGGCGACTGAGCGAGTCTGTCTCCAGCTCCTCTGACGCCTATTGTACCTTTCACGTTCCAGAGGTTCAGATACGGCATCGAATGTAGATGCTGATCCTTAGGGACCCCTTAATAAACTGAAACTATTAATAACGTCTCTAATGGTATTTTGCAGGGGTAGGGAAGGTGGGGCTCGCTACTGGTTTCCAACGCTCCGACGTTCGGGTGACCGCTGCAAATATTTTTTTTTTTAGGCCACAGCTTTGTGTCAGTATTTGGAAGAACATTCAGAGGAACTGAATCTCCAAGATGCTAAAGTGCTTGAAATTGGTGCTGGCCCGGGCCTTGTTTCCATCGTGGCCAGTCTTCTAGGTTTGTCTGTTTATTCCTGACTTTGCTTCAAAAAAACTTTACTTTGGCAGCAATGATGGTGAGCGCTCTCTGTCCGGCCAGCTGGGATTTAGGTGCTGGGCCATGATTTCACTCATCGAGTCCCCCCCAAAATGTCACGAGCGAAGGGTGAAAACTGTTAGCCCAGAAAAAAGCTAACTGCATCGGAGAGAGGTTCCGTAACCTCGCCCAGTCCACCGATGACCAGGTGATGAAGTTCAAATTCTAGAGGTATGAGCCTCAGGCCCTGTGGCGAACACGTCTCCTGTTTCTCGTTGGAAATGTTATAACTAATCCTTTGACGAGAAACAAGTGAGTTAATCCAAGGTGAAGACAGATTTATACCCCACATGCAGGTTGTGAGTTCCCGGGCACTGAGCAGGGGGTGGGCACGAATGCGGCATAATTCTGCCTACACCATTACAGTTCTGCTCTGTTCAGACCAATCTGGAAACGTGGCGGCCCATTTTGTGGACTCTCGTCACGAGCTTTAAGATGCCTAACAGTTAATTTAACAAATTTAGGTTGGGGAGCGTCATACAAAACAGGTCATCCTTTGTGGAAAGAAAACTGGGTGCTGAATACTTCATATAAAAGAAAACACAAATCCTCAGATAAAGAGAATTTCAGAAGGAAAAACACTACGGATTCGTATACGAAGCAGCTAAGGATCCTAACATCTCCCACCACCACACCACTGTTTCTTAAAAAATGCTAACATGATTCTATTTCAGTGGTGACTTTGCCCCACGAAGGGCATTTGGCCACGTCTAGAGACACTTTTGATCGCCATCAGTTGGGGTTAGAGACCCGGGCGCTGCCACAGTCGGACAGTGCTCAGCGCCTACTCCCCGTAGGAAAGAGTTACCAGCGGGGTTGGGTCCCCTCTGTCCAGCCCGCATGTCAATGGGGACAAAGCTGAGAAGCCCAGTTACGTTTCTTGTGTTCTACTTGAGCGCCCGCGTTCGCTGTGACTGCCTGAATGTTTCTAGGTGATTATCACAATTTTTCTCTTTATCTCTTAAGGAGCTCAAGTCACGGCAACGGATCTGCCGGACGTCCTAGGAAACCTTCAGTACAATGTCTTGAAGAACACGTTAAAACGTACAGCACATCTGCCCGAAGTGAGAGAACTGGTCTGGGGGGAAAGCCTGGAGCAACACTTCCCCAGGTCAGCGTTTTATTACGACTACGTCCTGGCCTCGGACGTGGTCTATCACCACTACTTCCTGGACAAGCTGCTCGCCACCATGGCTCACCTCTGTCAGCCAGGGACGGTGCTGCTTTGGGCGAACAAATTCAGGTTCAGCACCGATTACGAATTTTTAGATAAATTCAAGCAAGCTTTTGACACAACGCTCGTGGCTGAATTTCCAGAGTCCTCAGTCAAAATTTTCCAAGGAATACTAAAATGGGGTTAAATGAAACAAAATGCCTTTCAAAACAATAGTGTGGCTTTTGAGCAGGGTTAGACATTGTGCTGTCAATAGAAGACCTTTTATGAGATTGAGAAGCTAGTGCAGAAAAACGACCTGAATGCCTAGAATAATATTGTAGCGGCTTTCTAAAATAACCTATTTAAGATGACCTGATTAAATATCTGCAAAGAATAATATGAAAATGTAAAAGCAGCTTTGTTGGCTTCCAGAAGGTCTCAAATGTTTAATAAACTTTATATGAATAAGTTAGTAAACAAGCAGACTTCCCCCTTGTTATTTTAACTGAGAATCTGTCGATGCACTTCTGTCACATGCCTTTTGAAACTGAGCCTGAAAGGGTCCTTCCATCTTAATTTTGATGAATCTGCTCAAACAGATTTTAGCTGCAGCAAAGGGAGAGGATCTCGAGGGACAGTGAACAGTTATAGGCTTAACACTGGATAAATGTGAAGAATACTGGAATATGGGAAGGGATATTACCTTAGGAACTTCAGAAGATAAGGTACTTTACAAATACCCTGCTTCTGTGCCAATTAATTGCCCGCAACCATTTCAAGTTAGATTTCTGGATTGTCTGGGTTTTTTTTCCCCCTCAACTTTGATTTATGATTAAAATTCCTGGGAAACTGGGAAAGAATGGGAGTTTTGTTTGTTCCGATAAAGGAAGGCTACAAAAAATCTAAAACAAACATCATGACTATAAAATGTTGAAAGCTTCTTCTCTGAGATAGAAGGGAAAGTTAAAAATCTAGCTACCACCATTTCTCAGCATTATACTAGGGTTTTAGCCAACGAAATAAAGGAGAGGAATAAAACACGCACATTTAGAATGGAAGAAAGAAAAGGGACCCTATTCGTGGGTGGTTATGATTGTCGATGTAAGCCAGGGTCAGCAAACATTTCTCTGTAAAGGCCAGTTAATATCGTCAGGCGACATGCCATGTCTACAGAATATACACATATATTTTACAACCATTTATAAAAACTCAAGACTCATTCCTAGCTTGTGGACCCTGTGAAAAACAGGCTGTGGATTGAGCTTGTGTAGGCCATGGTGCGCTGGCCCCGGAACTACAGATAATCTACAGTGGAATGATCGGACTTTATAAGAGCTTAGCAGGGGCGCCTGGGTGGCTCAGTCGGTTAAGCGTCCGGCTTCGGCTCAGGTCATGATCTCGTGGCTCGTGGGTTCAAGCCCTGCGTCAGGCTCGGTGCCGACAGCTCAGAGCCAGGAGCCTGCTTCAGATTCTGTGTCTCCCTCTCTCTCTGCCCCTCCTCCACTCATGCTCTCTCTCAAAAATAAATGTTTTAAAAAAAAAAAAGGAGTTTAGCAAGGTTGCCAAATGTTAACATATAAACCCAATGGTATTAAAGCGATAGAATCTGACCCCTGTGTCTCTTCGTAGACTTATAAGTGGGTTTCTCTCACATTTCTAGAACAAAGGGATATGATGATCATATGCTTATGTTATTATTTTCTAAATGGATACAAGTCTGCCCTTTTAGAAAAGCCAGATTAATGTAATATAAAATTTTATACCCAAAAATATATTTGATGTGACATAAAATTTTATACTAAATAATTTAGTATTGCTTTATTCATATGTTGAAAAAGCCCGTGTTCCAATTCCCAGTTGTCTCCTAAATGTCATGACATTTACTTTTAGAGTTTGTCGGAAGCAGGGCACAGCCAAGGTCCACAAATTTGATTCACTGACTGGAAAGTACCTGAAGTCTCTTTCAACCTGTAGGTTGAACCTCTTGCTTTTTCCTCCTGCCATTTATCTGCTGTAGCATCTCTACCCGCTGTGTTATGCTGACAGAACCTTCCCTACGTCCCTCTATCCGGGTCTTCGTGTAGATCTTAATCGTGTAATCGTGTAAATCGTGTACATCTTAATGACTCCGGCTTGGATCGAACTCCAGCCAAGTCCTACTCATGAGTGAAAAGAGACGATCGTTGTTGGATGCTACCGAGTTTTGAGGTAGCTCAGTACATAGAAGCATTGAGATACAGGTGAGGGACTTTAAAAATCATCCATAAAAGGAGAATTGGGGAAGAGAGTTCCAGTTGCTTTATATTCTATTCACATTTTGGACAGGCCTTGGCACAGTCAAGATTCTAGAATCACTTCCCTTTCAGGACTGGGAATGCAGGCGGTCCCAACCGCGTAGTGAAAACTGACATCTGTCCTTGCTTCTGGAACTGTGATTATTCACGTGTGACCCTCGAGCGGACATGGCTTGCGTAAATGATACACCTGCCTGTTAATTCTTTGGAAGCCTCTCATAAAAGCAGGGGTTCTAAATGAAACTAAAACGATACCAGCGGTCCGTGGGCTCTCGGGAAGGCCGCTCCTGCCCGCGACACCCCCGGCCCTTTCCCTTGGAGCTGCGCACCCGCCACCCTCTTCTTTCCGGTGCCCTCGTGCAGTTGTTACTAATGCGGTTTTCTCCTCCGGTTAATTATGTTCAGACTAATGAAGGCCAGAACTGATTCTTTATTTTCTTATTCTGTAAGAAATTCTCTCTGTTCAAGAGGATTTTTGAAGATTGGGGGAATGAAAAGGACCCCTCCTTTCTGTCTCTCTTTGCATGCTTCTCTGACTCGGATCCTACAGAGGAAGGCAAAAACGCATCTTTTAATCCTGGACCATCGAGAGCACAGAGAACGAGACACTGCAGAGGAAGACTCCAGCGAATTCAGATTCAATGACTTTTGAGTTGAAACAGACACGCTGAATACACCACCTGAATTTTCTAGATGAGACCCAGGGTGGGGGGTCAAGTGATGTGGCTCGTCAGTGCCTGAGCCTGGACGAGGGAGCAGAGACCCAGGCTGGGATTCTAGCCATTGCCTTTGGACATCTTACCGTCAGAGAGGAGAGGAGGAGAGGGACCAGGAGGAGGGAGGGGACCAGGCCACACGCGCTCCTCCAGGGCAAAGAGAAGTTATCCGAGGAAGCCGCTGCTGCAGAAGGGGTGAGAAACCCCGTGACCGCAAAGCTCCTGCCGGTGACAACTGGGAACAGTCCCATAGCACTGGGGAGGGGCCACCGACCTAGTACGAGCCTGTGCTCTGTATTTTTGAGAGAAAGTGAGCGGGGGAGGTGTGGCGAGAGGGGGACAGAAGGTCCAAAGTGGGCTCTGTGCTGACAGCAGAGAACCCAATGCAGGGCTTGAACTCACAAACTGTGAGATCATGACCTGAGCCCAAGTTGGATGCTCAACTGAGCCACCCAGAGAAGTCACCCCCTTCTCTGTTTCTGTAAAAAGTACCTCTTTCAATTGCTTTCAGTGGGTGCGGAGCAAAAATTGGTCACCATTACGAGAAGTAGGAAACAGGAAGTGTATCTTTTTTTTTTTTAAGTTTATTTACTTTGAGAGAGAGAGAGAGAAAGAGAGATTGGGGGAGGAGCAGAGAGAGAGGGAGAACGAGAATCCCAAGCTCTGACTTGACTGATAGAAACACCCAGGTGCCCCCATCCCTGGCTTTTTTTTTTTTTTTAAGTTTATTTATTTTGAGAGAGAGGAGGGGAAGGGCAGAGAGAGGGGGAGAGAGAGAATCTCACGTGGGCTCTGCACTGTCAGCGCAGTGGGCCTGAACCCATAAACCATGAAGTCCTGACCTGAGCTGGAACCAAGAGTCGGATGTTCAACCGACTGAGCCCCCCAGGCGCCCCCTATCCCTGGCTATTAACCAAATCACAAAGAAACAAGAATGACTTCACTGAGGACACTTGCTTCTAGAGCTTATGTGGTGGGTGCAGCTGTCACTGTGGAGACCATGTGATCGGGACAGAAAGCAGAGGCTGACAAGACAGCTTTGTAGGACTGCCCTCCGGTCACGGTCACGGTCGCTCACCCAGGTTCCACTGGCAGAGCTGGTCTAGGAATCACACAGTTCAAAGCAGATTTTGCCGGTCTGTGATGGATCTCTAACGTCCTCCGCAAACTAACCATTCAATCATCATTGGAAAATTTTACCATCTGTGGAAGACTAGCTCCAATAGAAGAAATAAGTAGTAATTAGACATAGAAGTTATTGTTACAACTGAGAACTAGTAAGTGGCTTATTGAGTCTTTAAAAAACAAACAAAAAAACCCTGGGGCGCCTGGGTGGCTCAGTCCGTTAAGCATCATCAGGTCATGATCTCAAGTTTGTGCGTTCGAGCCCCACATCTGTGCTGACAGCTCAGAGCCTGGAGCCTGCTTCGGATTCTGTGTCTCCCTCTCTCTCTGCCCCTCCCCTACTCGTGCACGGTCTCTCTCCAAAATAAACATTAACACAGAAATTAAAAAAAGAAAACCCAAAACAAAATTTGCCTGAAAATATTCACAATTTACTGAGCGTGCTATTAAAAAACTCTATTACTTCGCTCCCCTCCCCTCCCCTCCCCTCCGAAACACAGAGCTCAACTTGTTTGCTTTTCAGTACTGAAGAAAGGGAGGCCGGGAGCTCACAGCATCACACACACACACCCAGGCTGCCACTAACCGGCCTGTTGGGAGGGCCCGGCCGCCTCCTGTGCCTGGAGCTGCACACTGTTTCTGAAGGTTGGGCTATCCAAAATCCACCATGGCGCAATTCTTCTTCCACATTAAAGAATACACCAAAAAGACCAAAACCTGAGCGATAAAGTGAGAAATCCCAGAGCTCTGGAATGATGGTGTTTTTATGTAAAAATGAGTCGTATTTGAAGGTTCCTAGGAAAACACCTTCACATAACTCAGCAGGTAGTGAATAGACCACCAGGGGCGCCTGGGTGGCTCAGGCGGTTAAGCAGTTAAGCGTCCAGGTCACGATCTCACGGTCGGTGGGTTCGAGCCCCGCGTCGGGCTCTGTGCTGCCAGCTCCGAGCCTGGAGCCTGCTTCAGATTGTGTCTCCCTCCCTCTCTCTCGAAAAGAAATAAACATTAAAAGAAATTAAACAATCAAAACGTACCGCCAGAAAGTAGCTAACCTTAGATTTATATTAAAATTGGATTCTGGAAAAAAAAAAAGTGTGAGGTCCTTGAAAATGGGGGACCATTTTGTCAGTGAAAAAGCCCTTGCGAAGATTGTCTCCTTTACCAAAGTAACGAGAATAACTGGCAAAACGTCTGAGAGGCAACTTTTTTTTTCAGAACCGTGGGATTAACCAAATGCAGGTCCGGACCTGAGGCGTGCTTCCTCAAAGAGGTGGCCGGATGTCAGAACAGCGTGCCTTGTGATGTGTCACATGCCCTGTCCCCATCGCGTCTCCAGCCGCACGGTCGCCTTGCAAACCGGCAGCCTGGCGATCACCGGAGGGCGGCCGAACAGGGTTGGGGGCTCCTTCAAAGCTTGGGCCGCGGATGCCCCAGAGAACCCCATGCACAAGCCCGTCCTAAGTTAACTGGGCTCGGACCTCAGGCCCAGAAGCCTTCTCCCAAGAGGAGGCGCTCTGAAGGCCGGGCAGTGTGGGATTCTGGCTGCCGGACGGCCAACGGTTGGGGCTAATCGAAAGGCATAAAAGGAAAAGCTGGGAAACGAGGTGCCACACGGGCTTTGAAACCTGGGTACGTAGGGGACGACACAGTCTAGGGCTGTGCGCATCCTCATGGAAGCCCTGAGAAGGACCCAAGCTTTCACCTGTGGCTGCCCGCCCCCCTCCCCGGGCTCTGCACACGCAGGCAGCACTTACTATGAATGGCAAAACGTGGGTTTTACTTTTTTAAATTTTTTAATGTTTATTTTTGAGAGACAGAGCATGAGTGGGGGAAGAACAGAGAGAGAGGGACACACAGAATCTGAAGCAGGCGCCAGCACAGAGCCCGACGCGGGGCTCAAACCCACGAACTGTGAGATCATGACCTGAGCCGAAGTTGGGACACTTAACCGACTGAGCCCCCCAGGCGCCCCAAAACCTGGGTTTTAAAACGGGTTGTCCAATGAATAACCAACCAACCGGTCAGCTACCCTCCCCTTTCTGAGCCTCTCGGTTTCCTCACCGGCCTGAATCTGCATACGTGGGAAGCCGTATGAGTGAGAATTATGCACGTGGCTGTTCACTAATGGACTTGAAATTCTAGATGGCATAGAAATCGCGCGCAAACTGTTTGCAAGCATATTTGTATTTGTCATAAAGGCTCGAATGTTTTTATCAGATCAAGGGGTCCACTGCCCCCAAACCAGTCATGAGTGACTAGACAAGAACTGGGAAGTCCTCTGTGGTAGTAAATTCTAAGGGAACAACATGTAGAAACCATAACCACACACACAAACACGTTTGCGTAAGTGAGTAGAGGCTTTTCAATATTGTCTACGTGTGTCTTTTTATTTTATGGAGAAAGGATGAGAGAAGCAAGTAGAATAGCCAGAAAGATAAATAAAAAGCCAAAAACATACACAGAAGTGAGTCACAGAATAAGAACTGGCAATATAGTCAAATAACTGCAAGCCTATAGGAAATATGTTACCTCATGTTGAGTTTCTGTCTGTTGATTTATGATTTGTTTTAACCCATTTTATCTATGAAAAATTAAGACCAACTTTAAGAAGCTTCAATATTCACTTTTATTATTTATAAAAAAAAACGAAAGTACCAGAAGGCATATGGTATATACCATGATCTTGCTTTTTGCACATTTATTCACGTGTTTACATGATTTCAACTTTAATAAACAGACCGTATGTGTATCTGTACAACACCAGATAAAGAGTTAGCTTCCTGGCACTTACACATGTATTATGAGTTCATTCTGATGCTCTGCACGTCAAAAGGATGATAAAAATGATTGACCGGAAATAACTCTAAGATGAAGACTGATTTAGTGAGAAGCAGTTATGCTCCCGCAACTGCCACACGTTTATTTGTGCCGGTTTTATTTTTTCCCCTTAATTGAATGTAAATGTTTGAAAAAAAAAAAAAAAAAACAAACTGGAAATGAAGTTGTTATTTTTTAGTCCAATAAATAATTTTAGCTACGCTTAATGTAGCTTTTTAAGGCCTTCATACAATTGAAAAAATTAAAGTTGAGCATGTTAAAACCCTGTTCGCTTATAAAATAAAAAATAGAACTTTACAGGTTTGCAGTTAAAAGTCACTGTTCAAAACCTATCATGCAAGTGATATCTGCAACCCAACCGAAAGTCCTTGGTGCTGGCAGTCAGGGCACAGCCCGGTGCCAGCTGTGTGAGGCATTAAAAAAACACCATGATGTCAGAGGTCTAGACTTACATGTATTAAGCCACACGCCAGCAAATTCTCTGATAAATACACATCATTTTAATAATCAGTATTTGATAGCAGATGAAAACATGCATTAGACTAAAAATGCCACAAATTTGTTTTTATATCCATTCACTATAAAACTTCCTTTTTTTTTAAAATTTAAAGTCTTGGTCGCTATTTTAGAATACACAATAATCAGGAGGATACATGATGGGAAGCCAGTTTTCGGTGAAAGATGCACAATGGGTCCATCCAAGTAACTTCATCAGCTAGAACAAAACACAAAAATTTATTAAGAAACCAGATTTTTTCGAGCTCAGTGTTCGGCGTAAGTTCTGCATTCAGTATGTAATGGTAATAGAGCGGCAGTAGCGCACAGAACTTCCCTTCCAGCCAGCCCAGCACCCACAGCCCTTCCCACCAACTGTCCTCCCTTACCATCAACCAACCTGCTCACTTTCCTACCAACCGACTGAAACAGGCGATTATGACCAGCCCAGCCAACCGTCCTTCTTTCCTGTCTTCCTACTAACCTTCCTGTCTTCCCTTCCTCACTCCCACGTACTCGTTTCCCTTCCTTCCCACCAACCTTGCTGCCTTTCATTCTGTCTGACTGGAAGTCAAACACTGTTCTAGACATCGGGAGAACAGCACTGAACAAAGTCACTTCTCACTTTCAGGGAAGTCATGCTCTATTCAGGAAAACCGAAGAGTACAAAAGCAAATCCATGAGCAGATGAATAAGCGAGTCCATCAATAAGATGTGCAGGTCAGGTACACAATAAAGAAAACCCTGATAAGATAACAGAGTGACTGGGAAGTGAGACGGTCAAGAGTGGGATATCCGGGGAGGGACATGGAAGGGGAAACTTGAAGAAGAAGAAAGCTACTCTGCCAGGCTGGGGAAGCGCTCTCAGGCAGTGGGACGAGCTGGGTCCCACGCTGGGAAGGGCCGTGGCTGCTTCGGCCATGCAGAGGCGGCTCTCGGGGAGCAGAGCCGGTCCGAGGAGGTGTGACAAGATGTGGCTGGGGAGGAGGGCGGGAGTCATACCACATGGACCTTATGGGCCATGGGGAGGAGTGTGGATTTTACCCTACATGCGATGTAGGGCAGTAGAGGAACAGAGTGGAGGGGACACGAGGTATGAAACACCCCCTGGTGTGAACGTCTGGGTGAGTCACGGGCTTTACTGATGCGAGAGCTCACAGATTATAGTTGATGTGATGAGAATCACACCACACACCTTAATGGCTGAGTTCCAGAAGGTTTCTCTTAACCTATTCAAACATCTGAAGAACTGATGTAAAATGTCTTACAATTTGCACAGATTGGTGGAGGTATACAGAAAAGGTCTCAGAGTAAAGATAACCTAGAGTTTCCTCCAATTATAAAAAAATTTCCCCAGGAACCTATTGATTAGTTTTACATTCAAAGAATACCTTGGGTATGGAGCGCAGCCCCTTGGCCACATTTGCGTGACCAAGCTGCCCGACCCCAGATACCCTGCAGGCATAAACCAATGGTGCGTGTCCACAGACGTGAGGACGCTGCGGTGATTTCTGTGGACTCCAGTAAGCTTTATACTGGACAATTAACTTGTACAGAAAGAAGAGAATCTCTTATCCCAGGTTTCTAATATCAACCACAGAATTTCTCTGCATATAATACAGAATGTGGTAAAATCACAAAATGGCCTATCGCTTCAAATGACGAATTATATCAAATATAAACTCTGAAAGTTCAACTATTTTAGAACTGAGCCAACATGTATTTAAAAGGAATTATTTTTGTTTTCTTCATAAAGAAAACTCTGTCTTCTGACTATAGGCCTACAATTCTTAAAGCCTTTGCCTACACTGAAAGCATCTGAGGCTAAGTAATAGCCCTTCTGTCCCTTCTGGACAGGAGTTTCAAAAATTTAATAATAAATTAAATTTTAAAGTTGGTTAAGCATCCAACTTTGGCTCAGGTCATGATCTCGCAGTTTGTGAGTTTGAGCCACGCATCAGGCTCTGTGATGACAGCTCAGAGCCTGGAACTGCTTCAGATTCTCTCTCTCTCTCTCTCTCTCTCTCTCTCTCTCTCTCTCCCTCTCTCCCTCCCCCACTCATGCTCTGTCTCTCAAAAATGAATAAACATTAAAAAATTTTTTTTTTAATTAGCAATAAGAAAAGTTTAAAAAATGTGAATAGCTTACTGGCTGTCTCCAATGCTTTTATTTTATAGTTGGCATTACATTAATTGGAGGAGCAATCTGTCATGATACAGTCAGTATGGCTAAATCACTACCATAAGGCTCTAGCTATCTTGTCACTAAGTGACGTGGAGAGGACACTTAACAGTGACGGTTTTATATCACTTACTTGAATACAATTTTTCCAGTTTTCTTTTGTTGGTTTTTCTTCCACAAGTTTAGTTGCAAATTTAAGGCCTCTCCCATACATTTTATTTACTAATGCATGCTTGTATGCAAATGTTAAAACCTATAAGGTAAAACAAGATAAAGCTTATCTATGAAATATTAACATTTTATGGCTTATCGCTTCAATAATGAAAAGATTAAGGCCTTAACAGAAGTGTAGCTTTTAAAATGAACATTTTCCATCAAGCAAATTTCAAAAATGTTTTGAAAAAACAAAAGTTAAATATTCCACAAAACAGATTAACTTATGTTGGGGAAAAAAAAATGAAGCTTTTGATGAATCACCAGTTCTTGGCATCCATACCAAAACACCTCGTTATGCAAAGGGGAGCTAAGAGAAGAGATCACAAAAATGCAAATAAGGAGGGAAGTACAGAACTATGAAATCTCGTTACCAAAGTTACCAAAACTGCAAAAGGGGACAAAAGTAAAAAAAAAAAAAAAAGTGTTATATTATATAAACACATTCTTACTTTGTTAATTGCTTGTGTATACGTTGCTGCCTTTAATTACTGCATCTGTCAGATACACCTGTAACCGTTCATTTACATTCCTGGTCTCCACGTTTCGAACGTAGAGAATGAGCTCAAAGGAAAGAATCCTATCACATTTATTTGTGTTCTAGAGCCAAGCACAGCGTTCAGCGGCTATAAAGGTGCTAAGTGATCAGGTGATGCCGTGCGCAGCCCCTGATACAGCTGTACTGCGGCTGATGTGGGATTACTTATGACGCGGGATTACTTATGACGGTCTTACTGTGAGGCTCGTCAGGTTTTCATCCACCAGGCGCCTATCTTTTTCCAGCAGCAACGCGGCGCTGGGTGTGGAGGAGACGTGCAACAGGTAGGTGTGTGTTAGGAATAGGAGCAAATATCGCTGAGGTCCTTCCGTGTACGGACGGCTCATTCAGCAGGTTTCAGTAACTAGCCGAGGGTCACACGGATAAAAGTGGAAGAGGTGGGACGCGCACTCCAGAGTCTGATTCCAGAGCCGAATTCACAAGCTCTGCTGCGACACTGGCCCCCGCAGTTTCCTGCCTACAACCCCATTTCCTGGGCAGAAGCGAGGCTGCGCCGCAGTGGGGACTTTTCTCCTGTCCCCGCGGTCTGCACTACAACTGACCACAGGGAATCTAGAGAACAGCATCTGTCTAGTAAAACAAAAACAATGGCTTGTGCTGGGTAAGGACAATTCCACTGTCTTTATTTTTATCTCCAGAAGGAAGGAAGACTGACAGAAACCTGGAGTTCCATAATCCCTAGCGGGAGAATTCTAGTGGAGGGCTGAAAGAGATTTAAGATGTTTTCATAACTCCCCATCCAAACAGTTCATCGATGTTACTTTTTCGAAACTGGATTTTAAAGTTGATGAGTTATAAATCCAGATGATAATGATTTAAAAGTCAAAGAGGTTTTGAAACAAATGACATGTAAAGTAACCAGCACCCTCCTCTGCACCCCTGACAAATCAGCACACAGACAGATGTGGGAAGGCACAAACACGATCTCCTGGTGCTCTCAATTCTACCTTCATACGTAACCGCCTTCCCCAAAAGGCCGCTATGCACACAGAGAAGATAATGGCAGAACAGTTTAAAACAGGTAAGACAAATGAGGTCTCACTAAACATAGAGTCTTCTTCAGAGCCCAGCTTAGCCACATTCCAGGCATTTTCTTCCTCTTCCGGCCAGGCAGCTGGGGAACAGCAAAGAGGAGGCAATGGGGCCCAGGAGAGGTTTGTGAAGCAACCCCCAAGAACTGAGCCCAAACAAGAGGCAGACGGGTTACCTTATTGTCAAAAAGATCAGTCCATTTTGTCGTTTCCCAGAAAGTTTCTGTCAGAGAATCCAGAGTGTTCTCTCCTTCCTCCTCTCTTCCTTCCGCATCACCTGAGACAGCCCCCTCTTGGTCTTGTGCGTGGAGCAGATGGTCGGCTAGGGCACATCCTTTTCTACAGAGGGCGTCCACGAGGGTGGATTTCTGTTTGTCCATATCACTGTGTGCCAGACCCAAAAGTGATTCGCAGATCAGGAAAAACAGTTTTTCAAAGGACAGACTTATCTGAAACTGAATTCATGCATCCTCTGGCTCACATCTACGGGGCGCAGATACTGTACAGCCGTGTATGTACGTCTCTATCATCCATCACGTGAGGGTCCTTATTTCTAACAAACCTCAAATGAGCCACTGCATTGCACACACAGATCAATGAGTCACGACAGTGGTGTCTGGCTGAAACAGAACGCCACAAAGCAGCAGAAGTGAAGGACTGTTCCGTTCTACATTCTGTCAGCTAAATAACTCTTCTATAGATTTCTGATGAATAGCGATCATTGCAGACTGATGTACAGACGCACACAAGTTCTTTCAGAAGCGGACTTTCATCTATAAACCGAGCAAACACTGTGTGATGCTTACCCTGAACGTGCACTTTTACATATTAACTCATTTACAGTCAAGATAATTCTATGAGTAAGATACTAGTAATTAGCCCCATTTTGCAAAGGAGGAAGTTGAGGCACAGAGGTTTATTCAAGGTCCTACAGTCAGGAAGCAGCAGGTGCAGGATCTGAAGCTACTTAAGAGGCTGCTTCTGGATTCCCTGCTCTTAGCCACACTAGTAACACCGCCCTGCTGCAGGGCGGGGAATCCGTGTCCTTCTGATGTATTCCAAGTGCCAGGACAATGCCTGACGCAGACCAGAAACTCGATAAATCACTGTTGAATGAAATACACTAACAACCTACTCTCCAGGGGACAGTGTGAGTCGTCAGGATACTTGCTTCTCTGAGGCATTTTGTCCAACTCACGTCCCACATGTGTGACGACGATGAGGATGAAAAGCACTGAGCGAGTGAGTGGCCCCTGGGACACGGGTGAACTGGGCACTGGGACACGGGTGAACAAACTGTGTAAGAGCGAGAGTGATTCTGAAGCACCTGGAGTGGAATGTGCAACATAGGAGATCTGCAGGCACTCTAAAATCAACAGGAGTTCTGGTATAAAAGAATTAAAATGAGAAGCCAAAACAACTTGTTACAACCCAACAAAGTCACCTTCCTTAATACATCTGCAAAGTAGATAAAATTATGCCAAAAAAGATGCCTGAGGTTTTCAGTCAGGAGTTTCAAAGCTTAAAAGAACCAACTTTCACTCTCTCTGTGGAAGTGCGTCTGGGAACCGCTTTAAGGTTACTTGGGACGCAGGAACAAAAGGATCGAGGAGCGGTAGGGCATGGACATGGCTTCGCCTTCACTGGGCGCCCCGCCAGCCGCCATCTGAAATGTCTTCCTGCCAGGACTGCATTTATGCTTTATGGCAGCCGAGGAGTGGGACACCATTCCCGCCCCCATCTTGTGCCGGAGAAGGGGGGCCTTGGAACAGAACTGGATCGGCAAGGCAGGTTTGATCATTCATGGCAGTCCTGACTGACTGGTCCTAGCTGCCCCGGGAAGGGCTGGAAGGAGGCAGATTTTCGGGGGTGACGCAGGTGTGCTCTACTTGCCAGGCCCGGAATTAAATTAAATTACCAGCAAGACCCCTCTTTTGGTGTTCTCTGATCCGGTAACCTAAATCCCACCTATCTAGAATATTCATTCCCTACCCTCATCTTAATTTGGGACTAAATATTTTATTCATCCACGAGGCTTTCTCCACTCAACAGAAAGCTTCCTTCCTATGGGCTTTCACAATGTAAAATATTTATTATAACTCTCAATCACACCCTACCTAATCACACCCTACCTAGCAACTCCAGCTTCTGCACCAGAGTGTGTACTTTCTATGAGTGCCCTGTTCATTTTCTCCCGTTCCCCTCAGTGATGTTTTACCTGCAGTGTTTGCTCAACAAACGTCCTTGCGTCAAATCTAGTTAGGGACGATCAAAGTGGTGATGGCCATAGTTTAGGAAGAGCTTCAATCAGATACTTCAACGGCCAAAATAAATTGCAGTTTAACGAAAACTTGATATTAGATTACCTACAGCAGCCGTAGGCAATCTAAAAGCTCGTATCATTTGTAAGGTTACAAAATGGCTTTCCTAATTTCTGACGTATGAGTGACCGCAGTGAGTGCAGTGACGCGTGGAAATGAGAAGTAAACGTCAGCGCAGCACGTCTGGGCCCATTGTGGTTTGGCCAAAGCAAGGCCTGCGGCAAATACCTTAATTATAAGTGTGGACAAACCGATCCAAGGTTGCCGAAGACTAACTAGCTTCTCTTAATTTTGACACCGTCTGACGGCTCCTTTCCAGTCTTATCCCAGCACGTGTGAAATTCACTACAGCGATAATCTTTCAAGCCCGGACCCTATCAGACTGTTATTTTTTTTTGACAGTCACCGGAGTCAGCATCTGAGATAAAAACTGTGAGCAAAAAGGGACTAACGAGATTGAAAACACAACTACTCCGGCGCTGTGGCTCACTTTAACTGGGAACTAAGAGTTTCCTCTGTGGACGGGAAAACTTAGCAAAGGCAGGCCGAAGTGTCAGCAGGGACAAATGGATCTTACTATCTACTGAAATTTCAAAATGAGCCACATGCATGTTATTTCCTACACACATGAATCTGAAGAGATACTATCTTCCCAAATGAAGAAATAACAGGCGCGAGGAAGGCTGGGGGCAGCTGGGGAGGTTGAGGCAGCCTCACAGGGGTCACTGTTTCTGGCGATGAGCTTCTCACAGGCCATCACGGCCAGACAACTCCTGCAACAGGGTTAACATGGAGTGGAATTCAGGTAGAGTGCAGTGTAGACCACTCCAGTGAGAGGCCAGGGGCCTCACGGGGGACATCGGGATACGGCTGTGGGCTGAGGCATAGATGCCTGCAGACCAGGAGAAAGGGGCTTGTTGGCAGAGGGCAGTGATGAAGGAGATGGAGGGGAGGGTTCGGGCTGAGAGACAAAGGTCAGACTCAGAAAGGACAGTGTGAAGGTGGGTACGGGCAAGGCAGAGCCGATGCTCTGTTCCTCTGAGAAAGAAGGGAGGCTTGTGAATCATCTCACGAGGGGCAGGAATGCAAGGGGCTGCTTACGAAGAGATGAAGGGGCCCCGGCTGGGGCAGGGCTGGCGTGACGGGCTCTCCCATTTCCGGGCCCGGCACCCTAGGCCGGCCACGCAGCCTCCGAGCCTGTCTGCTTTTCTGCAGACACGGCTGAAAACAGCCCTACTCCCTATGTTGTTTAGAAGACTGAGTTTAAATGGGGTCATGTGCTTAACGCGCCCCAAAGGTTTCCCTGTACGTACGCAGCACTTCGGACACGGACAGCGTAGCACTGCCTGAGACGAAATCGAGAAGGTGGGGAAGGGTGCAGACAAGGCCAAGAACCTAACCTGAATAAATCTCATTCTGCTTAAAAACTGCTACTTGTAACATTCGTAAGAGCTGTAACATTAGTATTGCCAACAGTTCTAGCAACTCAGAAGGTAACGGGATGCCCAGAGTCCCAGCAGTTGAGACTCGGGACTTCATACAGAAGGAAGGATCCTGACCGGCAGACGGAATCCTGAAGGAGAATCACAGCACCGGCAGGGCTGCCTCAACTCTTCCTGTTCGTTCGTTACAACAGCTGTAAGAGGAGGTGGGGTTTCTACCCTTGCAGGTAATGACCCTCGCGTGTAAAGACAGAGAGGAAAGTGGTGCGGAGAGCTCAGGGAAGGCTGAGGTGAGGCCGAGGGACGCTCACACAACACGCGGAGCCACACGCTCGCCCTTCACCACAAGGCGATGTCTCTCTGCTTTATGCATCGCTCTGGGTTTTACTAAAGCTAAACCACAACCCCCCATTCCCTTCACCGCACAGAATACTGTAGAGCCAGGTCCTGACTCAAACCTGGTGATGGTTTCGAGCTAACTTTATGTCTATTGGGGGTACCAGGCATTACAAACTAAACCTGGGCTTTTCATGCTATTGGTCAATAAACAGTTTAGAAATGGATTTTGCAGGGTGTTCTGTCTTTGCCTCTGCACACATCCAGTTCCCACCAGTCCCCAAGCGGGGGGACTGCTGGGTCACAGCTGCACAAGTCTTTCCAGCCCAGCAGCACCGAACGGTAGAGAAGGCAAAGTCCTTTTCTCTTGCTTCATCTCCAACAACTGGAGAGAATTCTTACAAACTATCTAAGGGTGGAGTATCCAAATACTGGTAATTCTAGGGACACAACAATTCTCAGAAAAGAAGAATAGTCTTCATAATTTTAAAAAAGTAACTAAGAAATGAGATGCAAGAAAGATTATTTACTGGTTAGGTACTTTTTTATAGTAGCTGCATCGGGCCTGGGGTCAGTCTTCATTGCAATATAAACTGCGAGGGCCGTCTGGTCTATGTGAGAAATGACAGCATTTGCAGCTTCAACAATTTCATTAAGTCTTTTCATTCGTTCCTAGGGAGGAAAAAAAGAAGAAATCAGAAAAGAAATGGGCGTGTCAGTGAGTCCATCCAAGTCCCTTCACCTCCGTCTCAAACGCGAGCGTGGCGGCTCGAGTCGGGCCGAGCATCTGCTTGCCGCCGGGGCCGTGTGCCGCCTCCGAGCGTGGGTGCTACAGCGTCAGCATCTCTAGAAATGACCTCGTTCACATTCCCCACTGACGTTAAATGGGGAGAATAAGCGAGGTAAAAGGCTGTCATAGAAACGTCAACAGCTTTCCGCCACGGCCAGTCCCCTTCTGGGCCTCGCAGAAACATGACCGGCTGTGTTACTCCAGCCACGCACCACATTGGAAAGAGAAGTAAAAAGAAAAACCCACGGGCCGATGAACAAAGTCTTCCTAACTTACGATTAAAACCGCAAAGGCAAGAATCAACATGAGTGTACCCAGAGTCTAACCACGGTCGCCACGGTGCTCCAGGAGCTCTCGGCGGTCTGTTGTGTCTCACTAGTCTCACACGTCTCTCTTCAACACCTGCAAGTTCACTCTGCACCCTTGATAATTTCTGATTGGCTACTAGCACTCTCCTACAGCCATCATTACCAGCGAGAGCTGGTCCATGTTCAGACAGACTATGGCCAATCTTAAAAATGAGCAAAGTTAACGCAAAGCAGGAATTCTTTTGCTGAAGGTGTTTGGATTTGCAGCAGGCCAGGACCACCGCTCCTGATGTGAATGTCAGAAAAGCAATGCTTAGGATATCTTCTTATCTATCCCTCCTCCCACTGACCAAAACTGTGAGCAGGGATCCTCGGCTGAACTCACAGGAATGGCTACGCTCTGTAATTCCCTGAATGAAAATAGTTAACAGAACATTCAACTTGAGGAAACAGGTTTTCATTTGGCAGGAATACAAAACAAATACAAAACTGCATTTTCCCTAAACATACAAACCTTATCTCATGTTACAAGTAAAATGAAATACTCGTATTAAGATTGAACATGCCCAACCTTTTCAGCATCCAACTGATGAAGTCTTGCAACATACAGAGGAAGATAATTAGGGTATGTTTCTTTCAATTCATTATAAATGTCACTAGAATCCAGCCTATGTACATAAGAAAGAGAGAAACATTATTTCTTTTAGAAAGAAAACAATTTGTCTTCCCTATTATTTAACATTATTTTGAAGTCCCAATCCACAACATAAGGCATCAATCTGAAACAGAATTATTGACAAAAATTATCATTATTTGCAGGTAGTATAAATAAAAATAAATTAAAAATAAAAATAAAAATAAAAAAAAACCTAGAGAAGCAACTCAAATTGAAAATTACTTCAATTAAGAGTTCAATAAGACGGGCACCTCGGGACTCAGTCGGTTAAGCATCTGACTCTTGATTTTGGTTCTGGTCATGATCTCGCAGTTGGTGAGACGGAGCTCCGCATCACAATTGTGCTGACAGGGGAGACACCTTGGGGAATATGGCTCTGCATCTATGACCTACGCCCTTTAAGAATGATCCAGGGTCACCTGGGTGGCTCAGTCGGTTTAGCACCTGACTCTTGATTTCGGGGAAGGACAGAGAGGGGAGGAGAGAGAGACTCTGAAGCAGGCTCCATGCTGTCAGCGCACAGCCCAACCTGGGACTCAATCCCATGAACTGTGAGATCATGACCTGAGCCGAGATCAAGAGTCGGGATGTTCAACCGACGGAGCCACCCTGGCGCCCTGTGAACATCTGTAGATATTCTTGAACACATGTTGCTTCATCATTTGCTGTATGCCCTTACTATCATCTCCAGAGGTTTTAAAAGGTTGATTTGAAAAAAGAATTTTTGCTAGTTTCTGAGGGGAGTGGGCTCCTGGGACTCCCACTCTGTCATACCAGGAGTCAATCTCTGCAATTGCGGAAGATTACTGTTTACAACATCCTACGACCAGCCAGAGGCTGACTTAAAGACCTTGGCTTCTGGTAGAGATACGGTCTATTTTTTTTAACTTTTTTCTTAATGTTTTATTTATTTTTGAGAGAGTGCCCACGCACGGGCAGGGCAAGGGCAGAGACAGAGTGGAACGGAGGATCCAAAGCGGGCTTTGACAATTCCCTTGTCAGTAATTTTACTGATAATTTCAGATTCAGAGCCAGATGCAGGGCTCGAACTCATGAACCGATCATGACCTGAGCTGAAGTCGGACGTTTAACCAACTGAGCCACCCAGGTGCCCCTATGGTCTAGTTTTAAGTGAAAAGGTAAGTTTGAATGTGGGCGGACACTGTGACTGTTCAATCCTTGGGAACTATTCTCACGACGTGATGATGTGCGTTCGCCATGGGACCCCATGACGCAAGGATGCATGCATACCAGCCAACGCGGCTCCCACAGAAACACGCGCTAAGGGAGATACCGCGTAACACAAACGGGAAAAGCAATCGATGGGACTACAGAGAATACGTTTCTGCTATGGAAAAAGTAAGCCGAAAGCCAAAAATCAAGCTGGGGTACAGTGTGTACCCCACATATTTTTTATGTTAAAAAGTTAAAAGAAAAATCTCATGTCCCAATAGAAAAGAGTGAAGAACATGTTCCGGTGACAGGAGCTACACTTACGAATGCCATGCTAGCGTTTAAAAAGCACACGTTTCATCAGAACTTCAGGAACGCAATTCAAGACCGTGATATGGGCCTTTTCTCTTTCACCCCCGGCAGCAAGACTCTCTCCTCAATGCCTGGCTCACTGCTGGCCAAGTACAGGGAGCAGAGGGGGCCCCGCCGTGCACGACAGGGGGAGGAGAAACTGGGATATTAGCTCCAGAAGGCAGTTTGGCAAAACATAACACAATTTTTAAGTCTTAGTGATACTGATTGGGTAATTATACTTTTAAGATGCTATCCAGGGGTGACTTAGTCGGTTGAGTGTCCGACTCTTGATTGTGGCTCAGCCATGATCTCACGATTCATGAGTTCGAGCCCCGTGTCGGGCTCTGCACTGACAGCATGGAGCCTTCTTGGGATTCTCTCTCCTTCCCACTCTCTCTGTTCCTCCCCCATTGTGCTCTCTCTCTCTCAAAATAAACAAACATTAAAGAAAAAGAAATGCTGGTAGACATTTTAAAAAATTTTTTTAATGTTTATTTTTGAGAGAGAGAGAGAGAGAGAGGGAGCACGAGCGAGCTGTGGAGGGGCAGAGAGAGAGAGGGAGACACAGAATCCAAAGCAGGCTCCAGGCTCCGAGCTGTCAGCACGGAGCCCGATGCGGGACTTGAACTCACGAACTGTGAGATTGTGACCTGAGCCGAAGTTGGACGCTTAACTGACTGAGCCACCCAGGTGCCCCTAATGCATATTTTAAAACACCATACGTATAAAAAAGTCCATCACAGCATTGTAGAGAAAAGCTATAAATGTATATGCCAAATAGAGGGTTTAAGTAGATTATATTTCATCAACAGGACCACCTCCTACATGGTCATTAAAAATGGTATTTTAAAGGACTATTAAATGACCCAAGAAATACTCGTAATCAAATAGTAACTGGAAAACTAGGACACGACATCATTCGCACTGCTACATGAATAAATGCAGAGAAAACAGTAACAGGACAATGGCCAGCTTTGGAGAGTAAGCAAAAAAGTGATTTTTATTTTCTTTATATTTCCCAATAAAATTCTCTTCTGAGAGCAAATCAAAATTAAGTGGTTAAAATAAAAGCACGTCCAACCCTACCATCCACTGTTAACATTTCTGAATACAGCCTACGAACCTGCACACGACACTGTCCTAACCGGAAAAATACAAGTAAATCCTCAGAGGATCAAAATCCATCAAAAACTTACTTTGTCATCCACTGAATTTTAAGATCTCGTAATGCTTCAGTGAACTCCTCTTTTAAATCTTTCTCTTTTTCTGATTCTTTTTCTTTATCTTTGCTGCCATTCTTAGTCTTTGTTGGTGGAGATATTAGGTAGTAATGAACGGGGATCACGTCCTATGAATGTGGAGAGAGTCTCAGATTAACATGCTTCATTTTACATAACTACAATCATCTTTAACACCTGAATATCACATAACACAGGCTGCCCTGTGTTGTTCTACATCATATTCCAGATCCTAAGGGCCACAATACATAAAAATTTCCAATCTGTGGGGGCGCCTGGGTGGCTCAGTCAGTTAAGTGTCCGACTCTTGGTTTCGGCTCAGGTCATGATCTCACGGTTCATGAGATCGAGCCCCAGGTTGGGCTCTGTGCTGACGGTGCAGAGCCTGCTTGGGATTCTCTCCCTCTCCCCCCTTCTCTGCCCCTTCCCCACTTGTTCTCCATCTCTCCCTCAGAATAAATAAACTTAAAAAAATTCCAATCTGTGATCAAAGGAATTTTCTCTCAAACTTTAAAGTACTGTTGCTTCTAAATCTCCTTTAAAATAAAGGAGGTAAAGGGCGTGTGGCTGGTTCAGTCCGTGGAGTGTGCGACTCTTGATCTTAGGGTGGTGAGTTCGAGCCCCACATTGGGTGCAGAAATTACTTAAAATCTTTAGGGGCGCCTGGGCGGCTCTGTTGGTTAAGCCTCCGACTTTGGCTCAGGTCATGATCTCACGTTCGTGGGTTCGAGCCCCGCATCAGGCTCTGTGCTGACAGCCTGGAGCCTGCTTTGGAGTCTCTGTCTCCCTGTCTCTCTGCCCCTCCTCCTCTCATGTTCCATCTCTGTCTCAAAAATAAATAAAACATTAAAAAAACTTAAAAATAAAATCTTTAAAAAAATAAAGGAGGTAAGAACAAACTTTCCTCCATTTGAGTGTATTTGGTATTCTGAGTTTTACTTGACAGATTAATTACAAAAAGTACTATGAAAGTCTACTGACCTTTCACATCTTACACCTGAGAAGGGAAGGAAATAACTTAGAATTTTAAAAAAGATCCTCTTTGCTAAGTAAATTTAAAGAGAGACTTCTTTTTTCATTCAATCGACAGGACTTGCTGAGGCCCACAGTGAGGCTCTAAAAGGTGAAGAGCAAAGCAGACAAGGCCCTTCCTCGCCTTCGGGGAGCGTATCCGAGGAGGGGACACAGACAGCACGTGAGTAACGACCAGTTGCGGCTAACTCCACAGGACAGGAAGAAAGGGAAACAGAAAGCACGTACAGAGAGCAGCTGCTCAGATGGTGGCGAACAGCGCAGACACAGTGGTGCGGGAAAGTCACTCGGAACAGGGACTGCCCCGGCTATGCGAACCCACATGACCTAAACGGACGCGCCTCAATGAACCTGACTGACCGAAATGAGGAGAGGGGGAAGAGTCTGACAACAGAAGAGGCCGACATGTCAAACCCCGAGCGGGCGGACACGGCAGGAACAGGTGGGCGGCAACCACGGTAAGTGGGACGGATAGAACGTGGCACAAGAATACAGGTTTCATCCTAAATGCGAGAGGAAGCCTACAGGACAGTCGTAGACAAGGCAAGACAGGTTGATTAAAGCCTTCTTTTTGCTCTTTGTTTAATGACTCCGGGTCCTACACGGATGAAAAATGTGGGTTTTTAGTAGCTCTTCATACTATTTGGAGAGTGGATGATAGACGGCTGAAGTCGAGAAGGAGGGAGACGAGTCGGGAAGCAAGGCCAGAATTCCCAACGCTGCCCTGATGTGAAGAGGAGGCTGTAGAAAAGGAAGAAGTGCACAGCGGAGAAATCCATGAATACGGAACCGACAGCGGCGCTGCTGGGGTTTAAAGCTCGGGGACACAGAGGACTGGGCAGGGCTCAGGGAGGGGAAGAGGAAGCCCAGCCTTGATCCGAAGCATTCTACGGTTCCAAAGATGCTCGAGAGTGAGGGAGGCGGACCCCAGACGGGCTGCGAGGCCGAGCCGGCGGGCAGAAGGAGGGGTGGCCGGCCCCAGACCCGGCAGCAGGGGCTAGTACCACGACAAGAGATGAGAAAGGCACTGTCCCCACGGACAGTGGGCGGCAAGGGCGGACTGAGAAAGGAATGCAGACAGAGTGGGAAGTGAACAAACACAGATGGTTCCTTTGAGCAGCTTTGCTTTGAAGAAAGCAGAGCCATGTAATTCTAATTGCATCTACTTCCATCTTTTCTATTAAAGTACAGAAGTCTTTACTGATGAAAACTAACGCGTTATCTGGGAAATCAAACCCCGCATTAGACTGGCTAGATCTGTCTTGGGCACAATAACCAGGTGCCCTTAATTAAATCATTATTTATTAGGTCAATGCTCCAATTCTATCTTCGGGTTTATGTTAAAAATGCTGATAAATTCAAACCTTAGATTTGTTTTAATTAACAAAGTTTCTAAAACTGGAAAAAATTATGTTGTCAAGAAGACTTTTACTCCCCTCACCACAGTTATTTCAGAAAAAAACTTTACACAGGTTGAGTCAAAAAAAATAGTATTGCAAGCCTCCACCTTCCCCCAAATAGGAATTTTAGGTGTAAATACAACACATGCACCGCCACGTTAGCAACCCTCACAATTACATCACATAAGGAAGTGCTGCTGTGGTAGCTCTGCTAGTGCTGCAACGTCTAACGGGAACGGCCACTTCAGCAGGACTCGTCCGAGGCCGAGCACCGTGGACGGGACGGGACGGGACGGGACCACACGCATCCGGCTGAGCCGGGACCCGCGCCTGCAAGCCAAGGGTGCGTGTGCCGAGTGCGACAGGGGAGAAGCAGCAGGGGTCTGCCTGGGCCAGCTCCTCAGGACCCTCCTGCTGCACCCCCCCCCCGACCCCCGAGTTCACCTGCCTAAGTGGGCACTGCCCGGGCAAAGCCGAGTGCAAGCGTCTGCAAAACCTGAGTTGCTAATTAACCACCGAGTTCTTCTGGGGAAGGATCACTTCAGTGTCATCGTGCAGCACAGACGACCTACTGAAGAGGTAAGCGGCAGAGAGGGCTCGGACCCTTGGACCCTCGGACCGCAGTCCTATGCCCTCCGGAATCCACTGCACTACAGTGTGGACACTCGCCTGCAGGCGGCAGCCTGGCTGCCCGTGTTGATCTACTCTAACGTGAGCCTCCCTTAGATCCCTTCCTCTTTTCCTGATTAGGGACAGGGACAACTGTCAGGACGGCAAGGAGTCTCTGTTGTGAGGGAATTCCTCCTCTGAAGCTCAAAGGTAAGGCGTTTGCTACTATGTTTTAGTACAGAAGACAGAAAACAGAATTGAATTTAAAATGAGCAATCCACTCAATTTAACTTACGATTAACAATGAACTCTAACAAAGATCTATAAATAGGAAGAAATGGAGTACCATGGCAACCATAAACTATCATTAAAAGCACAAGAGACAGAATTTATGAGGAATGACCTTGAAGTGGGGGGAAATCAAGGTTTTGTGATCAGCATTTTATATATTAAACATACCAAATTAGCAACTGTGTTAATAAAATCCTAGAAAATATTTTGGGACACTAATTTTTTATTACTAAAAATTATGAAGATGGCAGCTTTAATTCCTAATCAACAGAAAAATGGAGTTATTTTTTGTTTTATCATGTTCACCTTCTCTGTCAGTATTTTTTCAACTCACTTCTCAAGGACTTAGTATAGGGTCAGTTTAATAGTAATCATTTGGTACCATTAAATCCTAGAAATCCTGATTATGACTTAAAAAAGTAGGCAAGAAGAATCTTCAGAGCAGAAATGCTGAAGTTCTCTACAGTTGATACTTAACAATTTAAAAAAAAACCCCACCATTTCCACTATTCAAGTATTCTGACAGTGTTTGAATTGGACCATTTGCTTTAGAAAGTCAAATCTACCTGCAAAACCGATAATTATTCTTTGGGCAACATACTGCCATTTAAATTTTGGTTCAAAAGTTATAATTTTCTTAATTCTTAAATTATTAATAACTAAATTCAAAACTTTAATACTTCACACAAACTATTTTAAAGATTAGTATCATATTTGAATGCTATTTATCATCTGTTAAAAGTAATTATATTCTCTCACATGACAACGAACTTAAAAAAGGTAACCTAGGTTTTCAAATCAAAGGTCACTGAAATCCAGAGGAAATATCCACTGAGGATTATGCACCCAAAGCTAGCTGGTTCAGGCAATACATTAATATAGACATCTTTTTGGTAATGGGACTATAAAACTATAAAAATGATTATTTTTAAAATAAGAGCTTCACATGTATTTGCACTGAAGACAGGGAAAAATGGGAAGAGGGAATTCTAGTTGCCACATTCTTTATACAAAGCTTTCCTAACCAAGTAATAATAACCTTCTTGCTCATTTAATAGTTTATCTTATACAACAGAATCCAAAGAAAATCCACCCAAACTCCCAGAAGATCAACCAAAATATACAATAGAAGACAATCCCAGCTATTCCTTTGTGATAAGCACCTTCTATTTTTAATGGGCTCCTAGAAGACCTTTTTCTCATTTTCTAAAGTAGTGGCTTTCAAGCTATTTACAGGATCACCCAGAGATAAACAATCTATAGATAAAAAGAAATTCATTTTATGAGTCTGATGAATGACATTTCCTACTTTATTCTGTTTTCATTTTAAAGCTGGTTAGGTTTAAGTGAATGTACATGACCCACCGATGGGTCAAGATGCCCGGCTGGGAAATACTGGTCTACAGTGAAGCAGACACTCCTTTACCTGGAAAGATGATTCCCAGCGGGGCGTTATGTTTGAACAAAGTGTATACCATTACATAATTATATAGATATTTCAGAAGTCTTTTTAATAAAGGAACTTTATCTGTTCTAAAATGGTGATCTTATTAACGATGGTATTTTACCCGTTCTAAAATGGTGATCCCCAGTTTCACATCACTTTGAATTAAGAAACAGTGTTATCTTTCATTTAGATCTTAAAATACAAATTCTCTGTGCAATGCTTCCTGCTTGAACATGAGAAATCACTGAAATGCCAAATGAGGCCAGTAGGTAGGTCTTCATCAGAGAGCTCACTGAATACCTACACTGCTTTCTCTAAGTACACCCCAAGTCGAATTTTGCTTTTTTTGAGTTCAACATGGCTCTAGCAGCCAATGAGGCATTGTTCAATAAGTCGCAGGGAAGTCCATCAGATCACACACTAGTTATGGTCTTAAACCTGCTCGTGCTCTTAGCCTAAGTTTTAATTTGGGGTTGATAGTCCATATTTCCATTCCTCTTGCCCACTGCTCTCTCTTCTTCCAGAACTAAGACAATACCAGAGCAGGGAATACATGTTGTTTTCAAATACCTTAATATTTTAATGATCAAATCATCCAATTTAAGAATGTTTTTAGACTTTAAAAAGAATTGTTTTGGCTTATATAACTAAGAAAAACAATTATATTCATTTCTCTGTAGGATTTGAGGTATGCAAGTTTCAAAGACTACCATTTGGTATCATTGTCTGTAGTTAAGAAATGAATAGCATTAGTTTTTTTTTCCATACACATATAAAACAGGGGTCTTCCAGCGATTTATGGCAGGAAAGTAGTATGTCAACACTGATAAGCTAAAAGCACTATGCTGCAGAACTTAAAGAAAGGAAACTAAGGGAGAGATTTTTTAAAAAAAGATTTATAATAGTGACAGAAAAAAAGTTTAATTAATATGCAAATAAGGCTTTAAGACATCTTTTTTAAGAACTGACGATCAGTACCTTTTTAAATTTTCCTTGTCGTTTTGCTGCAGACTGCCCCTGGGAGTTAGAACGACATTCTGTAAGAAAACATGCACAGTCTACACAGGATGGAGACACCACCTCGGTCTAATTGTCTTCCGGTTTACGTCTCACCTGCATGTGTCACAGTGCTTAGAAGGGTCAGGTCTACGATCACAAAGGCAGGCTTTTCAAGAAAGCAACACTGCCACTCTCGTTTTAATAAAAACACACTCCAATACATTATTCCTAAGAGCAAATGTTTTTCAACTCTGTATTCGAAAAATTGAGGACAGCAAAATCCATTAGTTATCAAACAACGCTTGAAAAACATTAAATTTAGCTGACGGTCCAGAGTCTGATTTCAAGGACATCACAACAGTCACACACGCCCAGGCATCATCATTCAAGGTGACTGTGAAAGGCAGAAGTGTAACAACAGTCACCTTCCCAACTACCAAACCTGCGATCAACGGGACTAGGGAGGGAAGAGTAACACTGTGCTGCTGAGTACCGACTCTGTACCTTCAGGTGTTTGCTCTCAGAACAATCGACCCGCAAGTAATCACCTAGTAAGTAGTAAATACAGTTAATCCCACACTTTTATCATTTAATTTCACAGCTGCCTCTGAAAGAACATAGCCAGGAAGTAGTAACTCGCTCTGAACTGCTAAGAGTGCATTTTTATTAATAATGGTTTTCCTAGGAGGCAGATGCCTGAGAAGAGTTCTCTGGGTGAGCACCCCGTCTCCCCATCTGGGGAGCCCCACAGTGGAAGTGGCCTGGCTGTCCAGGAAGTGAGGCCCACAAGAAAAGACTACTAGGACTTCTTACATCTGTATGAGTTCCAATGTGACTACTGAGTCGCTTCAAATGACACTCAGGTGTATATATAAATAAGTACAGTTGACCCTTGAACAACAGGGGGCTGGGGGCACCAACCCCCCACCAGTCAAACCCTTGTATAACTTTTGACTCCCCCAAAACTTAACTACGAGCAGCCTCCTATTGACTGGAAGCCTTAATGAAAATGTAAACAGTCAAATAACATATCATTTTGTGTATATTCTTACAATAACGTAAGCTAGAGAAAAGAAAATGTTCCTGAGGAAAGTCATAAGGAAGAGAAAATACAACCACAGCATCGCACTGCATTCAGTAACAAAACAAAACAAAACAAAACACCCACATAGAAGTTGACCCGCGCAGTTCAAACCCGTGTTGTTCATGGGTCAACTGCAGTATCCACTGAAATGAGACTCAAGAAATATCAGGGCAAACACGTTTTCTGAAGCACAAAACTCCTGAGTTATGCTTCTATGTCAGTGATAGGTGACCTTTGGTTCAACAGTGGCAAGAAGTTTAAGTCTACGTGTTAAGAGGCATGAGATCTACTTGTTTTGATAACGGCATTTACAGACTCCAGCATCAGGTGGCAGACTACTATAAAAGAACTAATGCTACGGAGCAATGCAAAACTAAGAATGACGACTTTTACTGACACTGAAATAACATGATGACAAAAGGGGACAGACCCAAACAGACACTCTTCTCATAATAAATTTGTAACGAAAACAGATGGAGAAGTTAAAACAGGTACCTAACAAACTGTAACACTTATCTCTAAAATATAACAACCAGAAACATGTGTTTAATAGCATATTTTTGAGAACTATAAAATAAAGGCAATGCCAAAAGAAGTATCTAGTCATTATCTACATAATTATGCAAAATTCCAACAAGAGAAAGGTGTGTACGAGTGCAAAAAAAATACTATTCATTAGAAATAATTGTTCTGTTTCCTCAAAGTAACCTTAGAAGATGTAACTTATCTCTATAGCCACGATATTATGTCGGTTAAGATCCCATAAAATGTTCTAAATTTAAACATCCCATTCACTTAAGCCAACTTTAACCTACATGGTTTATAGGAAATTCCAGAGTTTAGCTATGCAAGGTAGGGTCAGTTCAGAACCTGAGTACTTAGACTTAGGGAAAAGAATACTAAGTATTTTAAAATAAAATCAAGTATTAATTGACTTTATTAATAATTTGGGAAAAAACTAATTTTTCCCTCCCCAGGGAGATCTCTTTTACCTATTCTAAAGTGTGGGATTAATTCCCATCTTATAAAGAAATGGAAATTTTGGAATAGGTAATTTCAGTATTGAAAACAATGGATACTTACAGCTTTCTTTCCAAGTTCGGTCTTTGATAACGTTAAGGATCCTGCAAGGTAGCATCCAGGCCCTGCCCCTTTAGGTATTCTAATAAGAAAGTTTAAAAGAGAAAAAAAGGAACTAAAGAAAAAGTCTCACAAAGATAATCGGGGTAAAACATCAAAACAACTGTATTCTGAAATAATTCCCGTAGCTCAGATTTCAAAATTCAAAGGGAGAAATCATCTTAGTCTACAACGGTAAGTGACAATATACTGTAAATCTAGCCCAGTGTAATGAACTCGCATAAAAAGAGTACAGTATTTAAGACAAACATTAAGTGTAAGCAATGCTGTCACTTACTTGTCATCGGGTAAGGAAGTAACAAAGAATGGTTGATTATATTTGGGTGGTAATGTCAAATTACTTGATTTCTTCTTTCCTAGAAGTGCAAGGCTATGATTTTCATGAATATCTAAGCTCAAAGTATTAGACAACCTATGAGAAACAATAAACGGAAGATCTTTAAGACGTTCCAAATCACTGATCTGCTCATGACGAATCTGTAGTCGAATTGTATAATCTCCTTTCTCCAGTTTCAAAGAATACTAAAAAAGACAAACAACATTTGGGAAAAGTACGGTTTAGCCAAGTAAATGGAAGTCAGAGTAAGAGGATAAACAGGAACACTTACCACACACATAGTGCACACACACACTTGCCTACACACCAGGGCCAGGAGCACCATGCGAACCACTCAAGGCCACGTGCAGACTAAAGTGTAAGGGAACTAACTCAAGGCAGGTATGCCTCCCGGGCCCTCACTTTCCCACAACAATAGGCTATGCGCATACTCTCAGCTACATCAGTGTCTGCTCAAGACTGACAAAAGCCATGATTTTCCAGTTCATAAGTCTTTAGAACACGGATAACACACCACCAAAAACTAGCAAAGCTGAGGTGCTATATAATATCTAAGACAAATATATGCACATGTGTGTACACACAACTGGTCATCTTTATCTTATAACCAGAACATCACACCTCTTTATCCCGGAGGAAAAATAGGGAGACAGCAGAGATCAAGGAGTAAAAATCCACTATGCTCCACCCAGTTAACCTGTTCAGGAATGCTGTATCCTGCATCAGCAGTTTCTCTCGAGGAGACTTTAAAGCGACAAGGTAATGGCACTGTGTAACCCAGACTGCAGTGAGGAGGCGGGACTGGGCTTGCTTTGAGAAAAAGGAAATCATTCCCTGACTAGTTAACTAGAAAACACCTGCAAAATTATTTGCATTATGTGGCACAACATTACAGATGTTATATAGGAAATACCTCATTTCTTGGTAACAATATTTTAATCAGGGATGAAATTTCTACAAACTGTTTGAATAAAAGATTTTTCCCCCCTTGATACAGTAATAGTACCAAGCACAGTGCCTGGCATACAGTAAGTGCTGAGTAAACTGCCATCTCAGGAAGAAACCAACGTGGAAGTTCGAGTAATCTGAAGACACTGCTATAAGTGCTTTTCATCACGTTCAGACCTGGGATCATTTCTAGATGCTCATATTATCTTAGAGGATCTGCTTTCAACCTTCAGATGGGTAGAAGCAGTGGGCAGGAAGGACAAATACTTAAGATAAAAAGCTACTACGCTGGCCAGCGTCTGCAGGCATTACCCGCGCCCTTCTTCTACCCCAAAACTTGCATCAGCTGACCTTACATGGCTGACAGACTGTCACAGTCTATTTATACAAGACAACTAACGGAGCTTTGAGTGGTAAGTCAAAGAAGTAAATACAAAACTATAGGATTAGGGGAAAAAACCCAGAAAAGCAAAAATTACCATGAACAAGAAATGAGGGATTCATTATCTCAGGAATCAGCCTCTGTTAATTGTAAAACTCACTGCCAATTTCATACCTGATGGGGATAGGCATCTCCTGAACCCATTTGTCTTTTGTTCTGGTCAAATATAATCCACAGTTGGCTGTCAAATTCTGATTCATATAACAGTTCACACAGCAGTGGGCAGCTTGGAGTTACTTCCCCACTCTTGGGCTATCAAAAAAATAAGAATGATTACTTAACATGATTTACATGATTTCTGATGTAGATCTGTAATACTGTTATTGATGAGATTTTTACATTAGAAGTATTAAAAACATTTCCTTTTGGTAACCAATTTTTAAAATGCAGAACATCCAATATTTTGGCAGTAATAAAAGGTATTTCTCTTTTATGAGTTTTTAAAAATGCAAACCTAGCTATTTGCATGCATTGATGAATATAATATATATTCTTCAAGACCTCTAATTACTTTAAAATTGAAATTTGACAATTCATTGAAATCAATCATCTCCTGAACATTAAAACCAAATTTATGTTTCAATATGAGTTTTGCTGAAATCTTACTGGTCCTACATAAACTCTTAGATCCCACATTTACACTAGTCTCAACTATCTTTTACCACTTATTCACCCCAAGAGTTATTCCGGCTTCTCATGGTTTTCACACCTGCTCAGAGAAGCAGTCAGGCCATCTGCCATCATCAGAAGGCATCTGGCACCGATGAGACATCTAACCACTGAACAGCTATCAGGGATGACAGAAACTAAGGGTCAAAGGCCAAGTTACCACTAAATTAGCTGATGACTTCAGACCTGAATGGTACTTAGATCATTACAAATCAGTACTTCCCAAAGAATAATTCCAAATTAACCACAATTACTATACTCTCTCTCTCCCTTTCTCCCTCCCCCCATACACATACACACACACACACACACACACACACAAATACGCACACTAAATTCCTTGCCCTTCCATTTTTGACTTTATGATTCATGACCAAAACCCCAAAGTTCATTTTAAGGTTATACTTCATTATATAAACACTTACTTGATGAAAGTTATATGTCAGGACCATCTCATAAAGCTGACGATTATTTGGCAAAATATCCCTTGATCCTAACGGTTTTGTTTTTGCACTCAGCGGGCTGTAATTAGACAAATGTGTAACCGGTTTAATTCAAGAGTTCATTTACTGAGACCAATGAAACTATAATCAACAAAGTCTATGACATGTCACAATAAGTGACAACAAACATTCCTAAACTCCATGTATTTTATAATATTTTCAGTGTAGTGTATAATATTTTAGTCATTAACGTATAGAATTCTCTACTGACTGAACCACAGCAACACATAGTTTAAATCTTGCGAGTTACAAGAACATTTTCAAACATCACCACACAGGCAACACAGAACCAGACCCCAGGATCAGGGCAACTGCTAACACTGTCGAAAAGACAGACAGGCTCTGACTTGCATCCTCCTGTCCAAACTGCAGATGGCAACGTCACAGGGTGGGTCCTGCAGGTGCCACACGAGAGCTTTACTCCCATGTTATTTAAGGCTGGAAGCTACTGCTGGGGCTACCTCCTAGAGGGCTGCCAGGATTCCAAGGCTGGAAAGTCAGAAAGTGCATTTCCATCTCCAGCACTCAGATGAGTTAAGAAGATGATTCCTTTCAAAGAGTGTAAGAGATGTTCCCCATTCCCACCACACCAATGCTCAACATCTGTAGCCCTAAAACACTTAAAATACCGTAGGGTCTGGACCCAGCTCTTCAAAGTTATGCAGGGAGCCAGATCTTCATATTTCAAGGAGGACTGAACATCAAAACGATTGATTCCTTCCGATGCATGCTACAAAGGATATTTATCAAGTTAGGTTCTCAAACTTTATTGATAATAAACCATATTTTTAAACATCTGGGCCTAAAATAGACATGTCTAACGCAAAGTTTGTCAGCACCCATGAATAAGGACTACCGTTGTTTCCAGAATCATAGGGAATCTGCTCATTAACGTTTAAATCCAAACAGTGAGATTATTTTTCACTAACACTAAAATAAGTGACATTAAAAATGATAGAAACAGGGAACTTACAATGTTTAACTGAGGAGCAGTACACACTATTCCATGGAAAGAAACGGTGTAATCAATATTGACATCACTAAGACTTGCCCACCAACGAGCAATGCAAAACTCAATTGCTTTCCCACCCTGTGAAGAAAAATGAAAATCACAGATGTGTAAATCCCTTCTCTCACTCTCCTTCAAAACACACAATATGAATAGTAGGTGTTTTAAAGCAATCCTAGCTTTCAAACTTTCCTATTTGTACAGCTATGTGTGGCGGTAGAAAATTATGCTCGCAGAGAGAGAGTACAGGCACTTAAATACACAGTTATTTACTCAGAATCCTACAGCACTTGCTGTAAAAGACCTGATGCAGCTTTTCAGAGTACATAAAATAAAACAATGATGAAAACAAACTGGAATAAAAAGGCCAAAGGAAAAACTGTCAGAACAATGATAAGAAGAGGGGTATTAGGGCTATATAAGGCCTATCAAACCACAGCTGAGCTGCAGGCTCAGAGCTGCCTGGGAATCAGAGCAAAATGAAATTATGGTCATTTACATCTTTCTCCCTATTAGAAAAATTAAAAGCAAAAACTATTTTAAGCACTGAGTTTTAAATTAGGTTTTCTAGTCCTCAGGATGTTAGAAAGTTTCAAGAAGGGCTACAGGACACCCCCCGACACAAGAACACAGGAAAAAGTCATGAGAGACGTAAGAGACCCGAGCAAGAGGATACAACTAGGTGAACACACTAGGCAGCGGGTCTGAGAGAGGACGTCGTGTGCTCCACTTCTGCGGACGGACGAGGACGCCACGCAGGAGGGGACCTGTCCCGCTGCGGCCCGGCGAGTGGGAAGCGGCAGCGGCTTCACCCACAGAGCAAAATGGCCTCATGGATTCTTAATGACTGGGCACGAATAACGTAACAAGTAGAAACCATGAAGAAAAGTCGTAAATAAGGAAATAATCAGTGTGACGAGGAAACCAATCTGCATGGGGGTCCTCGTCCCAAGACATCAGAATCTAGCAGACCAGTACTTTGCTTTCACTCAATTATTGAAGAGTTCAAACAATTAATATTTACCTCCCACTCAGCCTCCACTATCCCATTAAGACTACCCCCCTTCCTCCTTTATTCATTCAGCATCAACGAAATATGCAGTCCCAATAGGCTCTGAATACAAACCATAAAACCAAATTCAAATACTTAGGTTTGGCCCATACCAAAAATTAAAAAAAAAGGCATCATTTTAGGATTTCAAACTATTAACTGAGACTTACTAAGACAGGAAAAGCTTCAGTCAGTGTCCCTTTCTCCGGAAGGGAACAGAACTTGTAGAATTCATGACTTCGGTACGCCCTCTGCTTCACCAGCTGCACTGCGTGGAGGACAAACTTGGCCGACACCTCAGAAGAGCACGAGCACACGGTCACCTCTAGAGTCAGACGGTGGGGGTGGGTGGGGGGGAAGCAAAGCTTTAAACTGACAGCATTCAAGACAGACATACAAGTCTTTTAATAATGCCAACGTCTTAGAAAATAATATATCGCCAATATAATGATATATTCAAACAAAATGTGCAGATTTCCTTAAAAACAAAGAATCAACAGAATATGAATAAAGATGCAAGGGCAGAAGACTTGACTACAGAACAGAAACGCATCAGCAGACCATCCTCCACACCACGAACTCCAAACACCACGGAGCAGCAAGCTGTCCCCAGAGGGGACACAATTACACAAAACCCTTCTCCCCTCTGTTGCTATGAGGAAACTTTAGCCGAGGACCAATCAATTCCTGATCACGGGTTTTAATTTTAGAAACCTCTATTTGTTACCATGCCTAAGATACTCCCTTAGTATCTATTTATTCAACTTCACGGGTACTTTTTCTAGTCTCTCCCTCCTGTCTGCTTCTAGAAAGTACATGTGCTTAGCTTTATTCTGAGGCTGAACTGGAGGCAAAGCTACAACCCGTGTGAGGCAGAATCAGCATCTTATCTAATGAACGCCCACGCTAATAACAGGAAACTCAGAGCAAGGCTTAGCCCCTGGTTCACAAGGTCAAGTGGGCACAGAGCTCGGTGAACCTAATCAATTACAAAGAATACAAAACCTAGCGTTAGGACAATATTTCTAATTATCTGAAATAGGAGTCATCTGTCGTACATTTCTGGGTTTTGTTGTTTTTTGCTTCCCCCAGCTCCCCCCCCCCACCTGTTTTACTGAGATACAGTGTATCTGTTATTGACAAATAACGCTGTAAGTGAAGCGTGTACACTGTGGGGATGTGATATATACACATATCGTAAAACGGCTATCACAGTAAGGTTAGTTTACACATCCATCGCTTCACACACCAATTTGTTTTTTGGTTGTGAAAATATCTCAGATCTGACTTTTAGCAAATTTCGAATAAATAATAAAAAACGATCCATTACAGTTACCGTGCTGGACATTAGATTCCTCGCACTTATTCAGCCTGTAAGTGAAGTCTGTACCCTTGACCACCACCTTCCCAGTTCCTCGCCCTCCCCCCGCACACTGCTGATCTAAGACTGCGAGACTCTCTGAGCTACTTCCATTCTGGATCATCCAATACAGTCCTATACAAATAACCCTGTTTTCAACAGCAACCCAAACAAATCATAACTAGAGCATTATAATTACTGGCATTTATCATTAAAAAGATATCAAATTTAGTATTAATCAACCACAGATTTTCTTTTAGTATTATGAGCATGTATTTTTTCAGAGCTCAGTGTTAAACAACTCCATGGGCCCTACATGAGTGGTAGCCCAGAGTTTTCAACAGTCCAACTCTGACTCTAATCATTAATACACAAGGTATTATTTTAAATTAAGTTAAAAATCTTGAATAGTAAAACATCTTAAAATACCCTAGATGATTTGATGTATGAGTCAATGCAAAATAGTACGAGATCTTATGAATGTTTTAAATTTAACAGCAAACCTTGAGTGTCAGAGGTAGGACTTATGAGAAAAAACACAGAGTAGAGATATACAAACTTACTGTGGCCCAATGCTAGCAAGGATAGAATGTACATAAAGGTACGTGGTCAGGATGGCCTCAAATGTTACTTACCAGCCCATGTTGCACCCTCAGGAACCTCAATAAAATGCCTTCGAATTTGGCCAGGTTTAAAATGTACATCTGTCAAGGCTAGATCATAATGTGATGATTCATTTACTCTGAAAATAAAAACAAACAGCTAAATGTGACACTGTCAGAAAAAAGGTAAGCCCCCTGGTACTCTGGATTTTAACATTAATAGTTCCTTAGAAATAAACACAGGGATTTAAAAGCTGGTTACAAAACAGTTTGCACAGTATTCTCATTTTTGCAACATGTTAGTAGTGGTAAGTTCTGGATAGCCCAGTATGATTTTTCTCCTATTTACTTGTCTATGTTTGTCCGTAAGACACACAAACGCGGATCCCTCATTCACAGAATTTCCCAATTACTAAAATTTAAACTTCGTGAGTCCTAAATATTAAAACCAAACATAATGTTTTGCGTCACTGATATGACCTTTCTTTTTAAGTTTATTTATTTTTGAGAGAAAGAGAGTGTGAGTGGGGGAGGGGCAAAGAGTGGAAATAAAGAGAATCCCAAGCAGGTTCTGGGCTGTCAGCACAGAGCCCGATGAGGGGTTAGATCTCACAAACCAGGAGATCACGACCTGAGTGGAAATCAAGAGTCGGACACTTAACTGACTGAGCCAACCAGGCGCCTGATCACTGATACTGTCCTACGGCTCTGAGACTGGTATTAAACCTCTTTATATATATAATGACACAGTAAAGAAGAAAAGTACTTTCATAGCATTTTTGTAAGAAATCAATGACACATGAAGGTCGAATATGTAACTAACCACTATGGAAACCTAAAGAGTATACTAAGGATAAATTCTAGTCACTGTGACAAACATTTAATGAGCACCTACTATACACATGAGGTCCTGTTGTTAGGGGCTTCACATACAACACTGAATAAAATATTTTCCTGTGCCCTAGCCAATCTGGTAGGGACAGAAAAACCAACAAAAACATTTAACATAATATGCTCTGGGTAGACAGGAAGCGTTAGCAGACAAGAAAGAAAAGGTACTTGGTTTGTGGGAAAGCTTCCTGAAGGAGATGATGTCTCAGCAGATTCCTGAATCTTCTATATTACCTTGTCTAGCTTCCTACCGGACTTCCAGGGAAATTCTGAGAATTTAAGTGTTCTGCAATTTCTCTACGTGTATGTCATGTTTTATCTGCAGAATCTCATCCCGTGTTTCTCACAGGCTGAGACCTATGGCATATTTAACAGTTAACAGTGCACTAGCTCAGTAGAAACCATTAACTGAGAACTTCCCATTGTTTCCAGAATTCTCATCTCAATCTCATACTTCATCTACTAAACAATTCGTTTTGTTCTGAGTCTACTGTGTAATGGGCTCCATATAGAAACTCGCAGGATATAGTCCCTGTGTCATCGGCGGGCTCACAGTCCAATGGACTAAACTAAAAGTGACAAGGTAACGGCTAAAGTCTGTATTGCAGTCGAGTAAAAAGTGCCACAAGGCAGCCAGAAGGGATGCCCTCCGCTGGGGGTGGCCAGAAACATGCCAGTCTGAGGAAGTGAGTGAGTGGAAGTGTGTGGTTGGGTGGACGGGGTGAAGGAAATGCCAGTTTTGAAGGGTCACTGTTTGCTACTTTAAAGAGCATGATCCTTGGGAGTGCCACCGACGTATCTTAAACAGGAAGCAGTATGGTCAGTTCGGAGTTCCTTGTTCTGGGGTGAAAGACAAGATGGGAACGGAAGAGTCTAGAAGTAGTAGGTGAAGGGAGCAGTGGAAGAACCCGGAGAAAACGGAAATCCCAGACAAGGGGTACAAAGGGTAGGTGGGGCGGGGAGGAAACGATACCGTCAAACACCGCTGACTGCCTGGACCGGGCACAGCGCGGGGACAGGGCACGTGACACCTCACCAGGTATTCTCACGGTCAACAATCAATAGAAAGACTATGTGTCACCCTGAACTTCGAGCAAGCAGCAGAACGAAATCCCAGTTACCTGATTCTGGTCTATCGATCCTTTAAAAGTTCACACTATTTCCATCAATAGCCATTAAAAAATTCCGTGTAACAGTAAGCTGCTGTAACTCGTTACTTACTTGGCCGCTATGACTGCAGTGATTGGAACTCGGAACAGAGGACCTGCATTAGGGGAGGCTATGTCATAGCCACACACCTTGAAAAAAAGAGTAAGTGTCAGTATCTGTAAACTTTTACAAGAGAAACAGAAAAGGTGAAATCTAGTCACAGAGTAAATTAATCTAATATTGAAATTTAAAAGTCTTAAGCACAGGTTGACACCAATTTTCTGATGTCGGGCCACATAAATAACGGCAAATAGCCTAAACAAACACATGCATTCCCACCCTTGACTAATTCAGACCAATGGGGACACAGACAGCCACACAAGGTACTTTTACACATTTTTAGACAGTATTTAGAAAATAAGAATGGAGATGTACCAATACCTCTGTATAATGCAATCCTTCTCTTAAGCCCCTGGGATCCACACGTATGTTTATGTGTCTACACTGATTCATGAGTTCCAAATGGCTGGGACACTGAACCCAAGATGAATTTGAAGTTAAAGCTAAATGAAGCTGAAGGGATATTTTTTCAGAGTTTTCTAGCATTAAAAAGACCAAAAATTAAAGATTAGTACTTTTTTCCTTTTCTCCCACGTTCAAAAATT
This sequence comes from Cryptoprocta ferox, assembly GCA_028646485.1. Lineage (NCBI taxonomy): Eukaryota > Metazoa > Chordata > Mammalia > Carnivora > Eupleridae > Cryptoprocta > Cryptoprocta ferox. Next base: position 124,436,519 of record CM053574.1, on the reverse strand, counting down.
CTACCTTCTCTTAAAATCTAACAGATATGCTTCATCAGTTGTAAAAATGCACTAGGACACGGGTTTCCAAAACCCAGCTTAAACAACAGCCACGGGGCCTTCCCTTCGCGGTAGTGCACCCGTGATCCATTCACGCTTCTGCCCCGCGTGGCCGCAGCCGCACGGCAGGGCGTTTCCGTGACTGTCTGCCATCTGACCCAAAGGAAGAGGCCACGTATGCAGTGGTGACCATTCTGTTCCTTCCTTCGAGAGCTGTGGTTCTCACTGGCTGCTTCTACCGCCCACTCTCCGCACCTCTGTCTTTTACACCAAGCAATCAAAGTGGCAAAGAGAAAAGGAGCCTGATGCTTTATTATCAACAGTTAAATAAAACCCCGGGTCACTGAGGGCCCAGGCTACTGCTTTCGTCGGTGGTCACCAGACTCGCTGAATTGCCAAGATATCGGGACCCTACCTGCCATCACATCGCCCTAAACTATGTAAGATTTAAGATAATAATATTGGCAATTCATGTTTTCTCTTTAGAACGTCAACCCAAATGGCCTTTCCCTCGTTATGATACTATTCATTCAAACCATAAACGTGAGCACCTGAGCTTACTGTCCGTTTATTACTTACCGGTATTTTCTGGAAATACAGGTTCAATGCCAACGCCGTGATCTGAAGGTGCAGCCACCTGAACAGGATCTCGGAGGTAGATGCCACGGTTATTTCCAACAGTAACAGTGAAACCCAGTTTATTAGCAAATGACGTATTCTGAATGAGGTAGTCATAGGCTTTATCAACCTAATTAAAAGAATACAAACAGTAAAATATCAATAGTTGGGTCAAGAAAATATTGTCACAAATTACCAATGTGATTTCGATTGTGGCAAACAGGTGAAAAGTTAGGTTGTATATTTGCCTAAAGAGGACAAGTCTACCTTGTCAGACAAAACACCGGTCCAACCCACTCCCCACCCCACTCCACTCTCTGGACTCACACCACTATTCCCAAGTGACCAAAGTTAGGGACTCCTCCATACGCCGTTATAGTGACAGGTTTGGCCCTCGACCTCTTTGCTTTGAACGTCTACCCCATGTGTCCTACATCTACTGTATTTCTTTCTTTCTGCAACAAATCTGTCTTAACTACAAAAGCTGCTTTCATACCCTCTTTGCTTACCAGTTCGGAAACTATTATGATCATGTAACGTAGAATTAGATCAACTCAATCACTGGTATAAAATGAAATATTATCCAGTAATAATAGCTAAGGCTGCATCTTGATTAGCAATCCATTTTTCACAAACAACACTACCTGAATAATGCCATGTCCTTGGGCAAATACTTCTATGTTGTCAGCCTTCACGGCAGTGTTTTCTAGAGCCCTTCTGACCGAATGAACCGTGTAGTTAACATTATTAGCTTTCAGGCCTGAAACGACAAAGCAAAGGCAAGAAAGGAGTGTTAGAGAGTCTGCTACTTGAAATCCCTTCCCCTCAACCAGGAGAGACGACACGTACATTCTCCGGTTTTCACGTCTTGTGTTTCAACATCCGTTTCTTAATCTCTTTTTAAAAAACCGAACGACAACAGTCTGACTCAAGCTGTTGGCATCACACAGAGATGTCATTCGACGCCAATCATGCAATGGCATTAGCGCCCTCTCTGCAGAGGAGACACCTAAAGGCATTTGGGTGACACGTTCGTTAAAACATCGCTGGTCTAATGCTCGCCGGCAGTACGAATGGTCACCAGCCTCGCTGCGCACTATAAACTCCGAGGGAGCTTAAAACAAACAAGCAAAAAAGATGCTGAGGCTTCACCACAGCTCAATTACTTCAGCATCTTTGAGACTGGATCCCAGACACTGATATTGACTAACAGCTTTCCGGGTGATGCCGGGAGGAGCCAGCTGGGAAGGGCTGTTCTGTGGGAAGGACATAGAGGCCACCAATTTGTCAGCCTTGTGTTGAAGGCTGTTGTTAGAGATAAAAGATGCGTAATACAGCATTCCATTTTTTTTTTTAATGTTTATTTATTTTTCAGAGAGAGACAGACAGAGCACGACAGGGGGAGGGGCAGAGAGAGGAAGATACAGAATCTGAAACAGGCTCCAAGCTCTGAGCTGTCAGCACGGAGCCAGGCACAGGGCTCAAACTCACAAACTGGCCTGAGCCCAAGCTGGACGCTTTAACGGAGCCACCCGGGCGCCCTGAGTAATGGAGCATTCCTGTCCACTCCAGAGCTCCTCAAACACCTGTGCACTTATGATACTTCAGGAGATGCGCAGAACAAACACAGAAAGATGCTGCTACACGAGCAAATCAAGAAAGTGGCCAGTTTTGTCAGTGAGAATCCAAAACAAGGTGAAGTTCTATCAGGGGAAGGAACATGTGACAAGAGTGTGTGAGGCCAAAACACGGCACAAAGGCGTTCTGGGCAGAGAGGATAACACGTACAAAGACCGGAAGAAAGGAGCAACCTTGAAGTACGTGGTGAGGCTGAGAGGGACTAGAAATGAGGGCGGAGAGTCCTGGGACTTTGGGAGAGGAGCAGTCCTGAGGTGGGATCTTTGCAACAACCCGGTGTGACCATAACTGAGTCCCGGTCAATGTCAAGGCCACCCAATCAACCCTGTGAGCCTCCGAACACCACCCCAGGAACTCCTACCTCCCTTCCCACTTTACTTATCTCCACGGCAGTATTCATTACCTTTTAACACAAAAGGTAAACTATTGGTAATTTTGTTTATAGTCTCTCTTCCATAGCTGTAATATAAATTCCACATGGGCAGGTACTTTTGAGCCATAATCATGCTTGATAGCCATTAAGAGCCAACAAACATATGTGTTGAATGAACAAATGCACATTCAAATCATTATTATATAATTTTTTCTCCACCTTAAACTTTACTTCGAGCCAGGACATTACCAATTCTACACAGTTTCTCACCATGAGAACTTAAGAAGTCACATCTGTCTGCAAAATGGTAAGTTTATTCAATTATTTTTTGTGGCTAATACCTGACTTCATATTATGCTATAAACTTAAGATTCACCATCGCTTTACTGGAATTTAGAAACGGTAGGAAGTGGGACTGAGTCGGCACGAAGCAGCATCCTTACCGGAAAGGATCAGGGCGATGCCTCCACACGCGTTGGGAGAAGACATGGACGTCCCGTTCATTAGCTGAGTTCCTCTCAGCGTCCAGTTAGGGACAGAAGCGATGGCTCCTCCTGGCGCGCTGATACTCACTCCAAGGGCCCCATCGGCACTGAACGAAAAGCCATTAAAGTTTGCTTACGATGGCTGAGGACTGGATAAACATGGGCATTCATAAAAATGCCACTGGTCAAATAAATTAGAGTGCAATACCATGGATAATCTGTAGTATCAGACTCGATCAGAAAAAAATTACTAGCACAGCTATTTCCCCTTGTAAAGCAATCATTTTCCTTATCAGCGGACAAAATCTGGGGGTGTGTGTGTGTCCCTGTGTATCTGGGGTTATGCATAAAAGCTATCAGGTGTATTTACAGAGGGAAAATACATGCCACTGCTAAGATTCCTTGATGAATGTATTTTCTTGTCTGCAATAAGTAGAAGCTTTGCCTTTGTCTCAAAGTTAATACACCACTGTCCAATAGAAATATGCAGGACACAAGGGGCATTTAAAACTTTCCAAAAGCCGCATTTTAAAAAAGCTAATGTAAGGGCGCCTGGGTGGCTCAGTCAGTTGAGCGTCTGACTTCAGCTCAGGTCATGATCTCAGGGTTTGAGAGTTTGGGCCCCGCATCGGGCTCTGTGCTGACAGCTCAGAGCATAGAGCCTGCTTTGGATTCTGTGTCTCCCTCTCTCTCTGCCCTTCCCCCACTCACACTCTTTCAAAAATAAACAAACATTAAAAAAATTTTTAAATAAAAGCTAACAAAAAACTGGTGAAATTCCTTTTAATAATGTATTTTTATTTAAACCGACATATCCAAAATATAATTTCAATATGTAATTGGTATAAAAAAATGAGTGAATTTATGTTCTTTTTTGCACTAAGTCTTGAATATCTGATATATGCCCTTCCAGCACATCTCAATTCAGACTATCTCGTGGGACTCGTGGCTGTCACCCAAGACAGCTCAAGTCAACACGGCCACCTTGGTGAGGGCTTCGACTACACAAGATCTAATGAGATAAAGTCCACAGAGCTCAACGCACAGTCGCCCAACACAAGCTTTGCCCTCTGCCCCAAGCAAAGGAATAACATGACATATGACTGTGTCCTCCCTGGAAGAGTGGCCATAAATTCCCCACAAATTGTTGGCCTCTCCCTTCCACCCTTCTTCCTCCAACTGACTGAACTATTTTTATTCCTGGCTAGGAATAGGAGTGCAATTTGGTTTCAGATTTATACAGAGAGCTGAAAGCAATGCAAATAAGATCCTCCTCCTGAAACAGGCCAGTGGCACCCCTTTTAATGAGTATCATAAAACAAGCGCCACTAGGTAAATAAATATCTGTTGACCCGTAAAGATTTTCATATGGCATTATCGAGTGACAAAGGTTACAAAGGTGCCTGAATCGTGTGATCCCCCATTTATGCACAGGAGGACAATAACTAAAAGAATGTCCAGCACAATGTCACTACGTGATCTGCACCATCAATGTGGTCTACTGACATTCACAATGAGCGTGTGGTATCTCATAACTGGAAAAAATAACTGGGAAAAGTCATGAATTCGAATTGACTCCGTCCTATTTCTCTCTATTCATGTCCCACTACTCTGTTAAAGTGGCCAATCATAAAACATTTAATAAGTATTCCAAAAAGGGTTCCATGATATGTAAATAAAATTTTTATTAAAAAAATAAAATTTGGGGGCACCTGGCTGACTCAGTCGATAGAACATGGAATTCAATCACAGGGCTGTGAGTTCAAGCCCCATGTTGGGCATGGAGTCTACTTTAAAAACAGACAAACAAATAAATTGGTTCCAACCAATTTTTCTAAGCTTACACTCAAAACAGGAATGTCATACAGCTAACAGTGAAATAACTATAATTTGTTCCTTGAATGATGTTTCCCTGAAATGAGATTTTTCATCAAAATGAAAATGTTGAAAAAGTAAAAACCCATAGAACTAACTGCTAAAGTTACCACAACTCTGTCCCTCCCGCCATGTAGTTCAACAGAGTCTGTGTAAGAGCCCCGTGCAGCGCTCCCCACCCACCTGGGGCCTCTGGAAGACCACGTGTACTGATTGGCCGGTAACTTCTCTCTCAGGGAGTACTCAGCAACCATCATATCGGGAGAAACATAAGCACCAACACCTGCGGGATGAATTTCATCATAAACCAAGGGGCACAAAATTAGATCTTCATTCCAAATCCACTGTCCACTCGCTGATGTGACCTTGGGTAAATCACTTAATCCCCCTGTACCACAGTGCTTGCTCATAGATGGAAAGAAAGAAAATGTAATAAGCAAGGAAAGTTTACTACGTACCAGATGTTAAACTAGGTGCTTTGGTTTTGAATATAAAAATTTATACCAGGGTTATTATGTGGATTAAATATAATAATGTATCTAAAACTGTGTGCATGTATAAAATAAAAAATGTGTCATAAACTATACAGTATAACTTTAGGAAACTAAGGGAATTAGTTGGCCTTCCTTTTTAAACGACCACTGTATCCAATATTCTACCAATAAAGTTCCCTTTAAAAAGGGAACTTTTAGAAAAAGTTCTACCCTTTTCCCCCGAAATGGCTGTAAACACAAGCAAATAGCAAGCAGAGACATTAACAAGCTGCAGAGTCTTTCAGATAAATGTGTAAAGGCCGACTGGTCAGAAAGACTCTAAATTCATAGACTTATAGGGATCAAACTCCATTTCTTCATTCTAGAAATCTGGAAACAGGGCCTCGAGAGGACTAAAAAAACTTTCACTACTAGGCTCACAAGGACTGGTGAAGAAAGACTCATAATCCAGGTCCACTAGCTCCTAATTCTTCTTTATAATATACACATATGCAGAGTAGAAGACTGGATATAATAGGTGAGATAAGAGGATTTACGTTAACAATGCAGACACATAAAACTGTAAACACTTTGTAAAATTGTTTAGACAATTTCAGTGAATCTGAGGATAAGAACTTGACAAAATACTGAGTATTGTGGCAGAATAGTGTATTTTGATCCGTAGGTACCTTTCAGATCTATTTTGTTTCGTTTTGTGCATTTAAAATATCTTGAGAACTGAAATAGGACAGGTCACTGGTAGGTACTGCTGTCTCAACACAGGATTTAACAGAATTACTTAACCAAGAAGTTTTAAATTATACAAAATAAGCTATACCTTGCTTGAGATTTAGAAGCTATATAAAAAAAAAGCAGGTCCTATAATCTAAGATCACTGTTATTTAAAAAAAATTTTTTTAAAGGAACAGTTTCTAAACTTTGTTTTTAAAGTTTTTAAATTTACTTTTGAAAGAGAGAGAGAGGTAGAGCACGAGCAGGGGAGGGGCAGAGAGAGGGAGACACAGAATCGGAAGCAGGCTCCAGGCTCTGAGCTGTCAGCACAGAGCCCGATGTGGGGCTCGAACTCACGAACTGTGAGATCATGACCTGAGCTGAAGTTGGATGCTTAAACCAACTGAGCCACCCAGATACCCCTCCAGTTTCTAAACTTTGATACCCAGATGTTACTATGTATCGATAACATCTACAGTATCTGTATATGCCTTTAGTAACAACTATAATACATATATATTCAAGCAGTTATTGATGTATACACCAGAAAAATTATTTGGGACTAGTTTTTACTGTCACACATCCAATTACAAATGCCAAGGTATAAGCCTTATATTGCTCTTGAATGTGAAAATAAAATCATTCTAGGCATCACTTACTACCTATTTTCTCAGTTCATCCCCCTCATTTATGCCACATTTTAAAAAACCAGGGGGTGGGCGTTATGTTTTGTGGGTGTTTTTGCACAGGTTGTCAGCCACGGCTAATTTTATCATTTTAATATTGTGAGCACAACTCATTTTGACTTCCCTTAATTCTTCTTGTTGACAGGCATATTGTCCCTTCGAGGACAGTGAAACAGACAACAGTGAGGGCATCATACCTGACAGACCAAGTAGTGGAAGAGAGGCCACATTCATGGAATAAATGTGTTTCAACTGCTCTTCTTCTCAGTATACAGCTCCCTTTCTCAACATCTGATGCTTGCTGTATGTCCCACGAGAAATGAAAAGGAGGAAACTACACTAAAATTAGCAGGCATACACGGTAAATAAAAAGGGAAGCAAGTATCTGTGTTTACGTTGTTCCCTCAGTCGGGGAAACCCTTCCCGTGCTCACCTCTCCCTGCTGAAATCCTCGCTGCCACACTTCAGAAAGCCTCACCTACATTCTCGAATCAGAAATAACTGCCTTTCCGAAATTCCAGGTTGTACCTGTCCTTCCCGTAAACCACTCACTGTGGTCGACTTCAGCCCAGCAGGTCTAACTAGACCTGTGCTTTCTGAGGGCAGACGCGGAAGGTTCACGGTGTCTTACGTGCAGTAGAGAAGCGATTAACATCACATTCACTGAGGTTTTTGTTGGCTTGTTTTTAAACGAGTCCAGTTCCAAACGGGAAACTCACCTATCACACTTGACGTAGTTCCACCCGGACAGCCGACGGTAGAAAGGCACGGGCCGTTGTTTCCAGCGCTTGAAACATAAATGATGTTATGCTTCCACACTGCTTCACTGATGACTTCGCAAATTCTCCTGAAAGAGAGAAAGAACCCCTTTGAGCATAGGAAACTGTCCCCCTTTCCAAAAAAATGTATTAGTATACTGTGAAGATGTTTTCAAATATGGTTTACATAGAAACCAAACTAGAATACGGGTCCTAAGTAGTAGAGCTCGAACAGTGGCTACAATTAAGAAGCCTGCTTTAGAATCACCTGGGGGGGCATTCTCAAACTATACACGCTTAGCCTTCTTCCCAGTGTGTACAAAACCAGAGTGCTGTTCCAATGTAGGTCAAGTAAACTGTGACACATCCAGTACCGGACGCCGGAACAGGACACGGCCAGTCCAGTGATACCCCACCTGGGTCTCAGCATAAGAAAGAAGGAGTCGTGGGGCCAAGGTAAACGGGGAAAGTGTTCTAGCTACAAGGCTGAATAAACATAGGGATGATAAAGCAAAAGGACCAAAAGCAAATATGAAATACCAGCCGGGATTGGATCAGACGCTGGGGCAATAGGAAGCTGGACTCCCACCTCCCCTTAAAATGATAGAGTCAGAAATGACCCCTCAGGGGAATCCTACACAGATTTAGGAGCAGTGGCAAAGATGAAAGGGAAATAGGCAAGAGAAAGAACTTAAGAGTAAGATTCAAAATACAGAGTCTGGTGAGAACTTGACAGCAAACAAGAAAAGTGTTGGTATTACATAAAAGAGATGAAGTTAGACAATTGAGAAAATGCAGGAAGTGGAAAAAAGGCACAGAGCCAAGAACGCGACAATCATGGAGCGTGAGAGGAAGAATATCAGGGAAAGATGACTTTAACAGGATGAATGTCAAAGGAAGAGAGAAAGAAATACACGTAGATGAATACGGCACTGAAGCAAGAGAAGGCAAGATTACCTTCAGGGATGAAATGGCGATGACAGGGTGAGTGTCACGGGGTGGAGGGCGGAGGGATGTGTCCCAAGAAATCTAATACTGGTTATCTGAGAAAATTAAGTCACTTGATGACAGCAAACTAGAGGGTCTGCCTTGGTAAAACGTTCATTTTGGTAGGTCTTTACGAAAGAGCTTCAGAAACCGGGTGATCAGTACATATGGACGGGCTGGGGATGGGAATGGGGGAGAGGTGAAGACTAGGTAAGTAAACACTCTGAATAATTTCGAAGTTATTACTTTGGGGGGAAAAAAAGGGTGAGGTAACAGGAGATCAAGGCTGAGCCACGATCTGGCGGCAGGAAGACACCAATGACCCAGAAGGCGGGAAGACCTGGGCCATACGTCAAAATGTGCTGAGGAGTCTCAGAAATGGTGACGACACACACTAACCAAGTTTTGCTGGCGAAGTGAGGGAAAGCCGTGTGAAAGGAAGAGATCTGTCGTGTTTCAAAGGCAGCGGATTGTAGAGCTCGCCTGTGGAGTGGTCCCAATCCAGGAAAGGAGAGGGATGATATGGGAGCAGTGTTTAAGGAGAGGGGAAGTGGGAACCACAGAGCAAGTGCTTGAGTGACTTCTGACCCCGAGCCCTTCACTTATCACACAAGAAGGGAAGGCAGAGGCAGTGGCATCCGAGGAGGCTGCAAGAAGGACAGGAGAGCCCTCTGAGGACTTTTATCCTCTCTGGGAAAGGAAGAGGTGAGAACATCAGCTGAGGGAAGAAAGGAAAGGTCGCTGCAGGTCTCCAAGGAGAAAAGATGGCGTAAACGGCCATATGGGCCACGGAAGAGTGAATGCAGATGGTCGAAGGCGCTGCTGAGTGACCATCTGAGATTCGAGGTTCCGCGTTCCGCCAGGTAAGCACACCTGGCACGGCGCACGCTCCCTGGAAACGAGGAAGTGCAGTGATGGATGGAGGGGCCGGCGGGTCTCTGCGGCTGGGAAGGAACGATATCACACTCTGGCCCGTGAGAAGGGGGGGCCGGGGACCACGAGACCCACCCTAATCACCTAACCAGGGGGCCGCTCGTTTTCACTTGTGGCGCGCACCCCAGGCTCAGAAACACCTACCGGTCTTGGTCGGCTCAAGCCTGTGGCTCCCAGGTGCCCGAGAACACTCACCCAGAATTTGGCCAGTGAGTCGCTTCTCCATAGCTGTAGTTGACCAGATCACACTTATGATTGATGACTTCTATCATCTGCGAAAAAGACGAAGAGTCTAGTTGAGGCAGCAATTTACAGAGAAATTAGCCAGTAAAATAAAGGCACGGAACCCCAGTTTCTTAACCAATCGTATTCTATTTCCACTTCCATTCTACTTTCAAGCTGAAAAACTAAGAAGAAGGGTAGGCGGAGACACAGTAAGTAGTCAATAAAAAACACAACTAGCATGTGCAGCATGGAATGGTTCTTACTGAATTCTACAGTCACTGAAGTTCAAGTAAAACCTAATCCATTCGTTAAAATGAAACGCCGACTAGAAGTTCAATTCTTCTTAGACCAATGGAGCAAGCTGGTGAAAAGGTCTGTTTGGGGTTTGTTTTTAAAGTGTCTCAAAATAGTGTGCGGGGGGACTTCTTGGAAATGAAAACTATAACATAAACAATATTTTCATATTTTCTGAAAAACTTTATCTAAACAATTTTTAATAAAAATAATTTAAAACTGAAGGAAACATTTTTGCTTCTTAAAGCAAAGTCCTGTATACCAAATACAGTCTCATGTATTCCTAGTGAAATCAAGAGAGCACTTTATAAAACTAAAAATATCCAAGATTATCCATCATTAATCCTCTAAAATCAACACCTCACAGATACTCACAGCTCTTATGAGGCCCGTGCCTGTTTCCATTGTGCTTAGTCTTGTATCCCCAATCTTGATTGAAAGAATTTGAGCACCGGGAGCTACACCACTCCGTTCAGGTTCTTCTGGAAAATACCCAGCAGCTATACTAGCTACATGTGTTCCATGAGCTCCTGGAGGCAACAAGAGGGGAAAATGACAAAATATTTTCATAGGTTCAAAGTTTTAATCATTCAATTTACATATTATTAAGCATAAAATAAATAATCTAATAAAAATATACTCTCATTTTAACATCCAATTGTATATTATCATCTTAGTCTCTTCTCAATAATACACAAAAAACGAAACTTTGAATTACCCTGGATTCTATCCTGTTCATTGAGAACAAAATGCAAGTCACAAAGGTGAGAAAGTATCTGTGATACATACAACTGAGGAAGACTTTAAATCCATAATATCACCTTTCAGATCCCAAACAAAAAAATGGGTAAAACACTTGAAAAGCATTTCATAAAAGACGATCACCAAATGTCAAATAAATGTTATGAAAAGACGTTCAACTTCATTAGTCATCTGGGGAGCGCAGATCAAAGCCACAATGAGGGGGCGCCTGGGTGGCTCAGTCTGTTGAGGGTCGGACTTCGGCTCAGGTCATGATCTCCTGGTTCGTGAGTTGGAGTCCCATATCAGGCTTGCTGCTGTCAGCACAGAGCCCGTTTTGGATCCTCTGTTCCCCTCCCTACTCTTTCTGCCCCTCCCCCACTCACACTCTTTTTCTCAAAAATTAAAAAAAAAAACCTTAAAAAAAAAAAGCCACAATGAGATACCTCGGCATACCTTTCAGAATGGCTAACCCTTATGGCTGACAACTACACACTACTGGTAGGATATAGACCAGCATTTTGGAAAGCTGAACACAGGAACACCCTACGATCCAGGAATTCTACTATATCCAGCTACACACCCAACACAAATGCGTGCACATGTACACTAAAAGACACATTATTAATTTTGAGAGAGTGCGGGCAGGGCAAGGTCAGAGAGAGGGAGAATCTCAAGCAGGTTCTGCACTGCCAGTGCAGAGTTCGACTTGGGGCTCGAACCCATCAAACTGTCAGATCATGACCTGAACCGAAATCAAGAGTCAGATGCTCAACTGACTGAGCTACCCAGGCACCCCATTACCAATTACTTCTAAACATTATGAGCTGAAGGACACAAAAATAAGGTTGATCTAAAGAAGTCACATACAAAAGGATATATACTGAATAATCTCATTTATATAAATGGAAACACATCGTTAGACTGAACAATGTGAAAAGTGCCACTATTTGATCATTTCTGACCTATAAAAACAGCAATACTGGATGGTTCAAACTCATGCGGTGATAAATCAGGACCGTAGTTACCTCTGGGAGGATGGAGGGGAGGTTAGTGTTTAGGAAGAGACATGATGGGGCTTTGACAAGGTTTTACTTCTTGATGTGGTTACACAGAAGTGTCCCCTTTGTGAGGATTCACAAATGAGTGTACAATTTGTGATTTGTGTACTTTTCTGTAGGATGTTATAGATCAATGAAGCACAATAAAGCAAAACAAAAACACAGCTAGGGCTTTTCTTTTTCAGTGAAAAAGTTTAAGACATGAATAGAGAGAAATGTCCCACGACTGTCAGATAAACAACAACACAAACACAATGATAAATGCCTACTGGCACTGGGCCATAATGGTTGGGTAACAGAGTAGCTGTGGTTCTAGAAGAAATGGGAGGACATGACCCTTCTGTCTAAGTGTTGACAGGCCTGTGCTCCAGACAGCTGCTGGATAAGAATGTGGACCCAATATTACCCATTCTTCCTTTCTCATTTTTTCCAATTAAAAATAGGGAAGCGTGGGGCATCTGGGGGGCTCAGTCAGTTAAGCGTCCTACTTTTGATTTTGGCTCACGATTTCACGGTCGTGAGATTGAACCCTGTCGGGCTCTGCGGTGGGAGGGAGCCTGCTTGAGATTCTCTCTCTCCCTGTTCCCCTCCCCCACTCTCACATGCACTCTCTTAAAAAAAAAAAAAAAGGCTATATTTTAATGTAATTCCCCCCACCCCCCAAAAAACAGCTGCCACCACCACCTATGAGTCAGAGCATCTAAACATCACAGGAGGCGGACTCCACCACACGTGGGCGTGAACACGGAGCCGTGGAGCACTCGCACCCCGCTGGAAGTGTAAAAGAGCACAGCCACTGTGTTTCCTAAGAGGTTAAACACACACGTACCGTACCCAACCGGTTCGTCTAGACCAGTCCAAACGAAACCAAAACATATCTGCACACAGAGACCGACACGCCAGTGTCACAACAGCCGGAATGTGCGCCAGCGGGGGAGTGGGTGCGTGCGTCCCCCTGTGTCCACACAACGAACTACTACTCAGTGGTCCGGAGTTAGCTATTTATAACCGTAATATGGACGGATTTCACATACGGAGAGTGGGGGAGGGGAACAGGGAGAGAGAGAATCTCAACAAGTAGGAACTATTCTACTTGTATATAATTCCAGAAAACACAAAGCCTCTGGACTGACAGAAGGCAGCTCGGTGGCTATCTGGGGCTGTGGGTGGATCAGGGTGGAGTACAAAGGAAGTCAAACAGAAGCGTAGGGGTGATGGAAACTTCCATTACCTTGACCATGGCAACGGCTTCCTGGGTGTACACGTCTATCGAAACTTGTCAAATTGTGTACATATGTGTGGTTTATTGTACTTCAACTATAATTCAACAGTACTGTGGGGGGGGGTGAGAAAGAGTTAAAGCTATCCTTGCTTCCTCCCTAGAAGGAACCACTACGTAGAAGTTGGTGTGAATTCTCCCCATCTGTATTTTTATCATACACACACACACATCCATGGACACTGTGTAGTATTAGTGGGCATGTTTTACAATTTTACACAAATATTTTATCAATATATTTTTCTTTAAAAGTTAGGTATTTGAGGGGTGCCTGGGTGGCTCAGTCAGTTAAGCATCCATCCGACTTCAGCTCAGGTCATGATCTCACAGTCTGTGGGTTCGAGCCCCGTGTCGGGCTTTGTGAGAGCCTGGACCCTGCTTCGGATTCTGTGTCTCCCTCGCTCTCTGCCCCTCCCCCACTCGCTCGCGTGCGCAAGCGTTCTCTCTCTCTAAAAGTGAATGTTAAAAAAAAATTAAAAAATATGGTGCACTTCCTGTCACCACGAATTCAGTCTAATAAAAAATAAAATAAAATTTAGGTTTGAGATTTGTGAGTATTGGCATATGTAGACTTATTCATTTTGCTATATAATATTCCCCGATAATACACAGTTTTAAATAAACTTGTTCTTTTGTCTGTGGCTATGTGGAAGTTTCCAACCTTTGAAATTAGGCAGAGTGCCACAGGAGCCTCTTTTCACCCGACTCTGTACTTGTGGGTGAGCTGCTCAAGAGTCTGTGCGTGCAAGTAAAATTCCTTCCCAAACAATTTTCATAAGATGAATTACGCTGGTGTGTGTTTGTGGCTGGACTATGCCTGTATTCTCGGGATAGATCCTACATGGTAACGACTTTAAGGACAACAACCACCTTGCCAGGGACTCAAACTGCCATTTATTATCACACACCTAGTTCTTTAGGTGGAATCGCTAAGTAAAAGTCTCTATAAGGCTGCTCTATGGCTACAGAAATTTATCACCTTACCATGTTGTAAGTTTATCTCTAGTTAGCAAATCTGAAACAGAATACCTCCACTGGTCACAATGGAGAGCAGGTTTCCATCATCATATATATTAACAGAGTAATTTAACATCTCAGCTGTGCCAAAAGAACCATATTCTTGGGCTTCCTTGTAGTTTCTCAACACGGTAGATTTACTCAAGTCCCCATCTTCATTCGAATCAATGCAGGCTCTGTAAGTTGAGAACAGAGAATGAAACCTCTATTTTCCTGGCTTTCTAAAAAAAATGTGGTATGGCACGTTACGTACCTTCTTACTGCCCTGTTTTATCACAACAAACACAGTAACTGCCGGCTTTAGAGTCCGCTATCTCAGATGCATCAGTAAGGACTAAGTAAAAAGCTTAAAGCAACCAGACCTTAAATGAGGCCGGGGATAAAAGGCTTTAGGAACACTGTCCATCACAAAAGTCCAGGGAGTAAACCATTTAGCCACCTAAGAAATTAGACCAAAGCTTAGCCTAGAGTTTCAGACTGGTTCAGGATGATGACGACATCCGGCCTAGGCCTTACTCCCTTCTGCTTCTTTTAGAACAGGCTTAATGAATCCAAGAGCGTCTGCAGGCTCCTCGACACTAGAGAACTACGCACTGTGCCCCACCCCTCAGTCATAGCAGTCCCGGGCAAACACTGATTTTTTTACAAAAAGCATTTTCTACAGTTTTACGGTTGTCCTGTCGGCTCTTTCCCCATTTTATTACCTCTGTAATTTTTACGATATGTATTCCAAATACTGCAAAATAGTCTGATTAAAACTAAATAAATCTAAAATAAAAACAAATGGAATGCACATCATTTAAAGGTCAAGAAGAATTGTATTTCAACAAGCTAATGTCAATCACAACTGCTACAATGAATTAATGGAAGCCCACTAGTATAGACAGGGCATTTATTATAAATCTACTAAGGCATATATTTTATTAACAAACTTTGACAATTTATTTATTTTTTTAAATTTTTAAAAAATATTTATTTATTTTTGAGAGAAAGAGAGAGAGAGACAGCATGATCAGGGGAGGGTCAGAGAGAGAGGGAGACACAGAATCTGAAGACAGGCTCCAGGCTCTGAGCTGTCAGCACAGAGCCTGATGCGGGGCTCGAACCCATGAACCGCGAGATCATGACCTGAGCCAAAGCCAGACGCTCAACCGACTGAGCCACCCAGGCGCCCCATACTTTGACAATTTAGACCGAAGGATCTCTGACACTGTTTTTACCCATACCCCAATCAGTGTGCGGCTAAAATGATTTATGGGATTTGAAAAAAAAAAAACCATACAGTAGAGCAAGACAGAGAAGACTGAACACTAATGGGGAAAACGAGGCAAGCAGGAAAGAAGTAGCATGCCAAAAGGAATCAGGACTGAGGTTAACAGTAAACTGTAGGACACCAAATCCTCCCTATTTGCCTAACAGAGCAGCACTTGTGGTTCTTAAAAGTTATGTACGTAACTGGTTCTCCATCCCGGCAATCACCTCGGAAGTCCTCCCCTGCTTTCATGCGACCCAGGGGGACAGTCGACATTCCTGGCAGTTCCTCCATCGCCTCCTGACCTTTCGCCTGGACCTTCAACCCCTGTCCCTTCCCTGTCTCCTAACTTGAGCTGATCCTTCCATGAAATCTTTCTGGATGCTTCCTGGACAGGCTGAGATAGTCTCACACTTGCTTCCGCAGAGTCTAGAGTCTGAGCTCTGCTAGAGTCTACCTGGCACAGAGAGAAGTACTCAAATATTTGCCAAATGATGAAAGAAGGAATGAGTCAACATCTCTGACAACATTCTCACAGCAAATACAGTGACGCATTCCAAAAATCAGTTTCTTGTAACCACCGTCAACATGAAGTGACTCAACACTTGAAGCACCATATCAAAACAGCAACATAAAATTGAGTGACTCCCCCCTAAGCAATTCCACAGAGGCCAAGTATGCACACTGGTGTGGGGAAGAACTTTCTGAAGGTGGTTGGCTCAGTTCAAGGAACAGGTGTTAGCAAACCAGAAAGGGAACATGGAGAGGAGGTTCAGGGACGGGACTGGAGTACTTGTATGAGGGGGGCAGGAGAGGGGGCGTGGGTTATAAATTCCTGGACATTTTTAACACATTTCTTCATCCTGTTTTCTATGGAAAAAAATCCACAGCTTTCATCAACCTCAACGGAAACCTGAGAAAACAAGGTCAAAAACCACTGAAAAGAAACCAACTAATGGTCTTTCCTTCATGTAACCTTCTGTAAAGACTGTTTTCTCAACAGAGAGGGACTGAGTTTGACCCTATACATCCCGATGAATGCTTAAGAGTACGGTTCTCTCAGGTTCCCTGCTTGGGGCAGTGGTAAGAGTTCGGCAGTGGAAGTGTGGCAGGAGGAGGCATATCTGACAGTCTGTAGAAACAAACCGAGGCACTTAAGGTCACTTTACCTCCCCTTAGAAATGGCTGGCATTTCTGAAATGACAGTGCCTAGATTCACTTTAGGTAATTTGGAGTCTGTACGGTTCTCCTCAAAAAAATTCTGGGTCTAACCCTTAGATGCGGTTGGGGAATCGAAGCCCCACCCGATATACAGTATCACGTAATCAAAAACATTATTTCCAGTAGCACCTGAAACCATATTTCGGTTGCATTTTTCATTGATTATAACATTTTCTAAAGTGTTACTCCAGGGACTTCAGATTTTATCTCCTTTAAGTTTCATTTCCAGTGCAAAAATTCTAGAAGCTGTCTTAGAATACTGTCCACAAACTACTGCATATCCGGATCCCTGCTTTGTCAACTGCCTTAAGGACCTTGGAAACATATCACCACCCTGGACATCCTGACCCCAAACTCCTTTCCCTTAGGACAAAGTTGGCAGCGTTTTCAGTACGTGCAGGAAATGCTGGAATTGAACCACCGACTGCCCCACAACCCCATCCCGACTAATATTATATTATTAGGGTATTTCCTTAAGTCCCGGTACAGTATTTTCCCACATATACTCACTTCTGTATCTAGTATTCTCTTGTAGTTACTTTCCAAATTGCCCAGCTCCACTCAGGAAACATTTTTATGTCTACCAATGATTAACGTGCTATTATCCGGTTAAGTTATTGTCTGGTTAATGAAACATGGGACAGGTTTAGCATCTAAAATACTAAGAAGTTCAAAGAGCTTATCCAAAGCTACCCAAAAGCCAATTTGGCTCTCAAATAGTTTTGCTTAGTGACATTAATGACAAATCTCTGGACAGTTCTGAGAGTTTCATGTTCTTCAGAGAACATACAAACAGCTCTAAGTGAAGACCTATAGAATATGTGAAGTTTACCTCCAGGCTTCACCATCGTGCCACACCAAACAGTCATACACAGGGCCAGGATCACTATATTTTTTCTCAAAAGAATTTAGCAATTCCACTTGACTTTGAAGTTCCTCCTTGATTAGTTTATTTGCCTGATCAATGAGAACATATATTAATATTAGTACAGTTCATGCTCTTGAAACACACAACATATTAACATATAACCAAAGACACAGTGTGACCAACAGGAAAGCCATTTTACTCTGGAAAAATGTAAGAACGTTTTCTTTTTATATCTATGCAACTTGTAGTTCAATTTAATGATGCAGATATCAATTAATGTATTAAACATTTAAAAAATAATACTTCTTTTAGTCAATCTCTCATTTAGTTCTTTATCCCATCCGCTTCGGGAAAGACACTGTGCTCTGTATTGATGGTATCTTTGACCAAGACGAGTGTTAGTCACGTACCTCTAATCTGTACAACTAATTTCCAAAAATAACTCTGAAATTGCTATAAAATGTTATTTATTGACCGTTAGATTTTTATTTTATCAAGACTGTTTCCACTGAAACCTGTTTAAGGATCCAAATAAATAAGAGAAACACAAATTATCTTCTTTTAGAACATGCTAAACACATACTATACTCCTGAACTTGTACAGATAAGCTGCTCTTTAAGCCTTCTGATCCGTAACAATGAGAACTGTATACACCCCAACTATTTTTTTTAAAAACTATGTACTACATTACACTGCTCCACATTCACCTGAACAGTCCTACTGAATTAAAATGTTAATTTCCACATGTTCCAAAAATCTGGTTATGCTTCATTTTTAGTTATTCAATATATTCAACATTTACTCCTCCTTAAAGGAAAAAAGCAATTATATAGACATTTTTGGTAAACAAAATCAAACGGATAATTAAATCCAGATCCCTCCTTTTATAAAGTTGACTTGATATAGGTACCACCTGAAATACTACATTTACTGTGACTAATAAGAGGCTGAAGGACAGTGACCTAACAGGAAATAATGCAGCTAAAGAAGGTGAATTACCCAATTAAAGAGGATGCTGTACACAGATAAAGTAAATGCAAGTTAAATGTGTACGTAGATCTATTCAGGCCAGTAGTCCTTGCCCCTAAGTGCGCTGTAATTAAACCTCCAGGGAGCTTTTAAAAATGCCAGCCTTCCTCCAAGGCTTTGATTTAATTTCTCTATAGGGCGCAAAGCTCTTCATGTGATTCTAATGGGCAGCCAGGGCTGATAACCACCAGCACCATTCCACTTTTGATTAAGGAAAGGTACATGCACGCATTCAAAGGAAGGTTCGGAAGGATAAACATAAGGTTGCTGGTACCATCCCTGGGGAGTGACGCTTTGGAGGCTCCCACTTGTTAATCTACACACCTGTGTTATCCAGAAGTTTTTGCAGCTAGCGCGTACTGTTTTCATAATAAACCAAGACATTATCTTCATTTTAACTGATTAAAATAAATGTAACAGCTATTTTAGGATGTGAAATAATGGGAGCTCTCATAGACTTCTTATGAGAATACGAATTGGTACTACCCCTTTATGACCCACCAAAGATATGTGCGAGAAAGTCAAAATAGTATCAGTTCAAAACAGTATGTTCCCCAAGAGCCAAGAACTGAACACAAAGTATCGATCTGCAGAATGGACGCATAAATTGTGGTGCATCCATCATAAGCAAGAGAAGTGAACAAATTCCTTCAACACCCACACGTGGATGAATCTCGCAAACATAAGACTGACTGAAAGCAGTGACGCATAAAGAACACACAGTATGATTCCATTTTACAAATTTAAAACAGGCAATGGTGGTTGCTCTTGGAGGAAGAAGGGCGCAATAATCAGGACGAGGTATGGGAGGGAGTGTTCACTTTGTGGTTAATTCATGACGACACACTTGGCATTTAGGCACTTTTATGTTTGTGTACTGTATGTTCATTTAAGAAGTTGTGAAAAATAAACATGTAAATTGGTTTCTCAATAAAAGAAAAATTACTAAAATTAAGCAATTTAAAACTTGTGAAAAAAAGTCTGCCGACTCTTGGAGAGAGCTCTATGACAATCTGGTTCTGTGGTAATGTGGAAATAAAAGCCACTAGCACCAACTTGAGAAGGGCAACTGTTGGCAACATCAAATTCTTCTTGTTTTCTACAGGCTTCTGCAAGGGCCACCCTGTGAACAGGATCCCAGATTTTTTCCTTCCGTTCTTTCTGCAAAGACAGAAGAGTCACCTTACTATGAGGTTGACAAATAGCCAGGTAAGCCTACGCATTTATACACGGACCTATAGTTGTTATCAGCTGTGACGCTACAGAATTCTCGTAGAGGGGCTAAACAATCATTTATCATTCAAGTTGATAAAGCAATGGGTCAATTATTAAAACTGTTCACTGCACGTGGGATTTAAGAGAACACCTTTACCAAGGCACAGCTAAATGTATTTTGACAGCAGCCTTTGTCCCAATTGCAGCCCACCCAAGGATACATCATAGCACGTCAGGTAAACCGAACTCCCAGTCATTTACGGGACAAGCAAATCCTGCACCGTGGCCCCTTGGGAACTGACTGCCTTGAGCCCCATGCAGGCGGAGCACTGAAGCAACACTGGCTGCCAAGGAGGGACCTGCAGGCTTCCTCAACTTCTTCCCTCCCTGGCTTGTTTTCTTCCCGGCGTCTTCGACTGGACAGGGTTCCCGGTCACCGAAACCGGTGTCGCCCTTCACCTCGGCTGTCTTTAACCCATGGTGCCACCCAGTGGGGGTCTGCTCATTAATTAAAAAAAAAAAATCCTCTCCAGTAAAATAATCAACTCCACTGAGCGAAGAAGGGGGTTGATATTAATTTACTCTATATTTGCATGTTAATTTGCATCTTGTCGATAGATTTGATTAAACTTAATATAATATAGCGCATAAAAAAATCGTGCTATGTGTATTTCAGGCCGAAATTTTAAAATAAAATAGTATCCAAGAAGTTATATGCATTTTTTTGGAACTTTCTTTTTTGCAGAACGATTAGAATCAAGTTAAGTAAAGGTTAGGTATGCAACCTGCTGAGTAGCTCTTGCGGTTCACAGACGCCTGGAGAAGCAAATAACAAAGTTACGGGAGGAAAGGTTCCACAGGTCTTACCTATCAGGCTCATTTTCAAGGATTACATCTTCTTTTGCGGTTGGAACTCTGAACCCGTATCAGCAACCCCTGTTATAGCAATCTTCTAAAGTGGTACTGGTAAATATGGGAGCCATGTGTTGCTATTTAAATTTTAAAATATTACATAAAATTAAAACTTCCCACCAGTCACATGTCAAGTTCGCAACAGCTACTTGTGGCTAGTGGCTGCTGTGATGGACAGAGACTGAACACTTCCGTATCACCAAAAGATGGACTCAGTAGCGCTATTTTTTAAAGTAGGCTCCTTCTTCCTCAATTTGCAAGTCTTATTTCTCTAATGACAGACTTGTGTTTCCCATCCTTCAGCTGCTTTAGGTCTGAGTTTCTCTGTTCTTAGTATTGAATGATGACTAACTGGGATCAAGAAGCCTAGTTAAATGGTTTAAAAAAAAAAGGGGACAAATTATCATAGAAACTCCAGGACGGGGAATAAATAAGTCGACCAGGGCTTTAAATCAACTTTAAACAGTCTTTAGCCTTTTGGAGGCAAAAAAAGACCTTCAGAAATCCAATGAAAGCTATATTCAAACTCCCAGGAAAACACGAATATACAAAAACTTGAATATAATTTCAATGTATTCACACATTCTCTAAACTTATCCATGTATCCAAGATTAAGAATGGTGACTTTAAACGGGTAACATTCCACTGACCAGAACCTTTAAGCAGTCGTTGTCTGAAAGCCTCCCAGTCTCCACAATAATTAAGAGTTAACGGAATCTTACGAAAAACTTTTTTCTTCGGTAGGGAAAAAATTTGAGGAAGAAGTCACTGATTCTAGATTGGACATTACCTGTATCCTTTCCTTGAGCGCCTTTGGATAGAAGTCATAGCCATTTTTAATGCCAATATGATATTTGCCTGAGGGATTTGTCCAGCTCACAGGAATCTATAGAAAAAGAGCAAATTGTTGACTCACTGAATGCTTCCTAATTCCAGTGATTTACTACTGGGGAGAAAGGTTATTTCACTTCTATCCTAATGGCTCAACTTGGATAAGCAAGGTTGTGTATTAGAGCAATATTTCTAATATTCTAAGATGCCACTTAATAATAGCTCTCTGGAGTCTGTCTCATCCATAAGTAAGATGTTTCACCTAGGATACCTTTCTTTTACTTTTTAGAGAGAGAGCAAGTGCAGGGGAGAGGGGCAGAGGAAGAGAGAGAGAATGCTAAGCATGGAGCCTGACGCAGGGCTGGATCCCACCACCGTGAGATCACGACCTGAGCCCAAATCAAGAGTTGGGCACTCAACCGAGTAAGCCATCCAGGCGCCCCAAGACACCTTTCAATTATACAACGCTTCATGGTCTATAAAGTGCTTTCAATATATGCTACCTCATTAAACTGCTACAGTCTTTAGTTCTCAAGCATCAAGGAAATCTCACCTCTCCCTCCCTTCTCAGACCTACTGCCCAACTGGGGGGGGGGGAGGAGAGGGAAGCAGTTTACAGACCCTCTCTATGCTTAGATTTTCTGTGAAGAACTGCATTCTCTACAATCAACAGGGATAATGCCTAGATACTTAAAATGAGCTCTTTGAGTTAAGACAAAAGTTCTATAAGATCATGTTAATTACGTATAACATCTTATAACAGTCTTTCCAAATATCTCAAAGAATTTAAAAAATACCATTTAAAGCTTCTAATTAACAGAGTGATGTAAAGAGCATGCCCAGTATACAAATGGAAAAAGCAAAGAATCAAAGAGAAATCGCATCGCTTGCCCAAACCACAGGAAGGCTGAAAAGAAAGCTAGAATCTAGCTCTATCACGGAGACCAAAACTTCCAGTGTAAAGGATGTGTGACTTAGATAAACCTGGCTGTGAATCCAAACTCTTCCGCTGACCAGAGTGGGCCCACAGCTTCCTACTTCCTGGTGTGTAAAAGAAGATAGATAACCTCTACCTTATGATGTGCACAAACACACTGAACATCAACCAACTTCAAATGTCAATCAAGAAAATGTGGAATGTTCACTCTCTTTGCAATCACAGGACCCATGATCATTAAAAACAGCTTTCCAACGTATATAAAACATGAGGATGAACTCTCAACCACTCAGAGGTGCCGGACTCATCCGTTCTCACTTGGGTAGTAACTGTAACTGGCTCACCCCCACATCCCTCACCAAGTTAGTCCCCAGGTAAGAAACTTTTGGATGACATTTTCTCACAGCTGAATGGAGAAAAAACCCCACCATTCACAGCACTTCAAAGACCGACTTTTTAAAAGCCTGTGTGTACCCGTAACCATTTCTGATTCAAAGGCATGTCTGGAGTATATGATGGCATATCAACTGGTGCTTTTCATTCAAAATTTACCAACCTCTTTTAGAGAACAGGGATTCTTAACTCTTAATGTTCCTGCAGTAGCCCCTGACATCACAACAATACAGTGTTGCAACAACAAAGAAGTAATCACTAGCTGACAAATTCAAAGGCTGTTTTGTCACAGGTGTCCCATACACAGGTCTCGTAACCCTAGGCCAGCGTTAACTTCTCATACAAGGAGACTATAAAGGGCCGTGAAATGCCGAAGGATTAAGTGGAATGACTAACTGAAATAACTATAAGATAGGCAGGTGCTAACACGTATTTCACCACTATTACTTACAATATACGTAACACAATAAGAATATGCCACTAGACATAATTTATATGTAATCATAAATGAGACCAAAATCTGCAGGGTCCGCACAACCAATACTTCTCAAATCACTACTGTGTATCTTCCTCACAGTAAAGGCAGACGGGTTCGTTGCAAAAAATGAAATTACAAAAATCATAAAATAAATGTTATAATTACAGTTCTGCTATCTAGAGTTAACCAAATTTGAGTAAAGCCAACTTTATCCTAGGAGACAAATATGGAATATGTCATCTTGCCCATTTGAGTATTTTACGCACATGAACTTATTTTCAGTCTCCTTTAAGAAGCCAAGCTTTATATTCCGACCATTTTAAGTGGGTATCTTTAAAATGGTTTTATTATGTGGGAACGACCGTCAAAGTAGAGACCTGCTGGAATGCAGTCAGGCGGCCAGCAGGGGGTGCCCTCACGCCCTACTGCTCAAAGCGGGGGACCTTGAACCTGGACAGACCTTCCCGTGTGAGCAGGCGGCACGTTACCGTGGTGCACGTCTCATGTCTAACAGGCCTTCCGCCTGCCCTGCTTTCCTCTATATAAAACAGAGGTCCTCTCCTTTGTTCCGGGGACTTGTCTACGATTTTGCCACAGGCTGCCCGTTCCAGACTGAAATTCTCTGCTATTGCCGAATAAACCCACTTTCGCTGGTAAATAACTGGCAGAAAATTAACATTGCAATTTTCATAGGACTCATTTTCATAGGAGAGACAAAATCTCTTTGATTACCAACGACATCTCTTTTCCCTGACTCCTTTAAAGAGGGGATGCCTAATGAACTGAACATTTTCTTGACAAGCCAATGTCATCATGAGTGTTAATGTTCCACGCGGTAAAATTCTTGTTTTTAACATCAAACTGTATGTCAGCCTCATGGTCCTGCCAGCTGTCACTGTATCTACATATGGTGCCAAATTTGGCCAGTCATTCACTATGCCTGGCCTTAACTTTTTTTTATATATAGAAATAATAAATATTGATGATTTAAAAACCAACTTCAAGTTGAAGGTGGTAAAATTTAAAAAAATTTTTTTAAATGTTTATTCTTGAGAGAGAGACAGAGACAGAGAGATAGAGAGACAGAGACAGCATGAGTCAGGGAGGAACAGAAAGAGAGGGAGGTACAGAATCTAAAACAGGCTCCAGGCTCTAAGCCGTCTGTGCTGAAGCTCAGAGTCGGATGTGGGGCTTCAACCCATGAACCATGAGACCATGACCTGTGCCGAAGTCAGACACCTAACCGACTGAGCCACTCAAGCCCCTCTAATGTGGTAAAATTTTAAAAAGCACCATGATCCCATCCAAATGGCTACTAAAATTAGAATAAGGAAAAGGAAAAAAAAAAACATCCAAAGGACACAGAGGACTGGAAATGAGACTCTGAAGCTGTATCACCCCATTGTGAAGGTTGCCAAGTAAAAGGCAACACTGAAAATGTGTGGAGAGGTTATGGCATTTTAAATCGTGGTGTTGGGGCAACTGGTCTTCAGATGGAAAAAAAGATACGGGATCCCTATTTGGAACTAAGCCTAAAATCAATACCAGGTGAATTCTAGAATAGGAAAAGAAACACGGGAAAAGTTTTTAGAAAATAAGAGAGAATACCTTCTTGATCTTGGGGTCAGAAAGGACATGAAAAGGGCATTAAGACATGAAAAGCCCTAATCAAAAAGGCAAAGACTAACATCTAAATACATTAAACTTAAGAACTTCTACTCCTCAAAAGACACCACACCCAGAAAGTGAAAACAGACATACGGAATGCGAGAAGACACCTGACACATAGTCTATCACAGGACAGGTTCTTAGAATTCGTAATGAAATCCTGCAAATTGGTAAGAAACAAGACAACTCACTGGGGTCAAGAAAGGGCAAAATGGACTTGAACACGTACTTTACAAGAAAGGAAATCCTCATGTCTAATCGACATATGAAAAGCAGTTCAATCATATTAGTAATTAGAGGATACAAATTAAAACCACAACTCTATACACCTAGATTCCCAACATATTTGCAAAGATTTTAGCGTCAAATACCAAGTGTTACCAGTGCAACTATCAAATTTCTTGTACACTGCTAGTGGAAATGCAGTTTAGTGCAAATACTTGGAAACCCTGTTAGACATCATCTAGTCAAGCTGTATCTCTAGGGCTCAGCAATTCTACTCCTCGGTACGCATCCTGGAAGTTATCTATACACACGTGCGCAAGATACGTACACGAGAATGTTCTCTGAAGAGCGGTTAGTGACTCCCGAACTGGAGATAACTGTTCCTCCTCAGCGGAGTGGATGGAACAGTATACACAAACCATGGCATCCTGCACAGCCATGAAATTAAACAAATCATTACTACATGCAACATCACGGCTGAATGGCAAGAATCTTGCAAACAACTGATGTGAAATGATACATAAATGAAGTCACTCATATAAAGTTCACAATGGGCAAGACCAAGAATATATTTCGTGTACCCACACAAAGGTGGTAAAACTATAAAGCAAAGCACAGAAATGATTATCACAGAAGTCAAAGCAGGCTGTGATCTGGGAGAATGTAGGAAGCTTCTGAGGCATTCTTTGTCTCATCTGGGTAGTGAATAAAGACAAATATTCTTTGTCTCATCTGGGTAGCGAATAAAGTTGTGTTCACCTCAGTATTCATCAAGCTGTACATATGTGTTTTATGCACTTTCCTTTATGGCTGTACATTTCATCATAAAAGATTTTAAGCTTCTGTTCACTTTTCTGCTCCTTGCTCAGAGGAGTGTCACTTTCCAAAGTAGCTACACTAGTTTCTCAAGAAGGCCTAGGAATGGCCTCCTTGGAGAATGAGATTATTGGAATGTTCAAAGCACTTAACTAGTAGGTTCATCTCAAACGGGGAAAGCAAGACATTAACTGTCAACAGTTTATGGGTGAAGAAGCAGCTGAAATACAGCTATTTCATTCATCTGAAGGCATGGCTAAGTCAAAGAAACCTGAGCACTTCACCCTGTTGCTCTCTGAGAACTGTGCGCTAAAGAGATCCAGGAGATTCGAGCCAGCCAGAATACCAGCCACTGGCAACACTATTCTTCCCAACGTCCGCTACAAAGTATCTGAACACCTGCACACCCTTGGAAACAGAT
Source organism: Cryptoprocta ferox (assembly GCA_028646485.1). Taxonomy (NCBI): domain Eukaryota; kingdom Metazoa; phylum Chordata; class Mammalia; order Carnivora; family Eupleridae; genus Cryptoprocta; species Cryptoprocta ferox. The sequence goes on along the minus strand of CM053574.1, from coordinate 124,410,038 downwards.
AAACCGAACACGTATGTGGGTGTGTTCTGTGTTCAGATAGAGAGCTAACAGCAAGACCACTGGTGGGAAGTCGGTATGAGGAACGATCGGCCGCCTGCTCACAACCCACTTCCTGCCCAAACCTGACCAGTCAGGCGACTGGACGCCGAACCAGAGAGATGATGAAATGTCAGCTTTCCTGAGGGATTCACACGGCAGAGCAGGGAGGTGAGACGTCCTGAAGAGTCTGCAAGACGTCTCCCCGGGCACCTTCGAGGCAGGAGCCCCTGAGCGGCATCCCTCTCACGCTCCCCCAAACCCCAGGCCAAACCGGCTAAGGTCCTCTTGGAAGTAAACAAGCATATCCCAATGGGAAAGAGTATGCCATATGCTGTCACTTTGGGGTCTGTCACAACAGCATCACTGAGACCCACACCCCAAGGCCCTGCAAAGGCAGAGAGCACCTCTGTCACCTTTATGTGCCTTGTTAACCAAGAGACAGCCGGGGTGGCTAGATGGCTGGGGGGAAGCTCTCAGGTAGAAGATAGAGCACAAGGAAAGAGGAGTGGCAAATGGGGGGGGGGGTGAAGAGGAGCAAGAGAAAGGGAAGAGGGAGGAGGGAATGGGGGGGGGAGAAAAAAGGAAGAGAAAGGAAAGGGGGGAAGGAGAATGGGAGGAAGGGGAAGGTGAGTAAAGAGAAGACGAAGAAACTCGAAAAAAATTTTGAGACAATATTCTCACAGAGAAGATGTTGCATACGGGACACGAAGATGTGCTGAGTGAACATGAAGAGACTCGCATTTAAAAATTACAGGCAAAAATTAACGATATTCAATGCAAGGGTTAGAAAAGAATACTGAGAAATCTTAGAAATCTCTCAGGAAGGAAAAAAAAACACAAGCAATGAAGGTGGAAAAACATAAGAAAATTGGAAGATCAACTCAAGAGGTCCAATGTCCAATTAACAGGATTCCAGATAAAAGAACAGCAAAACCAGTGGAAGGAAGAACCCCAGAGACAAAGCCAGAAAACTTCTCAGAAATGAAAGACCTGAAAGGTGAACTCTCTTCTTCCACAGTGCTCATTCTACAGGTGAAAATTCAAGAATTAAAAAGAATTAATGTTACTTAAAACCTGAAGAAAACGTCACAGCAAAGACTTCTCTCCAAGAGCAGGAAGCGGGGGTGAGGGGGGAGAGGTAGCGCACGGCACTCAGCTTCTCCTGTTAGAAGCCTTGTGTGAGTATTTGTCTTTTTAAATTCTGAAGACATACTGAGTACAAAAAAATTGAGTTAACACCTCCCACCATATTGAAGGGCTGAGAACACTTAACAGTCGAGCTAAAGAAACAGGTCACCAAATTGAGAACAGATTTAAGTATCAATCTACCGATTTTCTGAGCTTATTGCATAGCATATACATGGCGCATCTACTTCGACCTTTGGGCACCAGTGGTATTATCAGTCCGTGTGGTTTAAAGCATGGGCTACCCACCTACTTAAGACAAACAACTGAGGGGCCGCCTGGTGGCTCAGTCGGTTATGTGTCCGACTCCTGATTTCAGCTCAGGTCATGATCTCACAGTTCATGAGTTCGAGCCCCATGTCGGGTCCCCCAGTGCATGGAGCCTGCTTGGGGTTCTCTCTCTCTGCCTCTCCCCTGCTCACTCACTGTCTCTCGCTCATAAAATAAACGTATAAAAAAGAACAACAACAATTGAGGACAAAAATTTGCAAGACTCTAAATCTTTGGAACTTAACTAGGAATGTTCCCTAATTTCGTAGAGCAACATAACTCACGGGAATCCGTGTGTCTTCTCTGAAATATAGTCTAAATAACGTAGACTTAAGGAAGGCAGGCAACACCTTAGAGTAATGCAGAAATTCCTTTCCCCCTGGTTTACAACCTTTTTTTTTTTTTTTTTTTTAAGGCACATGGTGTCTTACTTTGGGCACCATAAGAAAACACCATAGACTACTGGGTGGCTTAAACACCAGAAATTTATGTTCTCAGTTCTGAAAGGCTGGGGGCATCGGATTAGGGTGCCAGTGTGGTCAGGTTCTGGGGAGATTCTTCCTACCTTGCAGGCACAGCTTTCTCACTGTATCCTCACATGGCAGAGAGAGAAAGAGAGAGAGAGAGGGAGAGAGGACTAACCCTGTCATGAGGGACTTGCCCTCACGAGGTCCTCTAACCCTAAGACCATCTCCAAACACCATCAAATTGGGTGTTAGGGCTTCAACACAGGATTTTTGGGGTCATACAAACAATTCAGTCCTGGATATTAATGCCTGCTGTCTGCCTGTGGTAGGCAGATTCTCAAGATGACCCATGCCCTTGTACAGTCCTCTCCCCTTAGTAAAGGCAGGGCCTGTGACTATCACTCCTGTGACTGTATTACGGTAAGTAATATAGCAAAGGTGAAGGGATTGTGCAGATACAATTAAGGCCTCTAATCAGGTGACTGATTTAATAAAAAAGGAGACTGCCCTGGTGAGCCTGACCTAATCAGGTGGGCTCCTTAAAAGAGAGACGGGGACCATCCCAAAGGTCAGAGAGTGATTCTCCTGCTGGCCTTGAAGAAGCAAACTGTCGGGAGCTCAACAGTCGCAGGAAAAATGAGTTCTTCCAACAACCATGTGAAGCTGGAAGAGGATCCTGAGCCTCAGATGAGACCACAGTTCCAGCCAACACCTGAGTACAGCCGTGTGAGACACCGACCAGACAACCACAAAAAGCAGTGCTAGATTCCTGACCCAGGGAAACAGTAAAATAATAAATGCAGGAATATATGTAGCTTTAAGCAGCTGAATTTGTGTCAACTCACTACATAGCACAGAAAACTAATACACGGCCGTAACAATCTATCCGGAAGACAATGCCTAAACATAATCTGGAGAGACGGTAAAAGATGGCCAGAGTTAAATACAGCTCTTTAAACGTATAAATACAAATTCATTTTCCTGATTCTGCTTATCGGTTTAGAAAATTAGAGTACTGAACCACAGTCAAATTCTTGCCAGCTACAAGCTCATCAGCTAACATTTCACGAACTGCTCTATGTTAGCATTCTAATAATTTTTCATATTAGCTCACCTTTCTACCAAGCACGCAGAGTAACATAGAGCCAGCCTCTTAAGTCCACCATGATTAAATCCTAAATATTTCATGTTCAAGTTCTCAGAAGGGACAGGAAACAATGAAAGGAGAACTATAATCTGGTCAGTTTCCCTATCTTTCTACCCAAAATTTAAAATTTTCAGGGGCGCCTGGGTGGCTCAGTCGGTTAAGTGGCTAACTTCTGCTCAGGTCATGATCTCACAGTTCGTGAGTTCTGGCCCCGCATCGGGCTCTGTGCTGACAGCTCAGAGCCTGGAGCCTGCTTCACATTCTGTGTCTCCCTCTCTCTGCCCCTCCCCTGTTTCGTGTTCTGTCTCTGTCTCTCCAAAATAAATAAACGTTAAAAAATTTTTGTTTTTAAATAAGAAATAAAAATTAAAAAATGAAATTTTTAGAATTTGGCAACCACAATGAAAAATATATCCCAATTCTAAGCCCACTAGTAACAAAACAACTGACTTCTTCTGAGATGGCCCCGGGTACTCATGCTCTCTAAAATTCTCTTCCCCTTTAAGTATGTGCTGGATTTCATGGCTCATTTCTAATGAAAACAAAATGGTAGAAGTGATGGGGTGTCAATTCCGAGATTAATATGTAAAAAGACCTTGGTCTCCATCCTGGGCACTCTCCTGGACTACTCACCCAGGGGGAAGACAGCTGCATGGGGTGTAGCAGCCCCGTGGAGAGGAACCAAAGCCTGCCAGTAAGCCCTTGAGTGAGCCTGCAACAGACCCCCCTTCCTCACTCAGGCTGAGCCTTCAGATGAAACCACAGCCCCGGCCAAGCTCAGGAGAGATCTTAAACAACAGGCACCCAACTAAGTGGCACCCAGACTACGGACACACGGAAATTGTGAGATAACGTTTGTTGTATTAAACCGCGAAGTTTTGAGGTAATCTGTTAAACAGTAACAGGTAACTATAACCTACCAGGAAACATAAGCTAAAAACACTTAATGCTTGGAGGCAACAGTGTAAAAAAAAAAAAAAAAAAAAAAAAAAGGAAAAGAAATTCGATGAAAAGATTAAAGCTCTAACCTTGAGCACTCTTCCTGAAAGACCAATAATCTCACCATCTTTGGCCTCTACTACTGCGGCAGTATTCACATCACCACTTCCTGTTGTATCGATGATATCGATGATTTTCGGTTTTCCATCAGTTGTGACCTGAAAATTAAGGGATAATTGAAATATGAATTATAGATTTAATTTCTTAATCATTATAAAAAGCAACGCCAACCCCCACATATGTGTGCACACACGTAAACATACATAAAATATCCTATAAAATCTGCATTCATTTAAAAAAGAAAATTGAATTGTTTTAAGCCAAAAGCTAGACAGATACTTACCAAAAAATTAGTCATGGAAAACAAGAATCTTTTAAGTGAGTTTACATAGTCAGTTAATAAATATTTATTAAGCATTTACCATAGGCCACCCTTTTAGGTGTTGGGAAGACAACACCAGTAATCATCAATACACAGAAGTCCCTGATCTCACAGGTCTTTTGTTCTACTCAGTCAATTAACATGTCAAATACTTAACATGCCGGATGGTGATAATTGTTATGGAGAAAAATTGAGCAGAAAAAGGATGTAGCGTGGGGTTTTCAGTAACGAGGCTGGTGAAGAAAGATCTCAGGAGAAGGTAACATCTGAGGAAAGATCTGAAGAAGGTGAGCTTTGGGCTGGACACGCACAAAACTTTAGGGGAAAAACACGTAAGGACATTTAGCTATAGGATGCCCACCAGCACTCAAACTTTGTTAAGTCCAAAGTTCAAACTGAACATCCGAACTTACTTCTCTCAGGGCTCTGGCCATCTCAGGAATCAGCACAAACCCAGCTGCCCAAACCTGAAAGTTCAAAGTCCTTCTCGGATTCTTTACTCTGGTTTACTCCCGACATTAAATCTGTCAGGAAGTCACCTTCGTTCTACCTCTAAAATACAGTCCAAGTCCACCTTCTCTGTATTGTCGCCACCACTATCCCGACCCTGACCCTCTCCCCACCACCGCCTCTTGCCTTGGTGATGCTGATGCTCTTCCAGGTCTCCCAGGTCCATTCTCGGCCCACACCAGAAGCGAGAGTGCAACGAGCTGTGCGGTGGCAGCCGCCAGCTCCCCCCCCCCCCACGGATCTCCCACACTCCCCACAGAAGCCTGAGCCACCGGTCCGGCTGTGGCCCTGGACCACTGTAACCGCACTGGCCTCCTTTCAGTTCCTGCCACGTGCCAGCCTTTCCCCTGCCTCACGACTCTGTGCACCCGGTCCTTCCGCTGGGGATCGCCCGTCCCTGCGGCTGTTCCAGAAAAATCCCCATCTCATCTCTCGGCCTTCTACTAAAATGTCACCTCTTCAGAAAGCCTCCCTGATGACCTCTTCTGTGGGTAGCCGCCACCCTAAACCTGAGCCTTATTCCTTCTCATTGGGCCTTGTTTCCTTCACAGACTCTGTAAGTCTACACAGTCAGCTGATCCCTCATCTATTTCCACTATTAGAAGAGAAGTTCCATAGAGGCAAGGACTAGGTCTATTTTATTCACCAAATTCCCCCGAAACCTAGCAGTGCCTGGTTGGTGCTCGATACAGATTTAATTACTGAATGATCTGACCCGAACTGCTCAGCATTAAGACTGATTTTTCTAAGGCATGGTTTCCTGGCCAGCCCACGAATTTTCGCTGGGGCCATGCGGACTGCTACGGGTGACACCAGTACCGTATTTCCATGCTGCTTTTGTTGGAAAAAATCATTTCTGGGCTCGCTTTGCAAAGGGAACCTGTAGCATTCAAGATATATGTACTGAGTTACTAGCAGGAAATCATCAGGCATGGAGACACAAAGACTGAAAAAAGACAACCTCTACCCTCAAGGGGGGAAAAAAAGGAACATAAAAAAAATGCCAAGAGCATCCGAGAAACACAAGGTCTTCCAACTCCTTTCCCACCTGGAGAACTCACACTCACTCTAAGATCGAGCTTAGTGTCCCTGTGTGTGTCTCCCCAGGCCCTTCTCCCACTGCAGGGTCCTCAAGCCCTGTAGTTCAGGGTGACCGAAGGGAGGAGAGGGAAAGGTACCAGGCAGAGGAAACAAAGGCACACATGGTTTTCTTTATGAGGCAGAAGGAAAGGGGTTCTTGGTGGCTCCCAATCTTATTCCAACGACACTGTCCTAGAATCACCAGGGGCCATAGAGCCCTCCCAGGCACGGCTGCCTTTTTTTTTTTTTTTTAACAAAAATTTAAAGCTGGATACTTATTTCAGGGAGATCGTCTATACTAGTAACAAAATAACTCCTCTCATATACTCAGGAGGCTCAAAATCATAGTTTAAAAAAGGACTTTGGAAGTCAAACTGAATTCTGATAAGATCATGATAAAATTAACTGATTAAATCAGTTACTTGCTTTGAAGGGACTGGCTAAGTACCTTTGGAAATAAAATAAACAAAGGAAAATGGAAAAAAATCTACCAAAATAAAAAATGGAAAACAACATTCCCCTATAAAATTAAAACTAGCTAAATCATGTAAGAAAACAATCGATTTCAATATGTATTCCAAATAAGTATGTAACTTGAAAGCGGAGCCACAGCACTAGGAACACAATCACCTATCTCTACTTCTCAATGAGCAAACGACTTCAGTGACTTGAGATAAAGAATCACAAGAGATCACTGACAAGCCAGACACAGATCCCTCTCATTAGAAACCTCATTATCAGTGTGCGAGCAAAGGAAGAAAGCCTAATGGGATTTGGTGACTTATTTACCACCTACTATTGCCACCACCAGCTTTACTTATTAGTATCTCTCTTTCATTACAAATTCTTACATATGCAATTTTCTATCTCGGGACTCCTTTCTTCACCATTAGGTAAAGGAAACCACGCCACTGGAGATGGTAAGACAGAAAAGGGAATTTGGGGTTAGGAAGGACAGGTGTTAGAAAAGGCTCAGGAATTTGCAATGGAGCTTCGGGAGGAGGAGGAAACTGAACTGCCACCATCAGAATGAAATTCCTCATCTTTGCGGGGGGAGGGCGAGGGGGAGGATGTTACACGGCAAAGAGCAACTGAACCACAGGGCCAGAGTCCCGAGCAGAGCTAGGGCAATATGCCGTGTGCACTGGGGTGGGGGGCCGAGAAGTGCTTACGGGGCTATGCTGGACAGACAAAACAGAAATTGCCCAAAGGTTTTTCCCCAAATGTCAAGAATCTAAGTCACTTTGTGTCTCCACTGAATTGATTATGGTGGGGGAGCTGGTGAGGGCTGGGAGCGCCTGTCATTAAACATGAGAGGGTCAGAAGAAAGGGGGAAAGGGGAGTTGGAAATCATCCTGCACAAAACAAAGTGAATGCAGAAGTATTTACTTGAAAATATTCTTTTATGCAAGGGAAGAGATTTCGTAAGCAAAAACTATTACATGACTACCATTCTGAGGACAGAACGATGAATGAATCAGACAGGCTCTGCTTTCAGAAAGCTTACAAATCCAGTTGGAAAACACGTTCGTAAAGAGATAACTGCAACATAGGACAATAAATTGAAAAGGACAGTAGGTATCAAAACATGTAAGAACATAACACCTGGCTTGGGGAAATTAGGGAAGACTAACCGAGAGAAAGGTAATAAAAATTAAAGTCAACTGCATCACATCCAGTATTAGTAACCAATTATGTATCCATAATTTACTTACTGTACTCTCAACGTCAGGAAATGTAAAAACAGAAAGATTTTTATAGCACCACTTGTAACCTCCTTCCCCAAGCCAGTTTTTCTCCATGAGGAAATCATGTTCACTGTGCACATATACATTTTTTTCCATTCAGCAAAAATAATGTGATAGGCACATCTCCTACAAAATGAATCTGGACATATGCTGTCGAAGAATTTTAACTTATGCAGGGAAAAAAGGTTATGTAAACAGAAGTGCTAAAATGAAACATTTAAAGTGCTACGGGGGGATATGAACACACTGCTAGGAAAGTGAAAAGAAAAAAAAAGCACCCAATAACTGTGAGCAAGGACTGGGCCTTATTCATGGTGAATCCTCAGGTCCTTGCTCAATGGTGGGCAGACACATGTAAATATACACCAGGGTCTGAATTCAGTCAATAGAGATCCCAAAAGCTAATAGGGTCAAGACCCAGGTGGGTCTTAAAGGATTAAGCACTTTGCAGGTGAGGGTGGAAGGCTTGCAGGCAGATTAACTCACGTGTTGAGGAAAAGGCCTGAAACATGGCGGGTAAGTGGAAAGGGTGGAATGTTCTGGATGGAAGCAAAGGGCAGTGAGACACAAAGCCCCACGAGGAGGAGATCAAGCTGGAAGGCGAAGTGCCGCACAAAATTCAAAATTCTGGAATTTTTAGGCAAAGGCAACTAGGATGCCAAAATTAGGTGTTTTGTTTTGTATTACACAAGGGGGTTACAGAAGGAGTTTCTTTTTATTTTTTTTTAAGGAAAATAATTTGGCAATGTGAAGGATGGAGTGGAGAGAAGACTGGTGGCGGGGGACCAACTGGCCACTGCGTCTTCTTTCCAGGTCCAGTGCAAGTCCCATCTCTGCCTCGAAGCCAGCTCTCGCTGGCCTCTGATCAACCTTGGCCTGCAGGAGGACAGCTTTTAACTCCACCTTGGGCACCTGCCAGGTGCCTGGATATTTGCTGAGGAAAGACGTAATCACTTACGTACTTATTACTCCTCTCATGCTGTCCACCTTCTACTTTTCTTTTTTTGAAGTTTATTTATTTTTAGAGAGAGAGAGAATGAGCAGGGGAGGGGCAGAGAGAGAGGGAGAGAGAACCCCAAGCAGGCTCTGCCCTGTCACCGCAGAGTCCCATGCGGGGCTTGACCCACGAACTGCAACATCATGACTTGAGCTGAAACCAAGAGTCAGACACTTAACCGACTAAAGCATCCAGGCGCCCCTCACCCTCTGCTTTTCACAAGCCCAGGCAGCTGTCACAAAAGACCACTGAGCCCAAAGCAGTCACTGGAGAATGACACCCCACTGCCTTCTCCAAAGGGTTTATTTGTACCTCTGGTCCTCCGTGCAGACCCCATCTGGCTTTCCAAATGTCCACTTCTTTTTTCCTTTCCTCCCTATTTCTATCCACTTTCTTATCTTAATGATGGATACATAGATCCACAAAATAAATTTGCAAAAGCGGGGGGGGGACCTTAAAAATTCACTCGTGCGCAAGCCACTGTACTGAATTTCTTTTAACTGGTCACATTTATGTCAATATCTCAGAGTTAAAGTGGTTGGAAGACCAGAGGTATGTTTTCATTTTATTTCAGTATTTTACTGAACATTGTTATTACATGCCAATATCTGGTGTGTATCTATCATTCACACAGTGGGTGATTTAAATCCCAGCCCAAACTTCTAAATAAACTTGCTTTAAAAAAAAAATCAGTGTGTACTTAATACTTTTCTTGAGCACTTGAAAAAGTCACGTGTAATTAATATTCTCAATCAATGTTCATGGCAGCATTGTGTTGCGAGTTGCTGTTACTTTACACAGAGTAATGGAACAAGGTGATAAGCAGACTGGGAAATTCTACAAAAGCATTTTTCTTGAGAAGCTACTCCTCCAAACTCTCCTGATCCCTTTATTATCCTGACAGAAGAGCCTGTGAACCACTACTCCAGCTCTTCCCCCACTTATCCCTATAAAAAGTAAACATACACTAAGAATGGAACCAGTACTACTCTGCAATCAAGCCTCAATGAGGCATAGCTGTCAGTGCTGTAAATGTTCCCAGTTATCAATGCAACAATGTATCACTAGAGCTACCAGGAGGAAACAGTATCACTTGCTTTTCTGATTCGACAAAGCTTCCTGGCGCCCCCCCCCCCCCACAGCCCAAGGTGTGTTGTACTCCAGGGTGGCTTAAGAATTAACAGGAGAAAGCAAGATTCCTAGAGGGATTCTGTACCTTCAGACTGGTTCCCCTCCCCCTCCGCACCCCCCCCCCCCCGCATGACATCCTAACCTCCAAAATGCTACCTGTATTATTGGAAACTACAATACAGGATCCAGAGGCCATGAGGGGACCTGGGGAAGGCAGAGAACTATGAAACTTCAGAGTATAGTGAAGAAAGGAGGGTAAGGTACACAGATGAAGGGTTGGCGAGAGGGAGAAGGACTGCAACCAGATTAGATTTTTAAGAGATGGATCTGCAACGACTGTGCTACTTTATGACTGCATTTCAGTAAAAGGTTAAGGCTACATTTACAAAAGCCAACCTGTGAAGACTTAAAGCACAATACTTTTAATCAAGAGACACATTAAAAATAAATTACCTTTTGACACGGTACTTGAAAGATTTCAAAGGTGCCTACGGCAAAACTAAGCAGTTTTTCTTTAAAAAAAAAAAATCGTAAATAAAGTATGCTGTCTTATATTTTGAGGCTAAAAAAATCACCGAAGCCTAATTTAATAGACCCTGAAGAGTTGGCCAAAAAAAAAAAAAAAAAAAAAACAAAACAAAACGGAATCGGGTTCTTATGTAAAACAAAGACGAAGCCAAGCGCTTCGATGACCCTAAACAAGTACATTGCAGAAGACGGGTTAAAAATAGAACCCATAAAACTACCAGAGGAAACTACCAGAGGAAGTTGCCCGAGTTATCTTCTTGAAACCCGGCGTTCACGCCAAGGACCAACAATTCTCCCCAGAACCGAATCTCCCGAACGACAGCAACAAAAATGAGGTTCTGATAGGTCGTTCGCCACTGTTCCGTTTCCTCCCCACCCCCACCCCCACCCCCGACAACTAATAAAAACTGTAAAATCCCCGTTAGAAAGCAGCAGGCACGGGCCGGTGCCCGAGACACCGGCGACCTGCGGAGGAAGGCAGCGCGGCGGGAAGGGGCGCCGGGGCCCGGGCCTGGCAGCGCCTGGGCAGGGAGCGGCTTCCCGGGCGACAGGCGGACCCAGGCGCCCCGGCCGGCCGCGCCTGGCACGCCGCTTTTGTCTGGGCCGGGATGACGGCCCAGCCCGACCCCCCCCACCCCCCCTCCTCCGGGCCGGCTCCCGCTCGGCCGCACAGCGGGCTCCGGCCTGCCGCGCTGCGAGCCTGCGTCCCCTCCGCGTCCCCCGCCGGCCCGCGCCCCCGCGCCCTCCGCGGCTGCCGCACCTGCATGCCCGGAGCCCCGGGGTCCACCCCCGTGTCCAGGACGGCGATGAGCACCCCCCGCCCGTCATACTCCGGGTAGCGACAGAGGAAGGAGGCGGCCCCGGTCTCTTTCTTGGGCAGGAGGCCGTGGAAGGGGAAGGGCTCCTCGGCCGCGGCGGTGGCCATGGACGCAGGCTGGAGGACGAGGAAGAGGCAAACTGCCAGGCTGCGCGTGGACGAGCGGCGCGAGGACACCCGGGCGGCCGCGGGCCTGGGCGGGGGCGAGGGGCGGGGCGGGATCCGGCCAATCGCGGCCCGCCCGGGGGAGGCGGCCAATCGCGTGCCGCTACGTAAGCCAACGGCGCCGCTCTCAGGAGCCGGGCCGGAGTGTTGCCCGGGCCGCAGAGAAGGAGGCGGAGTCTGGCTCCTGTGCCGGAGACTTCGGCTCTGGGACCGCGGGACTTAAAGAGACCTGCTCTCGGGATTTTTTTTAGGAGAGGGCTGGGCTCTGAGGGAAGGGTCCGAGTGTCCCGGGCGAAACACTCTCCGAGGGACAGGGAAGGAAATGAGCCGCCAGCCTGGAGTAGCGGAAACCCGCCCGAACTTCACGTTGCGGACGAAAGTTTTCGGTCCGCTGCGGCAGGAGCGCTCGCTGACCCGAGGAAGGGGAGCCGACTCTCGAACGTCAAACCCCCTGGAGTCGTGGGATATCGGCGATTTGCCGCGATATACATTTCTGAACGACAGGGTTTTTTTGTTTTGTTTTTTTGTTTTTGTTTTTTTGATTCTGTGGTGTAGGGTTTGTGTACTTGTTTGATCGCGGCCCAGCCTGGGAGGAACACGGTGGATTAGACCCGAGTCTCAGTCAACAGGAAGTGGGTTCTTGGCCTTGGGTCGGCCTCGTAGCAGGAACAAAGTGGGAGGCCGAAGTGGGCCCCTCCTATCGTCGTTGCTAACCCTTGGCTTGCGAGATTTCTGAACAACATCCTTTTCGGCCCTTTAAATTGAAGTTCCTGGTGGTTCCTTAAGGTTCATTCAATTATGGGAACATAGTTTGCAGTTTTTCAGGTTCACGGTGGCTGTCAATTGCTTCTTGCCGCCCTCGCTAGTGGTTCTTTAAGGATCCATGTGGCTATATTCACGCCCGAGTAATCTCAGCCTTTTAGCCTGTGCCAAAGACTCCTTTGGCAATCTGGTGAAGTTTAGGGACCCCTTCTCAGCAGCGTTTTCTTTTCTTTTTTTTTTTTAAATATGTTTTTTATTTATTTTTGAGAGACAGAGTCAGCGCGAGCAGGGGAGGGGCAGAGAGAGGGGGAGACACAGAATTGGAAGACAGGATCCAGGCTCGGAGTTAGCTGTCAGCACAGAGCCCGACGCGGGGCTCGAACCCACGAACCGCGAGATCATGACCTGAGCCGAAGTCAGACGCTCAACCGACTGAGCCACCCAGGCGCCCCATCAGCAGCGTTTTCAAACGCTTAAAATGAAATATACAGGATTACAAAGAAAATTATGTTGAAATACAGTTATCAAAAGTATTAAAACTGGGGCGCCTGGGTGGCTCCGCGGTTAAGCGTCCGTCCCTCTCTGGATTTCGGCTCAGGTCATCTCATGGTTGGTGGGATGGAGCCTCGCTGGGGCTCTGCACTGACAGCGTGGAACCTGCTTGGGATTCTCTCCTCTCTCTCTCTCTCTCTCTCTCTCTCTCTCTCTCTCTCTCTCTGCCCTTCCCCCGCTCGTGCGCTTGCTCTTTGAAAATAAATAAACATTAAATAACAGGAGCTAGCATTGTAAACAAGCTCCCCTAATTTCAAAATGGTGAAGAGCATAACGGCATTTGGGAGGTATCTGCAGGCACTGAACTAGGATAAGAAACTGATTTGGGTTGCTGACAGTGACAAGCAGTAACTGCTAATACTATGCTGCTCATTGCCTTCATCTGCAACTGAAGAAAACAGATTTAAGAGGCCAGTGAAAATAAAGATGCACTTTTTTTTCCTTTTTCTTACACAGGTTTTTGAACCCCCGGTTGAGAATGCCTGGTGGAAAGGGAAGCCAGCCCTGCGCATGTCAGTTTCCAATCCACAGGATTTAGAAAACCCTCCATGCACTCCCAGAAATGACTATAATGGCTGTGTGATTGTTTTAATGATTACTCGACCACTTATTCATTTCATGAATCTTAGAGACCTGTATTCCCTTTAGCGGAGAGGAAAAGAAGAATAGTTAATGCTTTCCTTCCTATTCCCAACTGTGTTTATGCTACCTCTAGAAAAGAACTTCAGATTAACAGGAAAGAAAAGAGAAAGACAAACCGTAAGAATATAACCGAGGTAGGGCATGTAGTGACAGAATGAAATAGCTCCCAGTTTAAAATGAACCCTGGTCTAGTCATGTCATTTTACAGATGAGCAAACAAAGCCGGTTGACTGCAGTGAGTTACAAGAAGAGTTAGTGAAAAAGCTGGAGTTCTGTTCTCACAGTCCTCAGTATTTTCTCTCATATCACGTTGTTCTCTGCTGTAGCACCTAACGACTGGATGGGGAATGAACTGTTCATTATGAAATGGCAGACTTATTAGCCTCCTGTACCAGTGTTCTTTAAATTTTTTTTCTTATGGGTTCTATAAAAATGTTTCCGAAAAATTATGTATCCTCTTGTACAGTTTTAAGATAACATTTGAAATTTGTTGTAAGCTTAAAAAATTACAGAGAATATAATATCTAGGGCAGCTGGGTGGCTCAGTCAGTTGAGTGTCTCACTTTGGCTCAGATCATGATCGTACAGTTCGTGGGTTTGAGCCCCAAGCAGGGCTCTGTGCTGACAGCTCAGAACCTGGAGCCCGCTTCAGATTCTGTGTCTCCCTCACTCTCTGCCCCTCCCCTGCTCTCACTCTGTCTCTGTCTCTCTCAGAAATAAATAAACATTAAAAAAAAAAGAATGTAATATCTGGCATGTTAAAATATTGGCATTCTTTAATGAAACTTTTACATCACCCATTTAAATATATCCAGTTGAATGCTATTCTTTGGTACTTACCAGTGTCTGTTTATAAAATATCTGGACATATTCAAAGACATATTCAAATATACATATATATTTTTTTAATTTTTTAAAATGTTTATTTATTTTTGACAGAGAGAGAGCATGAACAGGGGAGGGGCAGAGGGAAAGGGACGCACAGAATCCGACGCAGGCTCTAGGCTCCCAGCTGTCAGCCCAGAGCCTGACACGGGGCTCGAACTCACGAACTGAGAGATCATGACCTGATCCAAGTCAGAAGCTTAACCAACTGAGCCACCCAGGCACCGCTGAAATATATATATATTTTTTACATAAGCTCCGCACCCAACATGGGGCTTCACCTCATGACCCTGAGATCAAGAGTTAGTTGCCAGCTCTACTGACTGAGCCAGTCATTTGACATCACTCTTTCTTGAAACTTTATTTTCATTCTATACGGAGTTTTCTCCTAATGAAATCTATATATTTATAATGCAAAGTCCTATAGATCATTTATGATCTATAACAAAAATGTGTGTTAATATTTAATTTAAATTTTTTTTCCTGGATGAAAGTGTTAAAATGTTTCTTTTGGATTAAGTTACCTTTTAATTATTAGGTTGATCAAAATAATATGGATACATATTAAGCTTTGATTACAAATTATAGAACAAAAAGAAACATGTTATTTAAAAAGACACATGACATACATGTTTTTGGGCTTTGATTAAAGATGTCTTCACAGACAATATTTCAAATGGTCCCTTTATTTGATGCCCCAGGGTCTATTTCACCTGCGGGCGCTGCCCAATAGTAAGATGCCTTTACTGCCAACAAGTGAGAGACCCAGATGTGACACAGGTGCAAAGGAGAGTAGGCATTACCTTCCACCGCAGGCAGATAAGTTAAAAACAGATAAGTTTATAAAAGAGTAGCCATGACTTTTAAGTGTCTAGATATTGATTGTGATGAAATTATCTGTGACTCTGCACCCCAGCTGAAGACCACTATTTCATATAACCCCTGAAATCACTTTAACTCCAAACAAAGTCTGTTATTCTCCGTCGTCATGTCCTTAGTAGTCAAGCTCTGTGTTTATACTCTTCCTCCTTTGATTTAAAGACATTCTCAGCCAAGAGGAATCTTTCAATGCCAAGTCAGTTTGCAACACTTGACAAACAGCTTGATTCTTTGGTTGTGGGAAGGAAACAAGTAGAGGATACTAGGAGAGAACAATGGAGAAACAGATAAATCAAACAAGGGCTTAGGAATGGGAGGAGGAGGAGGAAGGGGAGGATAAGACACAATTACCCCATCTGGGGTAAAGCAACAGGCTGGACCCACGAAACCCTCTCACACAGCATTGTTAGGAGCAGGAAGTGCTAACCCAGGTGTTCCTAACAGTCCGCCTCTCTTTCCCACCCATCACCCACCCAGGCAGAGGCTGTAAGCCAATGCAAAGGGGCCGTGAGAGGCAATAGCTTCCCATGACTCACCTTCTTTGCAACTATTGTGACACTGTATCATTTAGAGAATATTTTTTAATCAAGTTTCCAAAGCCGTGTCAAGATTTTAAAAGCACCCGCCTTGTCCCAGCTGCTGGGTTTTGAAATCCTGGGCAACATTTGCAGTGACGCTCCTCCTCTCAGGGACTCGGAGTGCCAGAAAAACATGTTAGCCTTAAGATTCCAATGAAAGGCTAATCCTAGTGATGCTGCTGAATATCCTGACTTGAGCAAGAAAGGCCGAGAATAGGCTAGGAAAAGCACTTAGAAGTGAAGGGTGTGTCTCTTCGAGAACTAGGTCTGCCACTAATTAGCTTCATGACATTTAACAAGACCTCAGGGGCCTCAACTACAAATCTGAGGGTTCCATCAGAACGAAATGGGAAAAAGAAACCCCCACAGTGGCCGTAAATAAGTTAGTATAGTGTAGCTGGTATGCACCAGGCCTGGTCATGTCATGTGGCATCCTACTACCTAACGTTGGGAGTTAGAGTTCGATAAAGTAGACAAAGTGATTTTTTTCCCAAAGGATTATTTACTTTGCAAGAACTGGTTTTTGAAAATCAAGGTAGCATATGGTAGAACGCTAGAGCCTGTTTCTTTGATATGGAGAGGTCAGTTTGTGAATTTGTGCAACACAATATGGACAGAGAGAAAGAGCATGAGTAGGGGAGGGTCAGAGAGAGAGGGGGAGGGAGAGAATCCCAAGCAGGCTCCACACCATCAGCACAGAGCCTGACTCAGGGCTTGAACTCACGAACCGTGAGATCATGACCTGAGCCAGGATCAAGAGTTGGCCGCTTAACTGAGCCACCCAGGTGCCTCTCTCTCTCTCTCTCACTCTCTTTTTAATGTTTATTTATTATTTTGAAAAAGAGAGAGCATGTGTGAGCAGGGGAATTTTCTTTAACACATTATATTTTCAACCTTGTTGAACTATTCTTTTTCCTCTAATAAGAGAACACAGATGGAGAACAGTTTATAATAATCTGTGTGTTTGTGTGTGTGTGTGTGCCCATGTGCCCACATATACTGGGGTGGTAGCATTTTGGGGTGTCAAACTGAGAATTCTTTGAAGACTTCTGAAACTGACTAAAATCTTCTGGGGAAAAAAGAAAAAAGATTCCCAATAAATCATAAAGCATTTTTAGCTCTTCTGGCTAGCTTTGGGGAATATAAAAGGCATCAAGAAGAAAATAAGATGGAAGGAGAGACTTAAAAAATTAAAGTCTTTGTTAGTTAACTGAGTTCCTGAAGCTTTTAAATAAATATTTATTGGGTTAAGACAAAGAGTTTAACGAAAGCACATCATATGTGGAATACTTAAACACACACCACACACACATTCAAAGTCAGGAAGCAGTTATCACATGAAGACTGAAGGGAAAATTTCACCTGAGGTCTCTAAACTGGTCCAATGATCTGAATCGTCCAGAGCTCCTGTTAAAAGTGCAGATGACCTGGTGTCTACCTCAAACTCACTGAATCAGAATGTTTAGTGGGGAGGGGATTTGGGGGGTACCCATGAGAATTTGTATTTTTAACAAGGACCCAGGCGATTCTTCTCATCAGGAAAGTTCGGGAAACTATACTTCTCTGCAGATTTGCCCTATTCTGTTCTATGATAGCTCTGCAGCACAGAGAATTAAAACTGAAAAGTTTCGTTAAGATGTTTTATTCCGCTGGGTAGGCTGCCACCTATCAATGCATTGCCTCTCAGGCTCAGACGCACCCTGCTCTGCCCTGCTTTGTGATATGGTTTCTGGGCCCCGGAAGTGTGTCTCCCCTGCCGACTGCCACAGTTTTAAGCTTCGCCAGTTTTGTATGTTTGTGGTTTCCAAGTGAAGTCCTCCTAGCTTCTTTAAGAACCCGCTAGGATTAGGCTATTTTCGCCACTTTTGAAACTGTACATTCAAGAACCTCCACACCGCTAACAGAAGCTAGCTTCCTAACCTTTTTCCTTGACCATTATCAGTATTCAACACGGCTGAAAGCTGCTTCCCCCTTGACAGACTTTGGTTTTCAAAACACAACCTTTGGTTTTATCCTCCTTGTCTTCCTGTTTCACTGTGTCTCCTTTGCTGGTTCCTCCTTTTCTCTTGGCCTCTGGATTAGAGATGCCAGCCAACTCGGTCCCCAGACTTCTCTTTTCTATTTATGCCAACTCCCTTGATGATGAAATCTTGTGGCGCGGCTTTCAGTATCATCTATTCATTGAAGATTCCAAAATTTGAGTTGCGAGCTTGGCTCTCTGTCCTAAAGTCCATCTGCCTGTTTGATACCTACTTGGTTATCTAACAGAAACATCAAAACTTTACACGCTCCAAACCCAATTACTGATCTTCCTCAGACCTATCCGTCTCCCAAGGATCTTCTTCTCAGTTACTGGAAACGTTATGCCTCTAGATGCTTAGGCAAGAAACCTTGGAATCTTCCTTGTCTCCTCATTCTTCTTCACACATCCAATTCAGCAGCAAAACCTGTTGGCTTTCTCTTCCAAATCCACCTAGAATCTGATCCCTCCTCATCACCTTCACTGCAAACTCCTTCCTTCAAGCCAACAGGATGTTTTGTCTGGGTTATACAGTAGCCTCCTCTATCTTGATAGGCTAGATTCTGCGATTGCAAGATGACCTTCTGTCTTCGTCTGTTTAGGATGCTATGACGAAATGACCACAGAAAGCACAGCAAAGGGGTGGCTTCCGTCCCGGCAGTGCTTTCAAAGCTGGGGCAGTGGCATCACACGTATTGGATGCTCAGAGCTCACAGAGAGGAGAGTGTGTCCCTACTGCCAGTGTGACTCTCTTCTAGCCTGGCAGTCTGGCCCGTCCACAGAAATGCTTTACCCTGAGTCAGATGCTGCACATAAAGGATGACGGCCATAACTGGTACCTGGTAAGTAAGTGCCCGGCAAGTGGTACTTATGATTAATGACCAAGTTACAACTGAAACCTGGACGCCGCTTTCTGTTCTCACTCCATCTGGCGCATCCTAAACGTCTCGTTTAGAACTGTTCAGAGGGCAGACCTTTCAACAAATATTTATAGGACATCTACCATATGCATATGTTCCATCAGGCACCACGGGAACACAACAGTCCCTGTCCTCAAGAAACTTCAGTTTCATGTTGACCGCCACACGACGTGAGGTGTCTGCGGGTGTGAACTAGACTGCTCAGCGAGGCACAGCACGTTTCCTTCCTTTTGTCTCAACATTAGAAGGTTCTTTGTGAAGTGGCTCTAGGAACAAGCTGAAGCTGCTCTAGACAAGTTCCAGAGATTGGCTCAACCATCTTAGCATCTTCCAGGTCCATCCATGCAAATGGTAGAATTTCCTTCATTTTTAAGGCTGAACTATAGTCCATTATATGTATATACTACGTTTTGTTTATCTATTCATCGGTCAATGGATATTTTGGTCATTTCCATATCTCAGCTGTTGTAAATAATGCTGCCGTGAACAGGGGGGTGTAGGTATCTCTTTAAGAACCCGGTGTTAATTCTTTTGGATATGTACCCAGAAGTGGGATTGCTGGTTCATATGGTCATTCTATTTTTAATTTTTTGAGGATCTCCATGCTACTTTCTCTAGTAACTGCACCGTTTAACATTCCCACCAAGAATGTACATGGGTTCCCCTCGTGCACTGTTCGTGGGAAGGCAAAGTGGTGCAGCCACTGTGGAAATCGGTATGGAGGTTCCTCAAAAAGTAAAAAATAGAATTTCCATGTGATCCAGTAATGTCACTACTGGGTACTTCCCAAAGAATACAAAAACAGTAATTTTAAAAGAGACACACACACACACACCTATATTTATTGCAGTGTTATTTACAATAGCCCAAATATGGCAGCAATCCAAGTACCTATCAATACATGAATGGATGAAAAACTGGTGTATATATACAATGGAAGAGTGCTCAGCCATAAAAGGAATGAAATAACCTTGCTACAACATGGATGGATCCAGAGGGTATAGTGCTAAGTGAAATACGTCAGTCAGAGAAAGACAAGTACCATATGATTTCACTCATATGTGGAATTTAAGAAAAAACAAAGAAAAAAAGAGGCAAGCAAAAAACAAAACAAAACCCAGACTTACCTGTAGAGAACAAACTGATGGTTATCAGAGGGCAGGAGGGTAGGGCGTGGGTGAAGTGGGTGAAGGGCATTGAGTACACTTACCATGATGAGCACTGAGCAATGCACAGAATCGGCGAATGCATGTGAAACTGACATACCACTGTTCATTAATTATACTGAAATTAAAAGAATAGGGGCGCCTGGGTGGCTCAGTCAGTTAAGTGTCTTGCTCTTGATTTTGGCTCAGGTCATGATCTCATAGTCCGTGGGATCAAGCTCTGCATTGGGCTCGGCACTGACAGCATGGAACCTGCTTGGGATTCTCTCTCCCTCTCTCTCAGCCCCTCCCTTGCCTTCTCTCTCTCCCTCTCTCTACCACTACCCTGCTCACACACATGTGCTCTCTCTTTTCCTCAAAATAAATAAACATTTAAAAAAGAATAACAAAACTCTGAGAAACAGAAGAATATCCGTGGCTTCTAACATCTCAGCATCCTTGCCAACATGTACCTTTTTTTTTTAATATCCCAACAGGCATGAGGTGATACTTCATTGTGATTTTGATTATAATAAAAAGGATCCTAAGTCCACTTCCCTGAAATAGAGATCAATGACCAAAATTAGACTTCTTCTTTCTTTAGAATTTCATATACAAACTTTCCATTTAACATTATATTATTCACATTTTAAGTTTTAAAGACTTATTTACAAGCATAATTTACATATAGTTCAATGACTGTATCAAACATTTTAAAACCGTGCCCGATTTTTGAATACTTAAATTGTTTCTAAGGTTTTGGTTTTATAAGCAATGC
This sequence comes from Cryptoprocta ferox, assembly GCA_028646485.1. Taxonomy (NCBI): domain Eukaryota; kingdom Metazoa; phylum Chordata; class Mammalia; order Carnivora; family Eupleridae; genus Cryptoprocta; species Cryptoprocta ferox. The sequence goes on along the minus strand of CM053574.1, from coordinate 124,389,412 downwards.
TATAACAAACATCCTTACAAGACCCAAATCTTGAGTGCATCTCTGATTATTTCCTTAAAAAAAGTCCCAGAATTTTGGAATTTCTCCCAGTGCATACATTTTCATGATTCCTAGTCAAAATGCATGAAAAGATTTTCAGATTTGAATTCCGAAAACCTGACCTTGTGGGAAAAAATGTTCAAGAATCAAAAAGAAACGAATATGTAAGCAAACAGGTTCTAATTAGGCGACTCTTCCCAAACAACATTGGTGGCCAGCTTTTCGAAAGAATTTCAAGCCAGATGGACCAAGGTCATTTTCAGATACTAGAATACAGCTCGGCAGGTAGAGTGGAGAACTTGGTAGAAAATAGCCAGAGTGTGTCCCCACTCAATGGCCCAGAAAAAAGAGTGTCCTCATTAGTGGTGCATTAAGATTAATTGACTTTGTGTAAGGTGCTTAGAACTCTTCCCTGCACATGGGGAGAGACAGAGAAGTGTTTGCGGCTTTGCTTAAATGGTGGTCATATTTACAACTAAAAATTGGCTACAGCAGAAAGTAGACTGCAAATCTACATATTGTAGGAAAGCGTGCTTTTGTGGCCATAAACTATGTGTTCCGTTTTCCAATTATAATTCTATTATAATTATCCTTAATGGGAGTAAAAATTTCTCTGTTTTCTTATCCATGTAAACTTTGATTCAGTATCTGTTTGTGTGAAGTGTGTGAGTGAGTAGCTCCTAGAAAATACCATGTTTCGAAAGTAATTTGTTGGGAGGGAGGGGGTGCGGGGAGGGTTTTCTACTCAGCATCGGTTTTGCAATAGTGCCATCTTCTGGTAGGAGTGTGCCTTTACAAGCAGGCGTGTTCACGCTCATTCCATCCGGCCTGGTCAACCGTGTTACTACTGTTCCAGCGGATACCTGAGTGAGCCACGGCTAAATCAATCTCAGGAGACTACCCGCTAAAGATGCTGGCCTGATACGTGCCAAAGGATGAAAAACCGTTCAGAACGCAGGAAACGAAGCAGGGATGCTAAGCATATAAAAAACCAACATTGTGTCTAAACCTGGAATGGTTCTTACTTCTGATTTACCAATCCTCCTTTAGAAACACACAATAGAACTGAATAAGTTGCAGAAAAGGCCAGACGAAATGATTGTATCCAAAAGACTCTGTCTCAAAACCTTACATGTCAAAAGATCCTAAAAAGGCTACTATAGGACATCCACTTAGATTTCATGAGAGCATTTAAATAGAGCCATTCGAGTCCATCTACGGCGACAGTCCTTGAACCTACCTCCTGTCCTTTCCCCTTTTGAAGTATGAAGTTAAAATTCGCCATAAGCTCACCCAGCTTTTCACAAAAGCTCCTCCCGCTTTCGGTAAAAATAACGCATTACAGCAATTTGTATTCAACACAACTATTCAGATGCAATAGTAAAGGTTACTTACTGCTAAATTCAGGTATAGGATGTGTTTAGTCCCTCAGATTTCTCACTTTTCGTTCACTTTCTCAGAGACGCTTGTAGAATGAACGGGAGTCTCTTTGTTATCGGAAAACCGTTGAATTCCGTCTAAGTGTAAAGCTCAAGGACATTTTCACTGCATTTGTTCTTGGATTCAGTCTCGGGGTAAACATCAGAAACTCCCCTCTGTCAAGCAGCCCCTGGGTAACATAAAATGGGCAATTTGTTAGCGGCAACAATTTATTTGTGACAAACCTCACAAATGATCAAGACAACTTATGCTGAGAATCTCCTATCCTGATGTCCCAAATTCAATGACTATAGCTACACTATTTATTCTCACTTATTCAAACTTTCACAATGTACCGAGAGCAAATTTCCCCTGTAACTAAGGCCACTAACAGCTTACTGAACTAGTATCTGGTGTGTGAAATACTTTGTCACATTGTGATACTTTTAAGCAAAAAATATATACCAATTCTCGATTATAGAAAATAATTTAGAGGTCTTTTCTGAGATAAAAATGACACCTAAAAGACTTAACTGGCCTTTTCGTTGTTATTTTCTCTTTTAAAAAATGTTTTATTTTTAGTTTTGAGACAGAGGGAGAGACAGAGTACGAGCAGGGTGGGGCAGAGAGAGAGGGAGACACAGAATGTGAAGCAGGCGCCAGGCTCCGAGCTGTCAGCACAGAGCCCGATGAGGGGCTTGAAGCCATGTACTGCGAGATCATTACCTGAGCCCAAGTCAGACGCTTAACCGACTAAGCCACACAGACACCCCTGTTGTTGCTATTTTCTAAACTTGTCAAACAAACTTCTCAACAGAAAATAAAGCTGATTTAAAGGGCCAGCTGGTCTCATCTGAGGCACAGAAACCAAAATTTAGTCCTGAATTGATCAATGAATATTAAAAAATTGATAATGATAGTTTCCTTTTTTTAAAAAAATTTTTAATTTTTTACTTATTTTTGAGAGACAGAGAGAGACAGCATAAGCAGGGGAGGGTCAGAGAGAGAGGGAGACACAGAATGTGAAGACAGGCTCCAGGCTCTGAGCTAGCTGTCAGCACAGAGCCTGACGCAGGGCTCGAACCCACTGACCATTAGATCATGACCTGAGCCCGAACCCACTGACCATTAGATCATGACCTGAGCCGAAGTCAGATGCTTAACTGACTGAGCCACCCAGGCATCCCATGATTGTTTCCCTTTATTCCTTCTCTAAAACTGATAGCAAGCAAAGCTCTTAAATCTGTTTCTCTCTGTCTCTCTCTCTCTCTCTCTCTCTCTGTCTCTCTCTGTCTCTATCTCTCCCTCACACACACACATACACAATTATGAAAATTGTTCATGTTATCTGAATATCAGTCAGATAAAAGTAGATTTGACAAACCAGATCTGAGGGCACATAAATCTAGGTTTGCCTCAGAGAACTAGGACCCGAGCCATACTCCAAACACGGAAGGACGTACCGACATCTCCGGTTCACTTGCTATGTTCGGATTTGTGAGATCATTAGTCAGAAGTCTTACTTATCTCCTACACAAAAGTATTTCAAGGTCTGTGGGAGTTTTTTTCCAGTTAAGGTTGATCAATCTTTATTACTTTCAATTTATAGCCTCCCAGATGCTCAAGTTGGCAAAGACTTTTTTTATTTTAGAAAAGTGAGTTCCTTGATTATAGTTAATAATACTGCACTCTATACTTGAAAGTTGCTGAGAGAGCAGATCTTCAGTGTTCTCACCACAAAAAAGAAATGATAATTGTGTGAGGTGATACAGGTGTTAGCTAATACTAGGGGGGCGATCATTTTGCAATAGATAAGTGTATCAATCAACACCTTAAAACTACACAATGTTATAGGTCAATTAAAAAAAGGAAAGGAAAACAAGCTCCTTATCTGCCCTATTTTAACCATTTTCAATGGCTTGAGTTCATGTGGCTATTAAATAATAACAGGGAGACTTAAAGAGATTTTCTTTGAAAGTTTCTGAGAATGTGTACAGTATAGCATGACAAAATAAGAGTGAGGGGTGCCTGGGTAGCTCAGTTGGTTGTGTCTTCATCTTGATTTCTGCTCAGGTCATGATCTCACGGTTCATGAGTTCAAGCCCTGCATCTGGCTCTGTGCTGCCAGCTCAGAGCCTGGAGCCTGCTTCAGATTCTGTGTCTCCCTCTCTCTCTCTGCCCCTCCCTTGCTCATACTGTGTCTCTCTCTTTCAAAACTAAAATTAAAAAAAAAATACTGTATATGTAGAATGATTCTTTTGCATAACTGCCAAGGAAAAAAGAATGGGTGATATTTCTGGAGACATTAGCTCCACCCTTCAGTGGACATTGGAGGAGAAACTTTCTTCCAATATTAAATAGGCTGGAAAAGTGTTATTTGTCGGGACTTTTTTTTTTCCCTTTTAAAAACAAGACATTCAGATACTTGTGAAGCAGGCACATAGGTGTGAGTTAAGGGCTAAAGTTGGGCAGAAGTAAAGAAAGTATTTAACAAGTATGGGTGCCTGTGGGTGACTGCCCTGGGTGAGGCCAGCATTGGAATGCGGGGTGCAGTACAGGCTCCAGAGCAGAGGGAAGGGCTCAGTGTCAACAGCTGGGACCAACAGTCCTTGAACCAGAGAGGGACCATGTGTGAGATTTGCACGTGTAGTTTCTGCATGTGCTCCTTTGTAGACCGTCCTCCACAGTTCCTGTGTCTTTTCTGTTGTTTACAGCCCTTCACTGCTGAATGATTGGCCTTCCTCTCCCCGAGGTTTGACCATTTCACTGAATTTCCGGGGGTGTACAGGCTCCCACACTAGGTATAGGGGACGTGCCCTCCATAACGGACGGCGTGCACAGGATAGGCAAAACCATGCGCTTATGTGTCACAAGAAGTCTTTGATATAAGAGATTTTCTGAGCCAACTGATTTGAGCACAATAGATACTTTGTAAATAGTTGTGATTACTGGTTTCTAGGACTTACATCATCAATGCAAGCCCACCATCTTGGCTGGAGAAATGGAAGTTTTGAGAAAACCAGCCAACCATGTGTTACTAAGTCTGAAAATACCTAAGGAAACAATCTAATAGCATAAATTTCCTCCCAGACTGCAATTTCCCAGTTGTTTATGCTGAATTCTGTTGAGCATACATATGTGACGATGTGACATCGTCTGACTGCTCAGATGATTCCTTGTGACACCCCCTCAAATGAGAAGGCATCTGTTTGGTCTCCATTGGGAAAGCATGCTAAAAATGTCTCCATTTTGGCATTAAATCAGCTTATTGGAACAGGGTATTCTCCAAAGTAGACGTTTCTTCCTCTTCCTTTTTAGTAAGGTATTTCACATTTATAATCTATCTCTGGAGGATCCAGGAACTTTACACATTGCATTTTTTATTTTATTTTTTAAAAATGTTTATTTTTGAGAGAGAGAGACAAAGAGAGAGAGAGAGGGAGACACAGAATCTCAAGCAGGCTCCAGGCTCTGAGCTGTCAGCACAGAGCCTGATGTGGGGATCGAACTCATAAATTGTGAGATCGTGACCTGAGCTGAAGTCAGACACTTAACCAAGCCACCCAGGCACCCTATACATTGCATTTTTTAAATGTGAAGGAAAGGACATATTTTTGGTAGCTTAAGTTAGCAACTGTGTTAATTATGAGAGATAAGAGTGTAACTAAATATTTTTAAAAAATCAACTCCCACCCTAAGCCGAAAATATGCCATTTAACAAAGTTTACCCCAAAGGAGGATTTTCATAATTAGTTTTGTAATAAACTGAAAATTTACTTCTAAGCAATAGAGGATGATTCAAGCTCTTCATGTCTTCATAAAGTAAAAAATTCACTTAGTATATATAATACTCTTTGGTAAGGGAGCATTAGCAGGTCACTTTCCAATGCTTTAGAGACACAAGAGAATTTATTCCAAATCTCTGTCTGCAGTGGTAATTCTGACGCTTAGTACCATTTGAGTTATTTTGTGACAAGAAGAACATTCACAAACTAGTAACTAATGACATCACAGGTGTACATGGTGGCTACAATCGTAGTGTTGGAGTAAGGATATCTTCCTAGTGGAAGTTCTCTCTCCAAGATGGCCCTTGTTGTCTATTTTTGTTTGCTATCATGAGAAAATACTCAATGACATAGAAGCACGGCTTACATTTTATAATTTGTTGGGTGATTTCACACACTTGTGGTGTTGCTACCAGCCTGGAGCAGTTATGATTGGGCAGATATACTCCTTCGATACTGGGATGAGTGTCTTATTTGCTAGAGCTGAGATATAGGGACCCTGTGTGGCAGTAAAGGAAAGGTCCAGGGCAGGAAGCAGAATGTTATGGTGGGGACGGTGGAGTGTGTTGAGATGAGGGGACGGTGGAGTGTGTTGAGATGAGTGGCCGGAGTCTGTGGGAAGAAACTTGCAGAGGGAGGCCAACTTGTCTGGTCTAGCTGTACTAGGCACAGCAGCCTTTGTAATCTGTGGTGCCTTCAACCATTCTTGACTTCCCCAGCCACCCTGGGTGTCACAGAAATGCTTTGTGGAAGGAAGAAAGGAAGGAGGGATTCGGCTCTCTCTTAGAAACGGAAAGCGAGGGATCATTTCCAGCCAGGACTAATCATGGCAGGGTGTGGTATTTGTCCTGGATCTCGAAGGAAAAGTAGGATTTCAACAGGCAAAGATGAAATGCAGGAAGACTGGAATGAGCTAAAATATAGACGTGGAAAAGAATGGTGTGTTTTTTTTTAGAAATAGCAGAGCCTCCAGGCTGACAAGGACATGTGTTGGATGTGTAAGCCACTGCCACTTGCTGGTTTAATCGCAGAGCTGGATGATTGCAGGAGCCTTTCATTCACCATTTCTTCCTTTTCCATGGAGAGAAAAGGGAGAGAGCCTGTCATGCCTCTGTTTACTGAGGTGTGCACGAGAGGACTCTGAGTTACTTAGGACATCATTAGATTAACGATGCAATGGCTTCAATGCTTAGCTGAGGGACACAGGACCCAGAGGAGTCTAAGGAAGTGGCAACCATATAAAACTCTGAAAAGGAAGAATGCAGTGGGCCTGAGGACTGACCGGAACCAGGAACACAAATGCCACCAGGGCCATTTTTTCCAGCTCTGGACTCTTTAACTCAGTATGTTGGCTTCACTAGCTCTTATTTCATATACTTCCTGCATTTGATAGGCACACGGCCACTGAGTTTAATGTCTCATGGTTCCACTATGAAAAGATTATCCTTAACTCTGTCCAGTATTAAGTTGAATGTCTTTGGATAATAATGCTGGGGAAGTGGGAAGGTGGCAGTTAATTTGTATTTCTGAGTCAGACGGTCAAAATTCCCAAGGAATTCCCACTGGACAGCTCAGCTCACAGACTCATCTTTGCATGCATCAGCTGTGGTCGGATGGGTGGGGTTCCTGAAAACATGAAACCGCCACTCTGGCCAGCTCCCTGGGAAGAGGGACATGGACTTGGCGGACACATCATGGATTCTGAGCACAGAAGTAAGATTGTTCCATCAAGTCATGAGGCAGGAAGTCAGTTCCTTTCATTATTGCTATCTGAATGTCCCCAACTTTATTTTCACTCAATTCTAAACTTTATTTTTTGTTTCTCTTGTCCTTACCAAAAGTCATCATGTATAATAGATGCTTAAAAAGATTTTTGCTAAGTTGAATGGGATTTGTTTTCATGTCACTTATGACAAGGGAGTTCATTTTACAACTTTCATATATGTAGTTGAGAACTTCAGAAATCTGTATTCCAAATTTCCTTTCCACATCTGTCACAAAAATTTTGTTTTGTAAGGAGCCGTAGTCACTACCCCTGGCTTTTGCTTTATGTACACCAGTGAGGGGAAGAGATTAAGGAGAGTATCTACCTACCTTCTTCTTGAGATCCACAGTAAGGTGGTCATACCAAGTGCAAAGTGGTTAATAGGGTGGTGTCCCATAGCGGGTGTCCCTGTCACACAACAGGGATCATAATAAATTACACAATGCCACTTCATGTAGAATAGACTTTAGTAAAGAAATCAAAGCAGCAGCATCATGAAGAGAAGGCGTGAGTCTCCCATCCTTCTTTCTCCAATTATCCCAAGAGAGATGGACCAGAATCCACTGGACACACACCATGGGTTTGTGGTTCAGTGGAGAGACCATCCTAGTAGAGGTTTTATGAGGCCAGAGTAAAAGCAACCATGCCAATGAGGAACACAGCACCTGTTTGGAAGCCCAGTAATCTGGATTTGGTTGTCCATTAGTTATAGGAGGTTTCCAAGGAAACGGGTTGCTGATAACTCTGGAGGACGTGGAGCCACCAGAACTATGGGAAGATGCGCTCAGAAACAGCTCTTCCTGCTGGAAGAAAGGGGCACTTTTGCTGCTTGTTGAAGCTGGCTCATTCACCGGAGAGTCATTTGGGGGGTAGGGACTTTAGGGCTCCAGAGAAGAAAGATTGCTCTCACACTGATGGGTCAATGTGCACTGGGTATTTTCCATTTACTCCTCCAAGGCCGCTTTCCATTCTTCTTTGCCCTTCTCTGTGCTCCAGAAGACAGACCTTGTCACCCATGTGCCCCTTTCCTCCATCTTTTGGCCAGTGGGAGGCCCTGGCAGGGATGGGATGGAGAGAGGAGAGGAAGGCCAGGTATCTACTTCCACAGCTTCAGCCTGTCTGTGAGTTGGCCTTGTCCCTCCTACTGAAGGCGACAGCTCTTCTATTGGTTGTCGCTCTTCTATTATACGTATTCGTTCTGGTTTCCAGTACATGCTCCCTGACCTTGCCCCTTAGACTGTAGCGATGACTACTCCTAAAACGTGACAACACTGCCATTGGCTGGGCCACAGTGTCTTCACTGAAATGGGACGTTGGTGGTGCATTCATGTGTTCACCGCACTTATGGCTTCCACATCTGTATCCAATGTCCCCCGTGGTCTTCCAAGTCTTTTCCAAATTAAACTTTAATTGGTTCTGATTTTAACTTTTTATTCGTACTTAATAATCTGAACTTCTACTGTAAACCTGAACAAATTTAATGTTTATCGAAGGCCAGCTATGAGTCTGATACTATATTAGACGTTTTCATAAATTGTCGTCTTTTACTTTTTTTCCCACAATAACTATGGAGGATATATTAGGAATCTCATTTTGAGTCTCCAAAAGACTGAGTTTAAGACATCATGTCTAAAAAAAAAAAGAAAAAAAAAGACACCATGTCTATCTGGCATGGATGCCTACATCATGACCACCATGCCACACTTCCAAAATCCTTCATGCAACAAGGCAAGAATAATTGACTAATTAAAGTAGAAGTAAGAAGAGGCCCCCGGGTGGCTCAGTCGGTTGAGTGCCGACTTTGGCTCGGGCCATGATCTCATGGTTCGTGAGTTCAAGCCCCCCAACGGGGTCTGTGCTGAGAGCTCAGAGCTTTGGATCCTGTGTCTCCCTGTCTCTCTCTGCCCCTCCCCTGCTTGCAATCTGTCTCTCTCTCTCTCCCAAAAATAAGATAAGCATTAAAAAAAATTTAAAGTAGAAGTAAGAACATAACCCACTCTATTCTTTGTCTGTTCTGTCCATATGATAAAGATGAAATTAGGAGCAAGCAACCATGGTAGAATCAGTCAGTTGCAAGCTACCCCTTTAAAAATGCAAATTCTTAAACTCATTTTGAGTTTTTTCCCTAAAGAGTCCTCAGCTGTTGCTTCTGACTTTCTTGGCTCCGTCCTTTCCATCTATTCATCTGTCTTAAAATCAATTCACCATGGCTTCTGGACTTCTTGGATCCTTTTCTTCTTTCTTCATCATAAGCCCCCATCTGTTTGCTGTTAATTCCAACCCCTCTCCCTTCCTTGGCTTTGCTCTGCTTCTGCAGTCCTGGATTTTCAGGTCTCACATCAGCCAGTTTGACTAGCCCTCTTTCAAGCTTTGGAGGGAAAGAAGGCACCTCGCAGGGGAAGGTGCACTTCCCTTGACACTGGGCTTGGCTAGTGGACTTTGTCTTTGTGCAAATAAGATACAGCCTTGAGCTTGAATGGCACGTAGTTTGGCTGGAGGACAGGAACTGAAAAGAGTATTGGGATATTTGGGTAAAAGCAAAGGATTTAATGTAACCAGAACCTACAAGGTGGGATTGTGGGATTGGGGTGTCAGGGCAGGCAGAAATAGCCATAAGTAAACCATAATTAGGGTAAAACCTTTTGTAACAAAGTTGGCAAGTTGCTCAAGTTGGCAAGGATGTGGATCAGAAAGCGTGAATCCCAAATACATTTTGATGATGTTGATGAAAGTTATCTTCAGCACCCATTGCCTGTGTTGTGATACCTTCCACCCTCCTGTGTTTACACATGCTTTTCTCACTGCATAGTAGAAGTTCTAGTTAATACTAGGAGTTTTTGATTCCTACACAGATAACAGGTTGCTTTTTTTTGAGACTTCTGCAAAATAAACTACTCAATGTTTTAAGAGGGTATATGTAAATAAGAGCAATATACCAAGGTTCACTAGAAATGACTTGGAGTGGGTTGAATGGTGGTCCCCTAAAAGATGTGTCCAAGTAGTAAAACCTGGGACCTGTGAACTTGACCTTATTTCAAAAAGGGTCTTTGCAAATGTAACTTATTTAAGGATCTGGAGATGAGGTCATCCGATATATGGGGGGGGGGGGCTAATTCCAATGGAAAATAAAGAAGAGGGAGATCTGACATGGAGACACAGGGGGAACACCATGTGTAGACAAAGAAAGAGACTGGAGTTTTGTAGCTACAAGCCAAGGAACAGGAAGAAATTTCAGCAACCACTAGAAACTGAAAGATGCAAGGAGAGAATTGCCTCCAGGCTGCAAAGGGAGTGTCCCTTACTGACACCTTGCTTTTAGACTTCCGGTCTTCAAAAGTTGGGGAGAATACAGTTCTGTCACTTTCAGCCACCGAGTTTGTAGTAATTTGTTACGGCAGCTCCGAAAGTAATACATAGCTTTTCATTGAATAGGGAAAGAGTCTTACCCATAATCACATGTCTGTTTAAAACAGAGTACCATTTTCAGAATGATATGGACTCGTCATCATCATGGCCATATTCAGAAGGTATAATCTCACGATGAAAATAATTTTCTCGATATGGTCAACAAGTCTTTTTGTAATGGTTTAATATTTAGTCAAGCCTCGAAGCACATCAGACACTTTATATCTTTGATCTCTGCAAAGATTTCCAGGCGGTAATGACATTGTTTTTCAAATGAACTATATAGTTTTGATCAAGTTCCATCTCATTAATTCATAGAGTCTACTCAAATTTCCAGCCAACATTGATCTCCCCGTCCTAATGGCCTGTAGCCCTGCAGTTTTTGTACAAAATATTTTGGCATATCAATTAAATTTGATCCCACATTATATAGCCGAGTACGGGTGAATCCCGATTGTGTAATAATAGCTACCACTTCCTGAGGATATAGTTTTTGTGTGTGCATCATATATATTATTTCTAACCCCTTCAGCAATGCTGCAAGGTAAGTATTAACCATATTTCATAAATGGGGAAGCTGAAATTCAGGGAAGGTAACTGACAACGAATATGGGACAGAATCATAACTGGAAGTTGCTGTCTCTTTGACTCCAAAACGTGAAGCCTTTCACCTGGGTTATTCTGCTTTTTCAGAAATTTCTAAAAGTCAGTAATTTGAAATTTAAACAATTTTTTTCATTTTTTTTATTGAATGAACTTAGGTCCCCCTGCAACCATTCACGTCCCCCTACTGTATTTCTTTTTTAAAAAATATAATTTATTATCAAGTTGGCTAACATACAGTGAATACGGTGTGCTCTTGGTTTTCAGAGAAACGATATCTGCCATATATTTATTTAACCTACGTGTTATCTGTACAGTAACCTATACAGCCACAAGTGAATGTTCACGTGTGAATTCCGGTTTGATCAAGTTTGAATAGATCCTTTCCAGTTGGAAGAGCAGAGTTTGGGAACTTAATCTCTGGATTACTGGAAGCCATCTGCGGTCTTGGTAGGATTGGCTTGGCAAGATTTCTGATGAGGCAGGGGCTTAAAAATGAGATGAAACTGATCTAAGGGTTTGGGGAGCAAAATGCGTATTCTTTTGCTAGATGAAACACCTAGCAGACACCTAGGGCCCCAGACTTTCTTCCCTCTGCTTCCCATTATAAGAAGAGTTTTGTGGTGCAGGCATTCTGGCTGCAGGCTTTCCTTTCCACTGCATTCAACAGTTGACTTTGTTGGGAGTGTCCTGCTTTGGCCTATTGCTGAGTAGAGCAAAAACTCACAATTTTTCCTAAAAACCTTGAAGTAAGCACAGAGCCCTCTAGGTATCTTTAATGGTTGCTAACCACTAGCATCTTTGGAGAAATATGAAGCAGAAGCAATAAACAGGTAAAAATTTTCAAGTTAATAAATCTCCCCCCTTCCCCCCTTTGCCCCTGGTGTTCATTGGATGCAATTAGCAAAAACTTTCACTTATTTTTCCTTTGCTATAAATACTTCTTCACTCTTAGGGGCACCAGACAGACAAAGAAAAACTTTGTTTTTCTTCCAGAATAGTGGATTTGGGTCTCACGCCTCTATAAAACAAGGCTCATGCTTTGTCATTGCTTCTCAATTGCTTGGCTCTTGATAGTGAAGGTCATCCTTTTTTATTTTGGAGTTTTTTGATTAACCTCTAGGGGGCAGCAACTCCTTAGTGGTTAATGTCATTTTCCCAGATGGGATCATGTAAATTTCCAGGGACTCCAAGTTGGCTTGTTTGTTCTGTCTTCTCTATTCAAATATGTTATGATGTCACTGTTTTAATTCTATGCTTCCTTCCATTAACTAAAATAGTAAACATATGAATCAAAGTCAGATGTCTTTGTAAATTAAAAGAGGACAAATTTGCACGTTCAATGAAAAAAGCAGTTGATAAATTGGCTCGCGGCTTAATTTAGCTCGCTTCCACTTTTCTGAAAATCATGGTGAGAAATTAATTTCTTCCCCACTAAATCAGTCCCAAAAATGGATTGTTCTTTTTTTTAAGTAATGTTTTTATTTAAATTCCAGTTACTTAACAGCGTGTAATATTAGTTTCAGGTGTACAATAAAGTGATTCCACAATTCTGTAAATCATCCGGTGCTCATTACATGTGCACTGTTTAATCTCCGTCCCCTGTTTCACTCATCCCCCCACCTCCCTCTGGTGATCATCAGTGTGTTCTCTATAGTTAAGAGTCTGTTTCTTAGTTTGCCCCTTTTTCTCCCCTTTGCTCATTTGTTTTGTTTCTTAACCGACTGAACCACCCATGCACTCATTTGTTTTGTTTCTTAAATTCCACATACGAGTGAGCTCATATGGTATTTATCTTCCTCTGACTTATTTCACTTAGCCTAATACTCTCTAACTCCATCCACATTGTTGCAAATGGAAAGATTTCATTCTTTTTGATGGCAGAGTAATATTCCTGTGTGTGTATGCATACCACATCTTCTTTATCCGTTCATCAGTCAATGGACATTTGGGCTGTTTCCATAATTTGGCTATTGTAGGTAATGCTACCATTAACATTGGGAAGCATGTATCCCTTTGAATTAGTACTTTTGTATTCTTTGGGTAAATAAAAATTGGATTGTTCTTTAAATGTTTTATGTGTTTGTTTCCACACCTGTACTGTAAACTTCATGAGGTCAAAGGCTACAGTTTACGCTTTTCATTTGTTTTTTTAATTTTGCCCCATGCTTATGAATGTATTTATGTAGGCACTTAATAATGTGAAAGTTACTGGCCTAAATTCAATTAAATTATTTTAATGAATATTTAAGTGTCTGTTTTAGAGAAGGCTTAATTCCAGATAATTAGGACACAAAGATAAATAAGATATAGTCCTTTTATTCTCACGGACCTCACCTATCTTTTTAAAAATCTTTATATGCAAGTCTTTATGTATTGTTTTAAATAGGTACCAGAGACACATGGCTCCAAGTTAAAGCAATGTATTGAGATATACGTTGAGAAGTGTAGCTCCTACTTAGGTCTCTGCCCATCGCGCCTCCAAGTCCAATTAATCCCCAGGTGGTAATCATTTTCATTAATTTGACATGTCCTTTTAATGTTGCATTACATAGATGCAAACAAATACACATGTATACATATTTTCTTATTTTCTTTCTTACAAAAAGTTAGCACAAAGGGGCACCTGGGTCACTCAGTTGGTTAAGCATCTGACTTCAGCTCAGGTCATGATCTCACAGTTCGTGAGTTCAAGCCCTGTGTTGGGCTCTGTGCTGACAGCTCAGAGCCTGGAGCCTGCTTCAGATTCTGTGTTTTGCTCTCTCTCTCTGCCCCTCCATTGCTCATGCTCTGTCTCTATTCTCTCTCTCAAAAATAAATAAACATTAAAAAATTAAATTAAAAAAGTTAGCACATAAATTATTCTTACCTTACTTTTTCCACTTAATGTCTTCCAAAGATCTTTTCATTCCTATACATAGTGTCCTTAGCCTATTTTAATGACTGCATCCATCTGACAAAAGGTCAGTATCCAAAATATACAAAGAACTTATACAATTCCACACCAAAAAAAGCAAATAATCCAATTAAAATGGGCAGAAGGCATGAAGAAACATTTCTCCAAAGAAGATACACAGATGGCCCACAGCACACGAAAAGATGTTCAACATCACTAATCATCGGGGGAATGCAAATCAAAACCACAATGAGATACCACTTCACATCTGTCAGAATGGCTAAAACCAAAAACAAGTGTTTTTGACACCAAGAAACAAGCGTTGGTGAGGATGTGGAGAAAAAGGAACACTTGTGTGCTGTTGGTGGGAAGGCAAACTGGTGTAGCCGCTCTGGAGAACAGGATGGAGGTTCCTCAAAAAGTTAAAAATAGTATTACCATATGATCAAGTAATTCCACTGCTGGGTACTTACCCAAAGACTATGAAAACAATAATTTGAAAAGATACATGCACTCTCAATTTTACTGCAGCCTTATTTACAATAGCCAAATTATGGAAGTGACACAAGTATCCACTGGTAGATGAATGGATAAAGAAGATGTGGTATATATACACATACACGCAGTGGAATGGAACATACAACGAAATATACAAGGGAATGTTGCACAGCCATAAAAAAGAACAAAATCTTGCCATTTGTAACTACACAGATGGACCTAGAGGGTATAATGCTGAGTGAAATAAGTCACCTAGAGAAAGACAAATACCACATGATTTCACTTATGTGTGGAATTTAAGAAATAAAACAAATGAACAAAGAAAAAAAAAGAGCCCAACCAAAAACCCCAGGCTTAACTATCAAGAACAAGCTGATGGTTATCAGAAGGGAGGTGGGTAGGGGGCGGGTGAAAGAAGTGGAGGGGACTGAGTACACTCACCGCCGTGAGCGCGGGGTGATGGTGTTGCATCACTTTATTGTGTACCTGAAACTAATAAAATACAACACTACCAGAATATAATTTTATATATTAACTATACCAGAATTAAATTTTTTTTTGTTTTTTTGTCTATAGTTTATTGTCAAGTTGGTTTCCATGTTATACCCAGTGCCCTTCCCCACAAGTGCCCTCCTCCATAACCATCACCACCACTTCCCCTTTCCCCCTCTTTCTTCAAGGGGAAGCAGGGGAAAAAGAGGAAGAGGGAGGGAGGCAAATCATGAGAGACTCTTGAATACTGAAAACAAACTGAAGGTTGAAGAACAGAATTAAATTTTAAAAAATGGCTGCATAATATCCATTCTGTGTATGATTGTTTAGCCCAGGATTTTCACCCTTGGCACTACTGAAATTTGGGGCGTGATAAGTGTTGTTACGGAGAACAATGTGTTGCAATGTAGAATACTGAGCATCAGCCCTGGGGTTGCCCACTAGATGCCAGGACCACCCTCCTTGGTGTGACAGCCAGAAATAAATCATCTTGGTTGAGAACTGCTGGTTCAAACAGTCTTCCAAAGGGGACCAATTGGGTCGCTTCCAATCTTTTATTATCACAAACCATGCAGGAACGAGCCTTCTTGTACACGTTATTTTGTATGTTTGCAGGATATAAATTCTAGCTATGGGATCACTGGTTGAAGTGATAATACAAAGCTTTGTAAATTTGGAAATATTGCAAAATTTCCCACCATACGGTCATGCTGTTTTAGAGGTCCAACAACAATGTATGAGATGGTGACTATCTTTCTATGTAACAAACGACAACATAAAGAAACATAAAGAATCGTGACAGGCCTGGTGCCCTCAGAGATTCAGGTGTGGGGACGCATAGCGCACAGACTGGGAACAGCCTCCTCTGACAAAGAAGAAGGTAGGATTTTATGGGCTAGAACATGGAGCTCACCGCTGCTGGTTAGCAGGAGAGTGGGGACGGGACAGAGTTTGGTCTGTGTTAAAGACAAAGCTGGGGGCACGCGGAAGACTCACCAGAGCTGGATGGGATTTGTGTCTGGACCTCAAAACCCACCATGTGCAGTCATCCAGAGGGAGCCCATGGGGAACGGACTGGCACAGGGGATGGACAAAGGCAGAGCCCACGTCGGGGAGGTTCCCCTAATTCTCCCCGCTCTGCCCTTGCTCCCCCTCCATCCGAGGTTACCTCCCTTCTCTGCTTACCCCCCCACCCCAGAGCATTCTGAACATACACCTAATTGCTTAGAATGGCCCACAAGGCCCTCTGTGACCTGCTAGGGTTTGGCTCTGGGGAGAACTGAGGGGTGTCAGGAAATAGGGATGCACACAGGCTCGATTTCTCATCCTCACCTGCTTTCTCTCCTCTTGTATCCTTCATTCATCAGGCCCGGCAAACTCTGGGGGGGTGGGGCGGCTGGTTTCTGGGCCAGTCAGGGCCCAGGTGCACGCGGCTTGTCAGCAGGGACGGTGTGTGGCAATTTGATGTGTGTCTATAGTTCCTACCGTAACCTTCATGCAGGTGGCATTGATGAATGTAGCAACTGGAAGCAAGCAAATTAATTCTGCATCTGTAATTGTTGAGTTTCTTGGCAAGGTATTGCAGCTAACATAATACATTATATTTTCTTCTGCCTGTGACTGCTACTAAGTCACCAATACACATATGTTTATTGGTAGAAAACTTCTTACCCCGGTTCCTCGTATATTTATTTTCTTTCATTCTCTGTGGTTTGTGCTCTCTTTTATCTTTATTGTCCTTTTGTGATATGCTGAACAATGGCCTACCAAAGGTGTCTGCCTCATGCCTGAAATCTGTGAGTGTTACTTCATCATGGCAAAAGGGAGTTGGCAGCTGTGATTAACTTACAGATGTTGAGGTGGGGATTGTCCTGGATTATTTTCATGGCTCCTGTGGAATCACGGGGCCCCTAGGAGTTGGATGAAAGAGGAGTCACAGTCAGAAGATGATGTGACCATGGCACCAGAGGTCGGAGTGATGCACTTCGGTGAGGAAGGGGCCACAAGCCAAGGAATACAGGCAGCCTCCAGAAGCTGGAAAAGGCAAGGAATGGGATTCTCCAGAAGAAATCAGTCCTGCTGACACCCTGATGTTAGCCCAGTGAAACTGACTTCAGATTTCTGGCCTCCAGAATGTAAGATTAACAAATGTGTTGCTTTCAGGGGGTTGTAATTTGTTACAGTAGCAACAGGAAACTAGTAACTACAAACATCTTTCGTTATTATCAATCCCAGGATGCACTTTGGTGATCAAGAGAACAGGCTTTTGTGTTCAAAATGAGGTTTCATCTATTGAACAGTCCATTCGCTTCTCACGTTTTCAGGAACCCAAATAACCTGCAACTTTGATATGTTTCAATCCGTTATTTCATAGTTTCTCTTCTTTTCTTTGTCCCGTAATTATGAAAATGGGGGGCTCCTGGGTTCAGTCAGTTAAACATCTGGCTCTTCATTTCGGCTCAGGCCAAGATCTCACAGTTCATGGGTTTGGGCCTGCGTAGGCTCTGTGCTGATAGCATGGAGCCTGCATAGGATTCTGTCTGCCTCTCCTCCGCTCATGTGTAGGTAGCACAAGCTCTCTCTCTCTCTCTCTCTCTCTCCCTCAAAATAAATAAACTTAAAAAAATCTGTAAAATGTTCTCTGTGCAACTGCTCAGTGACATGATAGTGAGATACACACACACACACACACACACACACACCAGGTCACCTGGGTGGCTCAGTCAGTTAAGCGTCTGACTTAGGCTCAGGTCATGATCTTTTGGTTCAAGGGTTGGAGCCCCGCGACAGCTCAGAGCCTGAAGCCTGTTTCAGATTCTGTGTCTCCCTCTCTCTCTGCCCCTCCGCTGTTCACAATAAAAAAATTTGTTTAATTATGTATATATATACACATTATGTGTATAAATATACAATGTATAAGTCTGTGTGTATATGTATAGATTGTAATATAATGTAAATACGTATATACATATAATGTGTATACATACATATGTAAATATAGTTATCTATCCATGTATGTGTATTTCTGTATGTATACATTCTGTATGTATACATACATACATAAACACTATAGTTCTCTTAGAACATCAATAGGATTCTATGTTCCCATGTTGATAAAATGGTATTTATTCTCTCAGAAAGCTCTCGTAAAACTGGAATGTTTTATTTTTCTACTTAGTGATTTTTTTTTTCTGGAATTATTCCTCCTATTGCTTCTGGTGCTATTTGCCTCAATCCCAAGGCTTGCTCCCTTTGGACTATCTCCTAAGGCTATCATGGTCCTCATTTCTCCATTTATTTTAAAGAGGCAAAGAAAGTGGCTATAATTCACTCAGAAAAAATAATGTTAAAATGCCAGGAAATATTAATGGGAATTGAAGATATATTTTAAAAAAACCCATGTTTTAGAATATTGTTTTGCTTAAATTTGCTAGCAGCCCCAAATTAGTCTTCATTTTTCTGTAGAGGGGTTATTTAATCACAATAGTTGAAATTTTCATTTCCAGGGCAATTTAAAGTGTTTTGTGAAGGTTTCACATCGACTCATTATTATTAAACTCAGGGAGCAGAGACATGAAGAGAAACAATGTGTGAAGGGGAGAGCTTTTTAATGGCAGAGAGACTTAAATATTGGAGAATATTAGCTATTCCAAAAATAAAGTGTTTAATATAAAAAGTCTTGGGAGATCCATAAACACAGAAACTTGATCCACAATAAGGCTCACTTGGGCTTTAAATATTAAAAGGGTAAAATTAACATGTTTAAACACCCCTCAGGTTCAAGGATGTCTTTAAATCACTTTACATGTACTTTCCCTTCTTAAAATGAATTAGCCATGTCAATACACACAGGACTCCCCCTTATCGTCACTACTGTGAAAGCCTCAAGGCTAATGTCACAGTTTCTATGTCCTGCCATTGATCTTCAAGCTCCTTCCCCTGTGCTCTACTCAAACCTCATTTTCCTCAACTGCTCCCAAGGCACAGCACTTTAGGGACCTCCAACTCTACTCCTAAAGCTCTCTGGGCATTTTTATTTTATAAAATATATTTTATTTTATAATTTATTTTATATATAAATAATTTATATATCTAGTTCCTACTAGAGCAGGAACTATTTGAAGGCAAAGACTATACCATCGTCATGGGCATCGTTTGTGACACGTCGTGTTCAATACATGTATTAACAACACAAAACAAAGGAAGGCATTATGTACTTTTCCTAGCTCAGTTTTTCTTTAAAGATTTCCCTGGGTATCTTTGAAATATTTACAAGTTAAATAGTACCAGGATTTCCATGTCACATTAGTAAGTGCTAACAATGTAGCTGGCTCTTTTTTGTTGAATTTCTGTGTTGGAAGGAGACTGATGGAATGTGTGACGCCTTTCCCGGGTGGTCCACGGTCCCAGTGGGAAGTAGACAAGGAAGGAAATCGAGTAGAGGGTTTAAGACAGAAACAATCTCCCTCAAATATTCAGACAATGGAGGCTGCGTACATTCAAGCTGGTGTGGGGAGATGTTGATTAAGCATTATTTGTTTAATTTAGGTTAAATAGGCAGCACAAATGGCTAATGCAAGATAAAATCCTCTTTGGGTATTGTAATGCCCAAATTTCTTACTTTATTTTGTTATCACAGAATCACCAAGTCTGGTTTCTTTTCTATTAGGTGATACAACTGAAGCATTTGTTTGTTTGAGTCAAACAACAGGTAATAGTCTTCGGATTCCCTTTCCTGCTCAGTAAGTTTCAGGGAATGATACTCACTTTTCATGACTAATGGAAAACAAGCCAGTTGGTCACTTGGTAAGGGAGTTAGGGGAGAACTCTACAGCAGACATTTTAGGAGAAAAAGAAGTGGTTGAACTATTTGTGCGGAAATACTGGCGTGAGACTGGTCTTTATACTATTACTGGGAGCCTCATAATTGCAGGGTTTTAGGAGCCTCTGGCTCTTCAAAGTGGTCCGAGGCTCAGGTCTGTATAGGTAGTGGCCCAAGGAAAATGCCAAGCAGAGCTGGGGCTGAAGTACTTCCTTTAGTGCAGACCATGGAAGACTGCCTTGAAAATGCCCTTATTTCAGAGAGCTACTGATGTGTATCAGATCTCTCTGGTGGTCGGCTAGCTGGCAGTAGGACTGATGCAGTCACTTGGCATCGCTAGGCACCTGAAGATGAACACTTGAAGGAGAAGGGAAATTGTGAAATAAGTATTGAAAATAAATTTTGCCTGAAAAAAAAAAACCCTGTTTTTAAATCTTCAGATCAACTTCCTTATACCCAGAATGGGAAAGATAGCTCTTCTCCTGCACCAATAAGCCATAAAATATTTGCTTGAATTATCCATTTCCCATTTTCATCCTTCTTATGTTTGTAAACAAATTTATTTTTAAAAATTTGCAAATTTTCCTTATTTTAGCCTTGAATCATTTTGCCATTTTTTCATGTAAAACATACAATTAATTATAAGACATTTGTCCTGTGCCATTGCCCTTTCAATCATATAAACATATACAGACTATAATTACATAATTACTGGCTGTTAAAATGTGATGCTTGGTTTTTGAAATGTTAAATGAGATCCAGAAAGTAAGATATGCAACAGAAATGGATTTGTTGTATTTCAATTAGCACCATCAAAGTAAAATAATTTCTAATCGCATTACACAAACATCACTGTTTTTTCTCTCTGAAGGTAGAACAAATAAAGCAAGTGTTCCTTCATCAATTATTCTCATGATGACCTCAAGATATTTTAAATCAATATCACTGTAGAAATATAGAGGAAGGAAAAAACCCAATGAAACAATATTTTAACAAGTAAATAAAAATTAAATTGCCAGCTTGCCTATATGAATAGCTGCTCAATTCAGACAAAATTGAATCAGAAAATCATCCAGACTCAAATTCTAAAGCAAATTTTGCCTAAAATTAAGATCAGATCTTAAGAATTCTCTTAGCTATGATATTGTCTACTTTGAATCTTAGCTATAGCCTTTATATATATTTTTTTATTGAAAAGAAGTAAATATGAAAAGGAAAAGTAGCATTTATTTACAGGCCACCCCTCAATATCAATCATTTTGTTTCTAAAAATTCAGAGAAGTTTAATATAAACAATGTATCTTCCATGAAATGGTTTAAATTGAAACTGAACATCTATGAGCTTCTTTGAATAGGTCTGGTTTGGTTTGTGGAAGGAACTGATTTTGGCCTTTTCTAGTTGATCACTCTATTTTAAAGAATTGTCAGCTTCATCTAGACAATGCTTCTCAGATTTTAATGAGTGACTCCCTGGGAATCTTGGGAAAGTGCAGACTGATTTAATAGGTCTGGGTTGGGCCTGAGACTCTGAATTTCTAACGAACTCCCAGGTGATGCTAATGCTTTGGGACCACACTTTAAGCATCAAAGACTCAGAGAAATGTTATTTAACCTTTGGTTGTCTCAGTAGTCCTTGAAAACTGGCTTGCAGGGCAGAATTGAGGCTTGTCTGTAGGGACTGGCTATGAAATGCACATCATGGAGGATAATTCCTCTTGGCTGATCTTCCTATTGCTTTATTTTTATTTTTACGTTTATTTATTTATTTAATTAATTAATTTAAATTCTAGTTAACATCCAGTGCAGTATTGGTTTCAGGAGTAGAATCCAGTGATTCATCACTTCCTTACCACACTCAGCACTCATCACCAGTGCCCTCAGTACCCATCACCCATCTAGCCCACCCTCCAGCCACCTCTCCTCCAGCAACTCTCAGTTAGCTCTCTATCATTACGAGTCTCTTGTGACTTGTTTCCCTCTCTTCTCTCCCTTCCCTTCCCATTTGTCCATCTGTTTTGGTTCGTAAATTCCACAGATGAGTGAAATCATATGATATTTGTCTTTCTCTGACTGACTTATTTCGCTTAGAGTAATACATTCTAGCTCCATCCTCATCATTGCAAATGGCAAGATTTCATTCTTTTTGATGGCTGAGTAATATTCCACTGTATGTATATACCA
Organism: Cryptoprocta ferox; assembly: GCA_028646485.1. Lineage (NCBI taxonomy): Eukaryota > Metazoa > Chordata > Mammalia > Carnivora > Eupleridae > Cryptoprocta > Cryptoprocta ferox. Next base: position 124,367,507 of record CM053574.1, on the reverse strand, counting down.
CATTTTCTTTATCCATTGACCAGTCAATGGACATTTGGGCTCTCTCCATAGTTTGACTATTGTTGATAGTGCTGCTATAAACATTGGGGTGCACATGCTCCTTCAAATCAGTATTTTTGTATCCTTTGGGTAAATACCTAAAAGTGCAATTGCTGGATCCTAGGGTAATTCTATTATTAGTTTCTTGAGAAACCTCCATACTCTTCTCCAGAGCGGCTGCACCAGTTTGCATTCCCATTAACAGTACAAGAAGATTCCCCTTTCTCTGCATCCTTGCCAACACCCCTGTTTCTTGTGTTGTTAATTTTAGCCATTCTGTTTTTTATTTGTTACTTTTTCATCTTTATTTATTTAATTATTTATTTTTGAGAGAGAGAGAGAGGGTGCGAGCGAGCACATCAGCAAGCGGGAGAGGGGCAGAGAGAGGGAGACACAGAATCCGAAGCAGGTTCCAGGCTCTGAGCTGTCAGCACAGAGCCCAAAATGGGGCTTAAACTCACAAACTGTGAGTTCATGCCCTGAGCCGAAGTCAGATGCTTAATTGACTGAGCCACCCAGGCACCCTAATTTTAGTCATTCTGACAGGTGTGAAGTGGTATCTTGTCATGGTTTTGATTCGTATTTCCCTGATGATGAGTGATGTTGAGCATCTGTTCATGTGTCTGTTAGTCATCTGGATATCTTCTTTGGAAAAGTGTCTATTCATGTCTTCTGCCCACTTCTTAACTTGATTACTTGGTTTTTTGGGTGTTGAGTTTGATAGATTCTTTATAGATTTTGGATACTAACCCTTTATCAGTTATGTTGTTTCCAAATATCTTCTCCCATTCTATAGGCTGCCTTTTAGTTTATTTTTTTTCATTTTTTAATGTTTTATTTATTTTTGAGAGAGAGAGAGAGACAGAGAAACAGAGAGCACAAGTGGGGGGAGGCAGAGTGAGCGAGGGACACAGAATCAGAAGCAGGCTCCAGACTCTGAGCTGTCAGCACAGAGCCCGACACAAGGCTTGAACTCACGAACCGTGAGATCATGACCTGAGCCCAAGTCGGACGCTTCACTGACTGAGCCACCCAGGCGCCCCTGCCTTTTAGTTTTGTTAATTGTTCCGTTTGTTGTGCAGAAGCTTTTTATCTTGATGAGGTCCCAATTGTTCATGTTTGCTTTTGCTTCCTTTGCCTTTGGCAATGTGTCTAGTATGAAGTTGATGTGTCTAGTATGGCTGCTGCGGCGAGGTCGAAGAGGTTTCTGCCTGTGTTCTCTAGGATTTTGATGGTTTCCTGTCTCATATGTAGGGGTCTCATCCCTTTAGAATTTGTGTGTGTGTGTGTGTGTGTGTGTATGTGTGTGTATGGTGCAAGAAAGTGATCCAGTTTCATTCTTCTGCATACCTAATCCAGTTTTCCCAACACAATGTGTTGAAGAGACTGTCTTTATTCCATTGGATGTTCTTTCCTGCTTTGTCAAAGATTAGTTGGTCATACATTTGTGGGTCCATTTCTGGGTTCTCTATTCTGTTCCATTGACCTGAGTGTCTGTTTTTGTGCCAGTACCATGCTGTCTTGATAACTACAGCTTTGTAATTAATATAGCTTGAAATCTGGAATTGTGATGCCTCCAGGTTTGTTTTTCGTTTTCAGGATTGCTTTGACTATTCGGAGGTCTTTTGTGGTTCCATACAAATTTTAAGATTTTTGTTCTAGCTCTGTGAAAAATGCTGGTGCTATTTTGATAGGGGTTGCATTAAATGTGTGGATTGCTATGGGTAGTATAGACATTTTAACAATGTTTTCTTCTTCCAATCCATGAGCATGGAATGCTTCTCCAGTTCTTTGTATTCTCTTCAATTTCTTTCAGAAGTGTTCTATAGTTTTCAGACTACAGATCTTTGACCTCTTTATTTAGGTTTATTCTTAGGTATCTTATTCTTTTTGGTGCAATTGCAAATGGGATCAATTCCATGATTTCTTTTTCTGCTGCTTCATTATTGATGTATAGAAATGCAACAGATTTCTGCATGCTGATTTTATATCTTGATATTTGCTGAATTCATGTATTAGTTCTAGCAATTTTTTGGTGGAGTCTTTTGGACTTTCTACGTAGAGTATCAATCATGCCATCTGCAAAGAGTGAAAGTTTGACTTCTTCCTATCTGATTTGAATGACCTTTGTTTCTTTTTGTTGTTTGATTGCTGAGGCTAAGATTTCCAGTACTATGTTAAATAGTAATGGTGAGAGTGGACATCCTTGTCTTGTTCTTGACTGTAGGGGAAAGGCTCTCAGTTTCTCCCCATTGAGGATGATATTAGCTGTGGGTCATTTGTATATGGTCTTTATGATGTTGAGGTATGTTCTACCTATCCCTACTTTGTTTAGGGTTTTTATCAAGAATGGATGGTGTATTTTGTCAAAACGACTGCTTTCAAAGTATTTACTATGGACACTTTTCTTAGCATTATAGACTTTAAATTCTTTGAATAAAAGCAAGTCATTCTTTTAATGAAAAAAAAAACTTCCTTAAAAAATCTTACTTTAGAATTCAAAATCCTAAAAATGAATCTCAGAGTTATAAAACAAAAATACTTTAAAATAATTTAAAAATCTATTTCAAAAGAGGCTAAAAAGGTACTATTTGTACATCTCGAATGAAATACACTAATAGTTCTTTAAAATCTAGGAAGTAACGAGATAGAATCTTTCATCCATAGAAACAGATTTGTTTTAGCTTTTGAATATCAACATCTATCAAAAAGTTCTATATTCAGGACTTCAGGATTTCTGTCTCTCTCACAGAGAGAGCATTTTCAAATTCATTATAAGATATGATCCTTTCCGTAGATGTGCGAGGGAGAGTATCATTCATTTTAACTCTTGATCTGGCCTGTTCACTCTAGTAACTGTGGAAAGCAGAAGAAATGAGAATGTCACCTTTCCTGTATCACAAGAGATATTTGAAAGTCTAATAAATTTTAAAATTTTATAAAGAGAGTGGGAAGTAAGAAGTATGAGAGATTTCCCACTTGGCAGCATAAGAGTACTTTTTGTTTAAATACAATTCAAGGTCCATGTATTAATAATGGAAACTCATTTGGGCTTCCATTTCAGCTTGGGTGTGTGGGAAGAAGGCGTACATACAGAACTACGTGCCCTGGATTTGCTTGTTTTGACTATTCATTTTTTTGGTGATGAAATATTTTCAATAGCAAATACGCTTTTTTAGGGATATACTTTCTGATTTTGCAAATGGTTTAGACAGGTGGTTCTCAAAGTGGGGACCCCAAACTAACAGCATTAGCATTGCCTGGGGACTTGTTTGTTTTTCCTATCTTTTTATTTAAACTAGTTAGTTAACATATAGTGTAGTGTTGGTTTCAGGAGTAGAGTTTTGTGATTCATCACTTACATAAAATACCCAGTGCTCTTCCCAACAAGTGCCCTCACTTGGGGACTTGTTAAAGATGCAAATTTTTAGATCGGGCCAGATCTATTGAATCAGAAACTCTGAAGTTTAAGGAGGTTCCCAGATTATGCTGTTGGAGATTTAGTTAAACTACATCAGTTGTTCTCTACAGGGGTGGATTTGCCCCCCACCGCCTCCTGGAGACTTTTGATTATGTCTGGAGACATTGTTGGTTGTAACAACTGAGAGAAGGGAGCTACTGCCATCTAGTGGGTAGAGGGTAGGGATGCTGCAGAGTATCTTCACCATGCAGGGCCCCCCCCACCCCCACAAAGAGCCCAGCAGCTCACAATGTGGAGGCTGAGAAACTCTGGACTAAATCCTTAAGGAAGCAGGTGCTTGAGTCTGGCTCCTTAGACCACTCAGCCATCCTGACGAGCTAATCCTTAAGGAAATCAATAAAGATAGTAGCTACATTTAGTCAACAGAAAGGCGGAATGGATTAGAGAATGAGCAAAGGTGTAGAATTTAGGTTCGGGCTCTGCTAATTAATAGCCGTGTGATGGCATGTAAATCTCTTAATCTCTCCAATTCAGCTGTCTCATTTATAAAATGGGAATAATCCCTGCCTGTTGCATGGATTACTATGAGGATCAAACGAGATAATGTGTATGAACTCAGCTAGTAAACGGTAATGCTAATCAAATTGAACGGAAGGATTTTTCTGGGGGGGTGGAGGGAAGGCATAGACAGAGGTGGGAGGAGGGTTAGAGCATCTGATTCAGCTGTCTGAAAATAACCAGACTCCGCATACATCAGAGTTGTGCTGGTTTTTTCTTTAGTGCTTCTTACATCCTTCCCTGTAACTACTTGAGTTTAGTTGTTCTTACTTTCAGTCACTGCAAGATACAGAAATAGCATGTTCTCTCTACGCTAGAGGTTCTCAGACTTAAGCCTGTGTCAGCCACCAGGAGATTTCCATTCCATTCCATTCCACTCTAGAGAACACTTAACCCTCTTCATAAATTTTCAAGTGTTTTCAACAATATATTGTTGGCTATGGGTACAATCTTTACAGCTTTTTCCTTTTGCTTAACTGAAGCTTTAAGCTCATTGATTAACACTCTCAATTTCTCGGTCCCTGGCCACCCACCCTCCTATTCTCTGCTTCTATGACTTTGACCTCTTCGGAAACTTCATGTAAGTATATTCACCCTCCTGTGACTGGCTTATATCACTCAGCACAATGTCCTCCAGGTTCATCTTTTGTCTACATATATTATAACTTCTCCTCCCTAAATATTACATGGTATCCTGGTGTGTGTGTATAATACATGTGTTTTATCCGTTCATCTGACCATGGACTTTTAGGTCGTTTCCACATCTTGGCTATTGTGAATACCGCAATGAACATGGGAGTTGCGGATCATCTTTTCGAGATCCCAATTTCAATACTTTTTGGACAAATACCCAGAAGTGGGATTGCTAGATCATATGGTAGTCGTACTTTTCATTTTTCGAGTGACCTCCACACTGTGTTCTGGAGTGGCTGTACCGTTTTTACATTCCCACCATCAGTGAACAAGGGTTCCATTTTCTCCACATCCCTACCAACGAGGCACGGCCTCTCTCAGGAGCGCCCTGTTAAAGCTTGTTGAACCAAAGATTGATGGTTCTTGATTCCCAAGGTTCTTCGGTCAGGTAAGCCTGGTGGGTGTAGTTGAGAAATTACGTTTCAAAGGTTTTCTGGGCAATGCTGCTTTTGGTCTGACGACCACATTTTTAAGAGTTGATGTAGATCCCATCACTAACCAGAGGACAGGAGATAGTAGTTAGAGCTAATTTACAATGGCCACTGGCAAGCTTTGACTTCAATGGCTTTTTTTTTTTTTTTTGCCAAGATTCTTCTGACATAAGGAATAGCTCTTATTTTCTTGGCAAGTGAAACCATCTCCCTTATCAAGTTTTTGCCTGAAAAGGTCCATTTATTTCTCTTTTCGATTTTTGATGATGTTAACAATTTTAGCAATTTAGTATTGATAATGGCTTGTTCTCAGTTAATTGAGGCCACTTTAATTTAGCAATCATATTTAACGGCAGAGGATACACACTTGGCTTAAACAAAGACAGGATGTTCTAATGTATTTTAGATAAAGAATAGTTTTGTTATTCAGTGTTTATCTTTAATTCAGGAAACCCTGTGCTATCAAAAAAGCAAAAACACAAACATGGAGGGACAGGTCTGAACTGAAGCTTTTGTATTTGAAATGTCTCTTACAGTATGGCATGGCCTATTTGTCTCAGAGTCGTTTGGGATATTTGCTTAAAAGGCAGTTTCCGGAGCCCCACTCCAGAGGTGAGGGTGCTTAAATATTAGTTGCTGTAGAGGGAGTCTGAGGAGGGACGCTGCAGGGTTATGCACAGAATGATGTCAGCAAAATGGTAGAATAGGAATTTTCTAGCGTCTTCCCCCCCTACAAAGAACATTGATGAATCTCCAGTGACACATCATTATCCTCCAAGGTCTATGGTGTACGTTAGAGTTCATTGTTGATGTTATACCTCTACGGATTTGGACAAATGTGTAATGGCGTGTGTCCATCACTATGGTATCATATAGACCATTTTCACTGTCTTAAAATTTCTCTGTGTGGGTTTCTTTCCTACATCCCCACTGTGCTGTGTAGAGTATGACATAACATATTTGTTGAATAAGTATCTGCTATATGTTAAGGTACATTTTTCATACTCCTGTCTCTGAAAAATCACTGAGTTCTCAACATTGAAAAGATTATTTACCTTCCCTTGGTTTTGTTACAGTTGAGGACACTGGAGTACAAAAGTTGGTTACTTGTTCAAGGTCCTACATCAAATTAATGACAGAGATAGAACTAGACTGCAAACATTTTACCTCCTGTAATATTTCTTTGTCTCCTCACAGACTGAACACAGGGCAGAACCAGAGGCAGTGTGATTAGTGTCTAGTTACACACTTCCGTTTTAAGTAGACTTTTCTTTCTGTCATTAGAGGCATGAACAATTGTTTTACTAATCTATTACCTCTCCTCCTTGTTTTCTAGCCACATCGGATGCCTCACTTCCAATCCCTGACTCAAACAAATATTTTCAACCCCTCTGTACCTTTGCTTATGCTGTTCCTGCTTTCTAGAATGCCCATCCTTTCTCCTACTCAGTCTTCAAATCCCAGCTCAGTCAAGACCTTCTGGCCTCACTCAATGTATTATTTACCTTTTCCTCAGAGGTCCTTAGCATTCCAAATATAACTGACCAAACTGCATGAGAGACATGGTCTCCTCTCATAGCCTACTAACTGATACTGATTGCTAAGGATAAGTTGGGTCTCGGAGGAGACAGAGATAGAAACCAAACAGGACTCTGACTTATTTACGTGGAATCATTCTTATGCAGAACAAGGACCACCAGATTTACCCAGGGGAAGTGGATTCTCTCTTTGTATTGATATGTAGCATATTCAGTCCATGGGAGTCTTCTGGTCCTCTGGGTGCAGTATTGCCTACCGAATTCTGCCCAGCTAAAACCTCCGGTTCAGTTCTGATTTCTAGGCTCAGAAAGACCCCTTTCTCACCTTGGTGACAAACTGAATGACTTCCTGTTTCCTATGAAATTCTGCCTTTTTTGTGTTGGTGGTCTCCCTGAACACATTACAGTTCCTAAAGCATAACAAGATCTTGCCGGGGCCCCTGGGTGGCTTAGTCGGTTAAGCGTCCAACTTCAGCTCAGGTCACGATCTCATGGTTTGTGGGTTCAAGCCCTGCATTGGGCTCTGTGCTGACAGCATGGAGCTTGGAGCCTGCTTTGAGTTCTGTGTCTCCTGCGCTCTCTCTGCCCCTCCCCCGCTCACACACTGTCTCTCTCTCTCTCTCTCTCTCTCTCTCCCAAAAATAAACCAGATCTTGCCAATTCAATACTCCCGGCACACAAAAGAATGCACACACATAGAGGCTGGTTATGAGCTTCCCTCACACCAGCTAGTAAGCACTCAGTAAATGCTGGTTGAATAAATATAGCAGAAAATAAAGGAAAATAACCTATAATTTTACATGGCACTGAAATGCAAATATACTCTCATCAGCAAGGCTCATACAATATTGTTTTAATACCTTAGTTGAGGTAAAAAGTTTGCCCTTCGCAAATGAAGTATATAACACTAAAAATATTTATTTGTAATAGCAATTAGCCTTTCAATGTCTTCCCAATGAATTAGTCATGGCCTACCTCAACCCGGGTTGTGTGTATTTCCTTATTCTTACATTTCCTTAAACATATACTTAATAGGTTGTATGTTCCTTATTCCTGCACTTAAATGAAAGTAGACACAAACACACGATGTATTTTTGTGTTAGGAGTCAGGGTCTTATCAGAGGGGATAGTGAGCTGGGTCTAGGACTCACTGTACTTTTAGTGGATGAGCATCCTGTGATCTTTTAAGAGCTCCTGAGGTATGTGAAGTGTTCATTGATACATTTCCTACTGAGCCTTCTATCAATATTAATTGATAGTTATACAGAGTAGGTCTTTGTATTATTAGAAGATATGTGGCTATCAGGAGCAGTGTGAGCCTTTCCATCTTGCTAGAGTGACATGTGTAGTTCATAAAATCTTTTTCTGTTGTGATACTAATATGTATAGAAAACTCTCAAGTAAACATTACTGACATTAATTAACTTATGGCAGACAATGTAAAAAAATCCATTTGCAAGGCTGAGACACCTCTATTTTCAACCACTGCCTCATTTTCCAGTCAAATATTATGGAACTCTAAAAACTTACAAAGAGCTGAGCTTGATAAAGAGAATATAACCACCACAACAGCAACTGATTGAGGCCTTGCTATGGACTGACATGCGTTACACTGTTTCTCTGCCCTTTTTTTCACTCTTCATAAAAGACTTCTATGTATACATTTTAATATTTATTTATTTTTAAGAGAGAGAGAAATAGAGAGGGGGGGGAGGAGGAGAGAGAGGGGGACACATGATCTGAAGTGGGCTCTGTGCTGACAGCAAAGAGCCCAATGCGGGGCTCAATCTCACAAACCATGAGATCGTGACCTGAGCCAAAGTGGATGCTAAATCGAGCCATCCAGGTGCCCCAAGACTTGTATATTTTTAATTCTGCACAGCACTAAACAGCCCATGATCTACATGCTGTTTGTGAACTCCTTTAAAAGCAAATCACATTTTTGCCTTCCATTTCAACAAAAGCATCAACATGTTCCCGAGGACCTAGTATGATGGGTTATGAAAGGAGGATTGTGTATCGTTTATGACCACAAAGGTGTTATATAATCTAGTTAATTAAGCTACAAAGATAAAAACACACAAGTGTTATGAGGCACCTTCATAGTGCCGCATATGTGATTTTTGGAGGAATTCAAAGGAGGAAATATGCATACAGGATTAGGTAATGCAACTGGCTGTCTTCACAGGTGTTGACTGACCCCACAGTGTCGTGCTGAAATCATAAAGCTACACCCTGCTTAAGGCTTTCTTCCAGTCATATGAGTAAAACATGAACAAACCTTGCTTTTATTTCTAATCTGGGCTTTCCAGCATACTCTTCATCCACTGGCCTACCAGACTTGTTTTAGCATTCGAACAGAAGCTGAAGACTAGAAAGAGTCCAGGTGGCAAGTGCTTGCTTCTAACTTGCAGGGGAAAAAAAAGCAACAAGAAAAGAATCTAATTTCCCTGCGAAAAACATGGAGCAGCTGCTCTTTGCAGTAAGAGTATTGGCTTCTGCAGACCATTATACACAGTGTGCATTATGTGCAATGCTGAAGTTCTGGAACCTTATAATTTGAGGGGTGTGTGTGTTGTGTGTTTCTCCCATAAGCCTCCTTGCTGCATGACTCACCATGGAGTTGTCATGGGGGAAAGATGGAAAGATGAATCAGATGAACTAGCTCCTTTAAGAACCAGTATTGCCACCCACTGTTAGGCCAGTTATGGCGGTCCTCCTTTCTCCAAGCTTTCCCTTCCTGGAAGGAATTCTGGCTAATTCACACCAGCAGCGCATGGCACTATGGTCAAGGTAGAGTTTTGAAGAGAGCTTTTGAGCTGGGACAATCCATGTTTTCATGGAAGATAAGGGGATTTAACAAAATTGTTAATGTTTATTTATTTTTGAGAGAGAGAGAGAGAGAGAGAGAGGCAGGGGTAGAGAGAGAGAGAGAGAGAGAGAGAGAGAGAGTGCTAATAGCAGAGAGCCCAGTGCGGGGCTCGAACTCAGAAACCACAAGATCACGACCTGAGCTGAAGTTGTATGCTTAACCAACTGAGCCACCCAGGCGCCCCAAGGGGATGTTTTTGGCAGAATGAAAGGGTAGAATGAAAAAATGGTTCCATGTCCCTGTGATGAAACAGGGTCAAATGTCACAGTCAAGCAAAGGGTTGAAGACTAGTTAGCATCCTAAAATCATTGTTTGCTAAAATAAGCAACCTGGATTTTTCTTTTGTTTATATGTTCTCTTGCTTCATAGGTATTTGGTGTATTATGTTAAATGAAAGTAAGTTTTCTCAAATCCTAATATATTATAAATTTGTTCATTACTGAAATGTTATTCTCTTTATTTAGTTATTACATTTACCAGAGATCAGTGAAACCCTACTAGTAAGATAATAAAGTTTAAACAGCTTCTATTTCCTATAAGCTTAACTTACAATAAATGATAAGATCAGAGTGTGATTTCCTCTATAAACTAGTCTTAAACCCAAGTTGTTGCAGAGGATATATATAAAATATTACATGATATACAATATTTAAAAAATATATATGTATTTAAAGATACAAGTAGCTCCTAGACACTCATAGAATTGTTAATCTGAAGTCTGAGTCACTTGCAGTTTTGGGCACAATTTTGTGTGAATATGCATTTCTCTGAAAATTGGATCCAGAACTTTCATCATTTCCCTCAAAGGATCTGTGATTCAAAAAAGATTATGAATTACTATATGAAATAAATAATGTAACTTATATAGTTTAGATATTGACAAAAAGCACTTACATACCTTGAGACCTACCAGATAATGCTAACAGGAATTATCACAATTAAGAAAAACATGTTTTCCTGTTAATAAAATAAAAGTCTTTCCCCAAAGTCTGTGTTGCAGTAAACACTTAAATGAAAAGTATCTTGGGGTATTTTCACCCTTTTTCTTTAGGCAGTTATGGTACCACCAAGTATTCATGATGTGTGCTGACATTCTATAAATCAGAACTTGTAGTTTTACGGCTCAATAATTAATCTAAAATAGAGTGGGTTTTCATCTCTACGTATCATATCTTTGAACCCACAACTTCCTACTAGATTCCTTGTCGTTTAACTATATTTATGATGGATCTCTAAAAACTTTACCAGGGAGTATATGCAATTTATCTAGTTCTGTCATTAACATTGCCAAGAACAAAAGTCTCCATTTTTTCTTCAAAGTAAATTTTATCAATACATGAACTATGTACTGGTTTTCTTTCTTTCTTTTTTTTAAGTATTTTTTCCCAAGGTAGTTTCTTAGGACAGACATTTGTAGAGTAGACTGACTGTGACATTTTAAAATGGTCATAAGGAAATAAAATTTCTCCATTTCAAAATATTGAAAGGCTCAGACATTTCATTTTTTCAAAATGTGGGTTCCTGGTGTTTTGCTGGGCACCGTATTAGGCACAGTGTATCTGGCCTAGTCAGAATCCAAATAACTCACTGTAGACATAAAGAAACAGAGACTATTCTGGATGGCTATTTAGTAGGCCAAAGGAATCACAGACCACCTGTTTGGTTCTCTTTAACCCATTCCCATGCTCTGATAGATTTGGAGGCTCACTCCCAGGCACTTCTAGAACAAGGAAACAAGACCCCAGTGCTCTGTGTGGTGGATGACCATGGATTAGCGGTACCACGTAGGCAATCCCATATTTTCGAATCCTTTTTCACAAAGCAGGACACTCATTTTCCAGCCATTCTTCTCAAGAGTCCTAGCCATATGGACATGCTGGGCCTAGACCAACACCTCCCTCTTTCCGCCCCCACTGGGACTCAAGTAAAACCAAAATGGAATCCTTCAAAGGCTTACAACTCTATTGTCTGTGAGTTGAGTCTTGGTTATTAGAGTTGCTACATTCAAGCTCAGTGAAAAAATGTCCAAATGTATGCACACGTAACAGAGATTTAGGAAGCTTGATTTGGAAAACGTTTAAGGCTTATTAAATTTGTGCCTCATCTCTTTTCAAACTATAACTTTAAAATTACCATCTCAAAGGTAAAATATAAAGTTCTCTCCATGAGAAGGATAGCAACACTTCAGACAAAAGAACTGCAAAAGGTTTGGAGTCATTAAGAAGTGGGTTGAATCTACTCAGAGATTGTTTTGTCCTTGGTCAAATTACTTAATCTACCTGAACTTCAGTTTCTTCATCTGTTAAACTAGAAACTGGGGGGACAAATAGCAGCGACATCAAATGGCTTTGTGAATATCAACTCTTACATGATCTCTAGAAGAAATACAACTCATGGCAGCCACTCAATAGGTAGTCATCACCACTCACTCCACACACCCATCTGGCCACAGATTTTCCCAGGATAAGGAAAAAAAATCTTTAAAAATATTTATTTATAGGTCATAAATTATAATCGGAAGTGGAAAGGCAAAGCAAAGTACTAGTAGTTTCAAAATACTTTAAAATATCTTTAAAAGCAACACGTAGACTGAACGTAATTAACATCTTTCCAGCTTTTTAAGATCAACTTAGACTTTTGTTTGGAAAAGAAAAGTAATAATAACAGTAGAAAAAATCCACCTTTTTTGAGGTAACTAATATAAATGATATTCTGCAACTCTAGAAATTTAGTTATCTATAAACAAGTGAGTATAACTGTAGTTCAACCCATAAATAAAAGCATTTGCAGCAAATATCATTGTAAGTATTATAAAAACGTCTTATACATACTATGAAAATAAAATCACATAAATATATGTCTAGAAAACAAAGATAATAGCTCCTGGTACCCTTAAAACCTAGTAAAATGCTTTTAGCATTAACTAAATTGAGCTGTTTTATAATAGGAAAAATCATAGCAAGTTAAAGTACTTATGTAACTAGTGATATAAACGTTGACAATATTCTATCTGAATTTTGTCTAGTCATGACTAACTGGCATATATTCTGATTTGTTTGAGCTGTAAGAAGAAATCAGTAGGAATTATTGGGGTTTACTAAAAATACAAGCTCTGTTTTGTTATCACTCAAACTTATTCCTCTTGTCTCTCCTTCTCCCCCTTCCTTCTTCCTCTTCTTGCTCTTCTCATCATTCGTATTCTAATAATCTAATATTATTCAATACAAGTTGTTTCATGCAATTAAACATGTACCCAAACTTTGTCTTTCTAAAATAGGCAGCAATTTTAGTTGATTTTAACATAATACCCAGTATGTACTAAGTAGTAGTTGATGCCTGATGAGAATAATGAAGTAGAACCATACTTGTCATAATATGTCTATTTTCCTTTTCGATTGACATTCACCTCCATTGCCTCAGTTGAGGTAACACAGGAATATGACTTAGGGTCACATTCAGTAAGTGACCAGTGCAGTTGCATGGGACCCCGCACTCAGAAGAGCCCTGTGTTTGGTATATAATGCTCTGAAACTGATGTCTTGAGATTATTAATAATTTTATCTTTGAATTTGTGGGCGCATGGGAGCGTGATGGCACTAATAACAACCAGATCTACTGAGGGTTTGCTAAGTGTCTAGCACCATCTAGACGTATAACATCTGCGAACCCATTTAATGCTCACCAGAACCGAGTGAGAGAGATGCCATTATTACTCTGATTTTATTGCAGCAAAAATGGGATCAGAGAGGTTAAATGATGTGTTCTAGGCTACACAGCTTAGAGGTGGCAGAACAAAAATCTTAATCTAGGCAATTGGTCTAGAGGCCATGCTCCTAATTGTTACTGCACAGATGACTTGCATTTGGAGTCTGAGTTTGGAGTTGGAGATTAAATTTGGGCTGTCGATGTGTAAATGGTGCTGTTACAGAGATCAGCTTGAGTAACAATAGCAACATTTTCATTTCTCTTCACTTATTGATAGAAAAATAACCGAAGGGTCCAAGGAAAGAGCATGGGATGGAAATACCAAGAAACTTTTGGTCTAATAGTATCTTGCATTTGCACATAACATTTTGTACTTTTCAAGGCATTTTCATCAGTACTATCTCATTTATTCTGCAAAATGACTTGGCAAGACAGGTATTATTGTCCCCAGTTTGCACAGATAAGAAAATTGAAGCTTGGAGAGATGAAATGATCTCCATGTCCAAATAGCTTATTAAATGAAGATTCCAGTCTTCCTGTCTTCTTTCTGACTTCTTTCCATTGACAACTATTAAGGAGAAAATTGTGAAGAATGAAATACTTTCTAATCTCAGTCGAAATCGTTAATTATAGATAGTTTTCTTCTCACTGAAATCACTTCCAAAGGCCGCTGTGCCTTGTCTACCTTATTAACTGAAATTACAATCAGCTGAAATAATTGCAAATTGAAATCTATAAGAAGGGAGCTCACAGATTTTAGAAATGTTTTGAATTCAGTGTATTCATCATAATAGCCATCTGGACATTGGTACTCATTATGTTATTTCTTCCTTGGGCCAATATTGCTAACCCAACTTTAAACAATTGTCTCTCAGTATATTTTATTCTTGAGTCAACATTTAAGAAATACTATTTGAGAGTGAGCTTTGGCTTTGAATTATAAAGAGGGAATAAGGGGGAGCCAGAAAGACTGACTCATCTTCCAGAATTATACATGTTGAAGAGGGCAGCACGTTGAGTACTGCTTCTGACATTTATAATGGATGCTGAAGGGAAGGATTTGTGGGTGCTTACTGGCCATGAGGGTCTCTCTTTCTCGCTGGCTAGAGGTTGGCTTTTTTGGTTGTTTCCGTGTTTCTGCCAAGGGTATACTTTTGTGGCCCCCAACCTCTCGATTAGCATGGGTAGCACAATATTAAGAGATTGAAACCTGGTATTTGTTTTTCTGAGAGCTCTAGGAAGAACAGGATGAGGATATTGCAAAATTGAAGATGACAGGATGGTGAAGTTAATAATATCATGGTTTTTTTTTTCTTTTTTCTGTCATCATGAAGCTAAGTGCTTAAGTGCTGTGGCTCTCAGAGAGCTGATGAAGATAATTAACTAATTAATGTGCCATGCTCTGTGCAGAGCTAAGGCTGCCATGGAAAGGAAGGAGAGACACAGGAGTTATCCACATGAAGCTTACAAGTCAGTAGGAGAGAAATAAGGAGGCATCTGGTTAACGTGATCAACCACTGGTTATCCAGCCTTCTCGTTATCCTGTCCAGTGAGTGGACAATGCTCAATGCATAAGATTGTAGTGTAAGGCCTTGATATTGAGGCCCAACATTATATGTGCCCTGACATTTGGAGAAAAATAGAAGGGCACTGAATGGCCTACCTGTAAGTTTCCCCACCCACTCTGCTCCTGAGGATGGGATATCCCTACCGAACAAGTTCCTTACCATGGGGACCAGGCATGGTGCCTGTTTATCCCCGCATAGCAGGCTGTGGTTCCCTGCCAACCCACAGAATTATTCAACCAAGACAATTATGTCCTTCTCTAGAAGCCATGGGTCACTCTCCCTCTGTTACTACAAAGTCTGCCTCCTGCAGCCTCTGGTTGTTTGTTGTGTCCCAGAATACAACTCCCGTGTGGCCCTGCAGGGCATAGTGTCCTCTTTACTTGGGCTGTGAGTGTATGTGACTCGTAAGCTGTTGTCAGTTACATCTGGCCAGTGCTGGGTTTTGTGCATGTGGTTGTTATCCCAGGAAGGGATCTCCACTCTTGCCAGTGGAGTAAAGATAGGGTGATCAGAACAAAGGTGCTTTCGACATTGAGTTGAGATTCAGTTTCTTATTATGTCCACTTGTCGCTGGGAGTTGAGAAGTGAATGGCATTCTGGGAACGGCTGGTATAAATGCAGACTACTCTTTGAAGTAGTTGAACACCGAACACAGAACAATGGAAACTTAATGTACTGTCCACCTTCCCTCAAAACCTTATTTTCATGTACTCAGACATGGCTCAACAATAATAAACCTTTTTTGTCGATTAGTTTTATTAATCAGAGCAACAAACTGATAGAAGAATTTGGAGACTTTAAAGAGGCAGAGATGGAAAATTCATATCGTTTGGTTTAAATGTTTGGCTTTTTTGAGAGGTTCAATTTTTCATCTGTCAGTTTTCAATCCTAACCTTGATTTAACAAGTCTTGTGGAAAATTATTCATCTTTGTGTGAGAAATCTACAGAGAATGGTTGACACGCACTTCTAATACACATCAGGATAAAAATGAGGCGGCTCACGCATGTAGCAGTACTCCACTTGTTTTCCTGAAGCAATCGCTCCCTGACTAAGGGCAGACACCTCACTTATCATCTCATCTTAATTAACTTATATTTTCATTTCAGTCAAAAGCAAACAAATCACAGTCTGGCACCCCTGAAGATGGATGCTCCTCAAATCAGATGCTCTTTGGGCCGTGTGCCATGGCTTCCGTGATAATGGTGATCTGAACTAAACCAGGACGATTTTTCCTTAACCAGACAAAAAGGAATTGGAATGAAAATACGTAATTGTGTGAAAAAGTAATTAAAGCGGCCATATTGTGTCACTGAATAGAGTTGGAAAGAGCAAATCATAAATTGTAACTCTACTGTTTCCCTAGGACAGTAAGTGTTGGCTGAGTTGTCCTTGAGAGATGCGAGGAGAACCCTTTGACCCCCCCAGCATGCCTCGCTCTGTGCCCATGTGGTATGAACTTCCTCTTGGAGACAGTAACGCTCTACCTTCTCCTGCATCTTTAATTTTAGGGGAATTAGACTGCTATTTTATTAAGGGACTAGATGGGGAGATAAGAAAGAAAAAGAGACTCTGGGAGGAGGAAAACAGAAGGATGGTGAAGGCAAGGAGGCTCTCCTGTCAAATTTTCCTCATTCGAACAGTCTGGAGACATCCCAGGTCAGAGAATGGAAAGACAAGGCAGACAAGAAGGGATGAAATTTGACAGGACATAATGGTTATAGCCTGACTGAAAGTGTGCTGAGGGACAAGAAGTACACTAGATATTTATATATATACTAGAGCAATAGGGCTCGTAAACTTGGCTGCACGTTGGAATCACCCGGGAAGCTTAAAAAATACCATGACCTAGGTCTTCTCCCAGAGATTCCCATCTAATAGGTCCAGAGTGAGGCTTGAGCTTCCGCACTTTTAAAGGTTCCCCAGGTGATACCAATGTGCAGTGGTGTTTGAGAAACACTGGATTTAATTTCTCCGCAACCTCAGAAGGCAGATCATAATCCACACTTTAGGAGGGGCACAAGGAAGATCCAGAAGTTAAATAAATGATCCTGAATCATGCAGCCAGTAAGTGTCAATGCAAGGACTGGAATGCTGGTCTGCCTGACCCTGGAGCCTGGGCTTTTCTTTGAGCTAATCTGCTGCTCTGGCGGAGAATACTGGAGGGCTGGGCAGGGAGGGGAAGGAGATCAGCCCTGGGTAAATGATGGAGAATTGTTACTCTTTGTTCATCTTTTCCATGTGGAAACTGCTACTAGCATTTTGCAGTCCCTTATTCTTACATTAAACTGATTTTCTATATTTAGGGACACACGAGCTGAGGTTGGTTCTCTGAGCTCCTTGACTGAGAGAAAAACAAGGTTATATTGGAATTATGCTTCGAAGATTGAAATCAGTCCTCTTCTGTTTTATGAATGGATTGCAGTGAGTATATTTGGCATTTTATAATTTTTCTTACCACTGCCATTATCTTTTTTCTAGCTCACTTTTCAAGTGACAGAGTGATTTATTGACTGTCTTTTAAAAGTTCCATTTCACTGAACAAATGGTGAATATAAAAATCTGCCACTTGACCTAACACTGACTCAGGTATTTAAAAGCTTCGTTTGATTAAAAAGAATTCACAGAAGTGGAGCCCAATAAAGATCAGATTATAAGAAAACTGAGAAAATTCCAAGATTTGTTCTTTTAAAAATCAGCAGGAGGTAATCTGAATGACATTTTCTTTTAGGGTGACCAGAGGCTGGGTCAGCTTCCTATTTGTAAATCACGCATGGCTGTCTGCCATTGACTTCAATTATCTTCACCTGATGAACCAAACTCCTAGCACATTTCGAGAAACAGCCTCAATAAATATATCTTCTTACTCTTCCTGCCCAAATCCAGAGCTGTTACACACAGGGGGACTTGAGTGTGTAAAACAAGCATGCATTGGAAGGGGAAGCCCCAAACCAAAATTAAACTTCCATATGCTTTTGGGAATTACTTAGTTATGAAAGTCCGATGATTACTTATAAAAGGAAAAGGCTGGAAAGAACCCAAATGATCCTCCATAGAGAACTGATTGAAAAAAAAAAAACACCCCAGAAAAGCAATGAGGGTCCCCTGGGTGTCTCAGTCGGTTAAGCATTTGACTCAGGTCATGATCTCATGGTTTCATGAGTTGGAGCCTCACACCTAACTCCATGCTGACAGTGAGGAGGGTGCATGGGCTTCTCTTCCTCCCTCTCATTTTCTGCCCCTCCCCCACTCACACTGTCTGTGTCTCTCTCAAAAATAAATAAATAAACTTAAGAAGAAAACAAATCCACAATGAAAAATCCTTATTATGTAGCCTGCATTGTGCTAATTTTTTTAAAGTTAGGATAATATTGCGTTATGTGAGATAATGTCCATATTATTGTAATGAATACTGAAATATGTAATGATAACATATCCTATCTGTGATTTCATTTAAAATTCTCTAGCTAAAACAAACACAGCATCCCATTCCGAACAAACAACAAAACAAGGTGAACAAGAAAACCTCTAAAGGGGTAAACTGAGTATGACAAAAATGTCAATAAATTAACTCTGCGTGGTGGATATATGGGAGTTTATTATGCTGTTCTCTCTACTTTTATGTATGTTGGAAAGTATTCAAAATAGAAATATTTAAACACTGGTAGAATCTAAGAATGAACAGCCTCCCTCTTACCACTTGCTGAGGGATATATAACCAGGCATTTCCATTCTTTGCTGCGCTCGGCACCCTTATGTAACAAGATGGATTGTTACAAACATTGAACGAGGCCACCTAATATAGTACTCAGCTTTAGCCAACTATATGTGCGTGGAAATAACCCATAGATCAGGGTAAGTAGTGCGACCTTATGGAAAACTGGGCTACAGACCCCATAAATGGAGAATGTTCTAGTTCCCATTGGTCTTGGGAACCAAGTGTTTAAACCAAGTGTTTAAACCTGACAAATGGCTGTTTAACTGACATGATGCAGTTTAGACTGGTTAGGATTCTAGCAAAACAAGGTCTTGTTATTTAAATACTGTTTAATAAGATTGGAAAGTACCTTTCAAAGATCTGAAAGCTGCCAGATAGGGCTTTTATCCAGGGGTGGCCCTAGGTAAATGTGAAAGAAGTACTAGTTTACCTCTGGAACCTTCACTCCCAGGCTAAGTCCTACAGAACCCTCTGCACACTTAATCCTCATACTTATTTTCTTATTCTGCCTCTTTATATGCAGGGCTCAATGCGCATCTGGGGGACCCCTCTGGGTCTGCCTCTTTTTAATGTTTATTTTTGAGAGAGAGAGAGATGGAGTATGAGCAGGGGAGGGGCAGAGAGGGAAGGAAACACAGAATCGGAAGCAGGTTCCAGGCTCTGAGCTGTTAGCACAGAGTCTCATGCTGGGCTCAAACTCATGAATTGTGAGATCATGACCTGAGCCGAAGTTGGACACTTAACCAACTGAGCCACCCAGGTGCCTTCGGTCTGCCTCTTTTGTCAGGACCATGCCATAGACCCAAGGCACTCAGACTTTGCTCCTCTCTCCTGCTTCCTCAGTCTTATAAATACCTACTTTGAATTGGGAGATATGTGCCATCAGTGATGTGAAATAATTGGAATTTGGGGGAATTGAATTTGAGTCCTAAATGAAACTGGGGATACTGGAAAGGAGCTGAAAGGGTCCCAGGTTGCAGTACCCCTGATTCCCAGCAGAAACAAACAAATCCTTCCTGAAGGTAATAACCCCATTATGGCCATTAGTTTCCCCACAGACTAGGGTCAACTGAACATAATAAGCTCGTAAGAAAACATCATCAAACACCCATGAAAATAAATCACCATGAATGAAACTTAGCAGAAACAACAAAAAATTGAGCCAGGGCTCTAACATTTCAGACATTGACATCATGAGCTACAGAATATAAACTATCAGATTATGAAATGTTCAACAAAATGTAGGGTAAAATTTTTAAAAATTATAAAGAAGTTATCTAAAAGGACCAGTTATATGAAAATATGATGATACCCCATGACCAAGGTGGGGTGATCTCACAAATGCAATGTAAAATGGTACAAACCTACTATGGAAAATAGTTTGCTATTTTTTATAAAACTAAACATGCACTTAACAATAAAACCCAATAGTGGCGCTCTTGGGCATCTACTCCAGAAAAATGCAAACTTCTGGGGCACCTGGGTGGCTCAGACGGTTAAGCTCCAACTTAGCTCAGGTCATGATCTTACGGTTCGTGAGTTCCAGCCCCGCTTTGGGCTCTGCGCTGACAGCTCAGAGCCTGGAGCCTGCTTCAGATTCTGTGTCTCCTTCACTCTCCGCCCCTCCCCCACTCGTGCTCTGTCTCTCTCAAAAATAAATAAACATTAAAAAAAAAAAAAAGAAAGGCAAACTTCTGTTTGCACATAAATACATACATGAACGTTTATAGCAGCTTTATCCATAATAGCACTGGACTGGAAACAACTCAAGGGTTCTTCAGTGTGTGAAGGGCTAACATAAATGCATCCACATCATGGACTACTCAGCAAGAGAAAGGAAGAAATTATTGACACCTGCAACAATAAGATGAATCCCAAATAAATTATGCTGAGTCAAGAACCAATTCCTAAAGTTTACCTACTGTACAATTCTATTCGGATAACATTCTTGACATCATTTTATAGAGAACATGTTAGTGGTTGCCAGGGGCTAGAGAGAGGTGGAGCAAGGAGAAGGGGAGGCTGATGTGGCTATAAACATAGAGCATGAGGGATTCTTGTGGTGACAGAATTTTTGTCTGTGTTGAGTATGATGGAGGCTACATGGACGAATCTACATGTGATATAAGTGCACAGAAATAAACACACATAAACATGCATATAAACCTGGTAAAATCTGAATAAGATGCATGGATTTCATCAAGACCAATTTCCTACTTGTGTCAAGATCAATTTCCTACTTGTGATGTTGTACAATAGTTATGAAGATGTTGCCACTGGGGGAAACAAGGGGAGGCATATACAGTGTTTCTCTATGTTATTTCTTATAGTTGCATGTGAATCTACAATTATCCCAAAATGAAAAGTGTAATTAAAAAAAAAACAAAAACTATACACCACTTTTAAAGCAACAAAAATGGAAGCTACATTGCCATAACTCTAAAAAAAAGATGTGCATGATCTATATGGACAAAATTTTAAACTGTAGGGTCACCTGGGTGGCTTAGTTAGTTTAGCATACAACTCTTGATTTCAGCTCAGGTCAAGATCCGAGGGTTGTGGGAACAGGCCTTGAGTTGGGCTCTGCGCTGGGCATGGAGCCTGCTTGGGATTCTCTCACTTTCTTTCCCTCTCCCCTGCTTGTGCTCTCTCTCTCTAAAAAAGTTATTAAACTGTATTAGCAGACAACTAGGGTAGATCTAAATAAATGGAGAGATAATACACATTTATGGATTAAAAGACTTAATATTATAAAGATAATATTAAAGATAGAAATCCATTAAATTTCAATAAAAATTCTAATAGAATTTGTTAAGGAAGTTGACAAGCTGATTCGAAAATTCAGAGGCCCAGGGGCACCTGGGTGCCTTGGTGAGTTGAACATCTGACTTTGGCTCAGGTCACGATCTCGCGGTTTGTAAGTTTGAGCCCCACATCAGTCTCTGTGCTGATGGTTCAGAGCCCAGAGCCTGTTTCAGATTCTCTGTCTCCCTCTCTCTCTACCCTGCCCCTGCTTGCACTCTCTCTCTGAAAAATAAATAAACATTAAAAAAATTAAAAATAAAATAAAATTTAGAGACCCAAGAATACTTAAAATACTTCCAAGAGAAATAAGATGGAGGTACTTACACTATCAAAATTGAGTACCTCCTATAAAGCCATGGAAATCAATACTGTGTGTTTATGGTCAGACATAGACAAATTACCTAAGGGAAAAAAGTCCTGTACACATGCAAATTTCTTTATAATAGTGCAAGCGTTGTGGATTGCCCTAGAAGAAATTGACTATTAATAAATTGTGTTGGATGCTCTGTTATCTAAGTAAAAACTGAAATTAAATTACTGTTTTATACCTTTCACAAAAACTTAATACTTAAATATGAAAACTTTTAGGAGAAAATATAGGAGAATATTTTATGACATAGCTGTAAGAAAAAATTTCTTAAACATGATGCAAAAAGTACCAACATAGCAGAAAGGATTGATAAATTTGGCAAAATTAAGATCAAGAACTTTGGTTCACCAGGACCCTGTGAAGAAAATGAAAATAAAATCTCAAACTGGCAGAAAATGTTTACAATGTATAAAATCAACAAAACATTAATAATCAGAATACATAAGAACTATAAACCAAATAGAGAATGTCAAATCATTAGGAAAATTATCAACATACAATAATAGACATTATACAGAAAAGGAAATACAAATGTCCAATGAACTTATGTGAAAGTTGCTCAATCTTAGAGTAATCAGAAAATGTTACATAAAACAACACTGAGAGCCATTTTATATCACTAAATTGGAAAAAGCAAAGAATGAGAATGTGAAGTAATGGATGAGTTTTGTACACTGCTGGTATAAAAAAATATAAATTGCTACAATCACTTTGGCTGCATGACAACAATTCCATTAGAACACTTAGAGAACTTTTGCCCCTGTGTCAGGAAGTGTGCATACGGATTCCCTTTATGACATTGTTTTCAGTATCAAAAAATGAAGTCAACATAAATGGTTAGTGATAAAAAAAAGATGAACTGTTGTATATTTTATGCAGTGAAATAGTACATAGCAGAAACAATGAATGAAATATAGCTACATTGAAAAACTTCAACAAATATTAAAAAAATATATTGAGTGAAAAAAGCAAGCTGTGGTAGACACGTTTAATATGTCACCATTTTTATAAACCTTAATGCAAACAAAATTAAAAATTATATTCACTATATATGATTACACTGTTTTTAAAGCAGAAATAAATGCACAATTCAGGGTAATGGTTGCCTTTGAATGGGGTGTAGACACAGGTGGATACAGGGAAATAACATAAGGAAAGACGATATATTGAAGATACGAGCTTCTTGGCAATATTTTAGATCTTAAGTTATGAATTTAGAGTGATTCATTTTAATGTTTTGCTTCATAACTTACATATGTTATATATTTTCATGTTTCAGATATTAAATAATACATTTTCAATAGGAGAAAAATGGTCTATTACAGAAAACTACAAAACAAAACTTCAAAGAGGCAAGTTCAAATCTCAATGAAAATTCATATCCCTCAAGGGAATGAAAAGGCAAGCCACAGACTGGGAGATATATTTGCAAAAGTGTTGTCTGATAAATGACTATTATCTAAAATATACAAAGAGCTCTTAAAGCTCAACAATAAGAAAATAAACAACCCAGCTAAGAAATGAGCCAAAGACCTTAACAGACACCTCACCAATGATATACAGAGATGGCAAATAAGCATACAAAAAGATGCTTTACATAAAATGTCTTCAGGGAAACGTCAATTAAAATGAGATAGCACTACACATCTATTAAAATGGCCAAAATCTAGAACACTGACAACACCAAATGATGGAGAGGATGTGGAGCAACAGGAACTCTTACTCATTGCTGGTGAGAAGGCAAAACGGTGCAGCCACTTTGGAAGACAGTTTGGCAGTTTCTTATAAAGCTATACACACTCTTACCAACAATCGCACTCTTTAGAGTTGAAAACCCAAAAGAGTTGAAAACTTATATTTACACAAAATCCTGTACATAGATGTTTGCTATAGTTTTATTCATAATTATCTAAACTTGGAAGCATCCAAGACCCTTTAGTAGGTGAATGGGTAAGTAAACTGTGGAACATCCAGACAGTGGAATATTATGTAACGCTAAAAATAAATGAGCTATCAAGTCATGAAAAGACATGGAAGAAACTTAGATACCTGTCACTAAGCGGAAGAAGTTAATCTGAGAAGGCTACATACTATATAATTCCAACTATATGACAGTTTTAGAAAAGGCAAAAGTATGGATCAGGGGTTTCCAGGGGGAGGGGGAGGGTTGAATAGGCAGAGCACAAAGGATTTTTAGGGCAGCGAAACTATTCTGTACTATAATGGTGAATATATATCATGGTAGATTTGTCAACACCTGTAGAATGTACAACACCAAGAGTGAACCCTAAGGGAAACAATGGACTTACGGTGATAATGATGTGTCAGTGTAGGTTTGTGGATTGTAGCAAATGTGCTATTCTGGTGCAAGATGTTGATAGTACGGGACGCTGTTTATGTGTGTAAGAACAGGGGTATGTTCGAACTCTAAACCTTGTACTCGATTTTGCTGTGAATCTAAAACTGCCCTTAAAAAGATACAGGAGGGCTGCTGCATAGGGGCACAGGTACCCCAATGTTCGTAGCGGCACTTTCAACAATAGCCAAATCATGGAAAGAGCCTAAATGTCCATCAACTGATGAACGGATCAGGAAGATGTGGTTCATCTATACAATGGAATACTACATGGCAATGAGAAAGAATGAAAGCTGGCCATTTGTAGCAAAGTGGATGGACCTCAAGGGTGTCGTGCTAAGTGAAATAAGTCATGCAGAGAAGGACAGAGACCATATGTTTCACTCATAAGTGGAACAGGAGAAACTTAACAGAGGACCATGGGGGAGGGGGAGGGGAAAAATAGTTAAGGAGAGGGAGGGAGGCAAACCATGAGAGACTCTTGAATACTGAGAACAAACTGAGGGTTGATGGGGATGGGGAAAGGGGAAGGGGGGTGATGGGCATGGAGGAGGGCACTTGTGGGGATGAGCACTGGGTGTTATATGGAAACCAACTTGACAATAAATAAATAAATAAACTAACTAACTAAAAAAAAAATGCCCTAAAAAAATTAAAGCAATAATATATCAATGTTAATTTCCTGATTGAATTGTGGATATGAAGAGAACATCCTCATATACAGGAAATATACCCTAAAGATATAGCAGTGATAAGGCATCATGTCAGCAACTCACACTCCAATACTTCAGGGGAAAAAATTGTAATTTCTCTTTAGTTTTGAGATTGTTTCAAAATTAAAAAAATTTTAATAATGCCAATTTTTATCAGTGTTCTAATGGGAAATTTCAGTGTTTTTTTTTTTCTTCCAGTTTTTGCCTTCTCTTCTTGTTTCCCCAAGTTAGAGGCATGTAGACCTCTAGTCACTTTGCAAATCTGTGAGGCCCCAGGGGAGCAATTATTCTCAATCTGGTGTTCACTTCAGATGGCCACGTTTTCTTCAGGGCTGACTCAGGTTGCTGACCCAGTGAGTAAGAGTCTCCCCCAGGAGACAAGTTATAAATGGCCATCTGCCCAGGTGTAAATTTTTTTGTTAAGGTTTCCGTTCCTGAGTTCTAAAATTTGGGAATATCAGATATAGGCATGAGGGCATTTGGGGTCATTCCCAGCCAGGCAACATAATGGAGGATCTCAACCTCTCCATCATGTACCTTCTCCCCCCACACCCCCACCTTGATATTTCCCTTCCACCCTCCCTTCAGTAAGACTTTCCTGTCTGTGCCACCTTCCTCCCTGCATGGGCCCCACCCAGAAGGACCACCTTTCTGAGCAGCCAGAGCCCTGTGCTTGATGCTGATTGCCTATTTTTTGGAATTTTCTGGATTTTTTCTAAATTAAGATTTACCTCTGAATATGAATTGAGCTTGAGATCAACCGAGTGAACATAGCTAGATTTATATCTAGAAATGGGTCCAGCGTCAGACTGAGCAGCTTTCACCTTGGTGGAAAAGCCTGCAGAAGATAGGTGGAGAGTCGTTGAGTAGGGTTTGGAGCCCAGGCCATTCTAGGTGAAGCCACTGCTTGTAGGAGTGTTAGTTACCCCCGTCTTCTCGCAAGTCTTCAGGAAAGATTGGTTTCATCTCATGGCGAAGGCTTGGATTTTGATTAGCTAAGGGGTGGAACACTGGCCAAGAAGAGCTTCTCAACCGAGACTGACGGCAAAGTTAGAGAAAGATGGTCAGGAGAAGTAAGCTGACCCTTACCTTTGTTATGCTTTCTAAATTTTCTGCAAAGGGTATATACAGGCGTTTTGTAGTCAAGAAAGTAGTAAAATATATCTGCGAGGACTATAAAGATACATGCTCCAATAGCAGGTTGCATGGTGAGTGTTTCAGGTCTCAGGGAGGCCCATAAGGAGGCTATTTTGGAAGGACATCGGCTACTCTTGTCCTTTTTCTAATTTTCCACCTCTTCGAAGAACACTAGATCTATACGCATTTTTGCTCTTGAAAAATAAAATCAAACTTGCCCTTTACATTAATGGTGCCCACTGAGGTCAGTTTTGAAAGCGTGATTGACAGTGAAAAAGTAAATTCAGTATAGATTCAGTGGTAACTTTAATTAAGAAGTTATGGTGTTTACTACAGCCACTAGTCACGTACCGATAGTGTGGTGAAAAGCTGTCAGATTTTCCTGAAAAGCTTTGTTGTGTTTGTTCCTAAATATAGAAGAGAGTCGCCATTTTGAATTAATTTTGCAGCACTTTGACTTCATGTCTTTTCTTTGCTTTCTTTTTCTTTTTAAAAGTTGCTCAAAAATTAATTGTGTCATTTAACTGGAACATTAATATTGTAGGAGAAGGCAAGGCATTCTGCAAACCTAAAGATAGTTTAAATGTAACTCTTGAGTTGGCAGGGGACTTAGTATTAATTATTTAGAGGCTTTTTGAGTTTTTGTATTGAAATCTTAGTCATTGTTTAAAATGTATCATTCATAGAATTCTTCCAGTTACTCACTATTTATTCACCAAACTTATTTTGGGTTTCTGCTATGTGCAATATATGCCTCCGTAAATAAGAATTGGTGTTTGTCTTCCGAGAGCTTATAGTCTAGTAGAGGAGCTAAGACACATATGAGAAACTACCATACGCGTTAGAAAGTGAGAAGTCAACAAGAGTAGAGACAGGTTTAGTGGTAGTATAGTGAGTGTAGTGGGGAAAGAGTTAGTGAGGCTCTTTGCCGGAGTCCAGCCCCAGCAGGTCCAGCGTTCCCTGAAGGATGGACGGTGTCGTTGAGAGAGAGTGAGAGAGCCTCAAGTTTCTTTCTGATCACCAGGCAGGCATCTCTGCACTGACTGAGACTCAACTTTATTTATGGTTAAGTGTATGGGGAACAGCACAGAAGTGGCATTTGCCTTAGACAATGATTTTTGATGATAAATTTCTTTGATATGTAAAAATTTTCCAGAACATAGATTTGTAGAAGAGTCATGCATAACCGTTATCAATAGTGATTGATGTAGGTGATTTAGATGCTTATCATATGGGGAAGGAAGGTATCTTTAGCATTCAAATCCAAGACAGTGTTTTTAGCGTAGCAAAGGCAAAAGTTAGTTCTTTGTGAGCAGGGGTCAATAGCCTGCTTGCTTAAGGGGAAGTATAAGAAAAACAGGATTCTCAGGAAATTCAATGTTTGCTCCCATAATCACAAAAGAATAAGTTCCTACAATAAGTTCCTTCACGAGGTGCAATCAGCATATTAGGGCCAGAATAAGGGGACAAGCCACTCCCGATACCAATCAACAAGGTGCCTGCAGGGCCGGGGTCAGTGCTCAGGCAAAAACAATTGAGTTGGGGTAGATATTGGTCATCATCTGACTGCGGGAGGCCTTGCAGACCTGCCTTAACCTCACAAGGACTATTCTCAACTAGGGAGTTCAGAAAATGGCTCCCAACAGCTCTTTTCAGGGGGAGGAAGGACATGGCAAAGGGAAGAGGGCAAGAACCTGAGGTCTAACGTAAGAACAGTAAGTAGAGGCTACAGTTTATATAGAAGAACTGCTATCTCTCTAACCACTGTGGTTTATGTAAAGTGAATGATGGGTTTGTGGACTTCAGGTTCATGTTCCCTAATGACCTCAAACCCATTACACGTGGCAGGTAGGTTTCTGTGTGACATGGTAGACACATACTCATAAGGCAGCCCTTTCACTTCACTGGGGAGTGGGCTTTGTCCGTTCTGTTCATAAAGCTGTTTCACTCTCTCTCAGTCATTGAGGAAGTAGGGTCCTTTTTTTTTATGATCTTCACACCTGCAATGGTCAGTCTTACCTGTCGACTTGGCTGGGCTACCTTCCCAGTTACTCAATCCAACACACGAATTATGGTGTTGCTGTGAAGTCATAGATGTAAACCCCATGACCAGTCGATTTTTGTTAAGGAAGATTGTCCTAGATAACCTGGGTGGGCTTGATTCAATCCACTGCAATGTCCTCAAAGCAGAACTGCGACTTCTCTGGGAGAGAAGAAATCCTGCCTGTGGGCTGAAACTTCGGCGAGTGCCCTTCCTGACCCCCCGCCCTGTGGATTTCAGACTTGCCTAGCCCGCTCCCATAGGCGTGGAAGCCAATTCATTTCAATAAATCTCTTAATGGTTATCTCCTACTGGTTCGGCTTTGCTGGTGGAACTCTGACTGATACAGTACCCAACCCAAAGATTCTCAGGCTCCCTTTTCTAACTATGCTCTTTGGTTTCCTTTACTGAAAATTACTCTTTCCTGGTGGTCTAAGAGATGTCAAATTCTCTAATGTTTCTCTTCCCAGGATTTATTTCTTTTCTTATACTGCAAACTCATAAACTCATGATTCGATTTTTAACAAGTTCGTTTTACTCTATTTCTTTATTCTTTGCTTTCTAGTGATCACTGTTTCTAGTATATTCTTTCTCCCTCTCTGTCTCATATCCATCAGTCTCTGTTTCACTCTTAGAAATTAAGTTCTACAGGGACAGGGGTCTTTGATTGGTTCATTGATGTTTGCCAAGCACCAAGAAGGGTGCCTGGTACATAGGAGATGCTAATTATGTTTCCTGAATGAATGAATTATATTCATCTTTACATTTACATGCTGTTCATACAATGATAACATCATTACATAAAACATTTATTTCTGTCTTCACTGTGGGGTTTGTTGGTGAGAAGCAGCTTTTTTGGGTAAGTGAATCTGCTTTGCAGATCCAAATTCTCCATTGGGTTTGTAATCCGAAGATTTAGACATGGGGTCAAATACAAGGTAGTTAGATACTGGCTGTAGATCTGAGCAATTCCCTCAAACTCAACCTAAGCACATGCAGTTTAACCTCTGTTCACTGTATGCCTGCATTTATCTCTCAATCAATTCCAAACTCAGAGACAGCTCAAGAGATATTAATTATAATTTTTGTTCTGGTGGGAACTGCCAATCATATAGTATTCAGTCCTTCTGTCCTCAAAGATGAGTGTATGACCCAAGCCAGGTTCCTCCCAAGGATTTTTTTTTTAAATTAGAACTAAGGAAAGTAAGCCTCTTCTTCTTGTGTCATTCTGATACATTTTATATTTTCCCTCTTTTGCATGAAAGCTTAAGATAGTGATGGGCCATCATTCTGCAAAATTAGTTATGAATTTTGGAAAGGCATAGAGAGGCAATTGCAGAGTGAGTTGGCGAAGCAGGCCCTTGGTCCTGTGGTGTCACTAATCGAAATGAGAAATACTTAGTTCCAAAAGGCCCCAATGCAGATTCTTATAGAATTTTCTTTAGTAATGCCAAAAATGTAAGAGTAGGGAAGGGAACTGTAGAGTGAGCTAGGATGAGGGTTCCTAGCTAAATTAACTTGCTTTTATTTTTTATTTATTTTTTAATGTTTATTTACTTTTGAGAGAGACAGAGACAGAGTGTGAGTGGGTTAGGGGCAGAGAGAGAGGGAGACAGAATCTGAAGCAGGCTCCAGGCTTTGAGCTGTCAGTACAGAGCCTGACACAGGGCTCGAACTCATGAACCATGAGACCATGATCTGAGCTGAAGTTGGATGGATGCTTAACTGACTGAGCCACCCAGGTGACCCTGCTAGATTACCTTTCTGAGTGGTTCACATTCTAGGTAGTAAGATGTCATTCTTGGATTGTTGGATTGTTGAAAAATGATTCGAATAGAATTATACCAGCTACTGCTTTCTGTGTTCTAGACACACCAACTCTCTCAGGTGAACAATCCTTGGTTACTATCCTTCAAAGCCTCTCTAGAATTTCCCAGGCCGGTCCTACATGGGGCATCCCCTGGTAGTCTCTCCTCTTGGTTCTCAACTGAATCTGATACCCACTCTATGTTTCTTTAATATCAACTTTTGCAAGCCATAAACCTTGCCGGGCACAATAATATCCAAGTTCTTTTGCCAGACATAATATTACTTAGTCTCTTTAGTAATTTAAATCTTTCAAATTGTTCTCTAGTAATAAAATAGGAATGTATTTTCATTTGGGAAAACATAAAGATTTATAGTCTTGAAATATTGGGATTGTCTTACTTTCATTCAATACAATATTTATCACTTTTGGTCATTAGAACATAATGTTCATATCAAAGAAAGTCAATACTTTCATATGCCTGTGAACATGAGGTGCTGTCAGATCCTAAAACTGATTCAAGTAGACAACAGAGTGACTCAGCAGTGGGATTTTGCCCCTTGTTTGAAAATCTCCCATGTGTAGAAATTTGTGAGTTATGAGTCAAGCTGAAAAAAAGTTTATTAATCTCTCTGGTAATCAGATAATTGTAGCAAAGTATACCTTAGAACCTGGCAGAGGGATGTTTGAAGTCAGTGTAGGCAAAATCAATGGAAAAAAACATTAAAACCTTTCAGACACATGTAATCAAATCCAGTTTGTTCGGAACACGAAGCGTAATAGTGTCCCTCTCATGATGTCCTGAGGGAGACAGGCATGTACACAGTGTAGAAGACAGACAACATAGATGTTTCCTCTTCCACGTTGGGTAAAGGGCCAGTGTAAGTGGAAGCATTATAGGGTGTATCCTCCCATGTCTGGCTTCTTTTGCTCAGCGTTATCATTCTAGCACCTATCCTATTGTTGCATTTAGCAGGACTGCATTCTTTTTCATGGATGCAAAATTTTCCATCATATGAATTTACAGAGATCTGTCTATACTTTCTACTGTTGATAGATATTTGGATTGTTTCCCGTTTGGGGTCTAACACAAATGTTATGACAGTAAACATTTTGTACATTTCTTTACTACATTTGCATGTGTTCCCGTGGGCTGAGTCACGAGTGTGCATGAGACAACTTTAGTAGATTTTGTCAGAGTTTCCAAACAGCTTGTATCAATTATTCTCCCTCCACTAGTTGTGATCGTCAGTTCCTATTGTTCCACAACCTTGTCAACACTTGGGATTGTCAGACCTTTTATTTTTAGCCCAGTGTGTGTGCTACGCTATGTCCTTAAGGTTTTACTTTGCTCTTCCATAATTATGAATGAGGTTGAACATCTTTCTATATGCTTATCGACAGTTAGGATATCCTCTTTGGTGAAATACCTATTCAAATTTCTTCATGATTTTTCTATTGGATTGAGTTTTTTTCTTATTATTTTGAAAGCATTCACTATAGACTCTGCATATGAAAGCTTTATTAGTCTCGTGTTCCACATATCTTGTTCCCTCATGTTCTTTGAAGTCGCACTGTCTTGATGTCTTTTGATAAACATTTTCTTTATGTTAATGGAGTCCAATTTATCAGTATTTTCTGTCTTGGTTAGTATTTTCTGTGTCCCACCTAAGTAAAGTTTTCCTATCTCAAGAAATGGGAGTTTTGTTTTTTTGCTTTTTCACATTTAGACCTAAATTCATCTAGAAATTACATGTATATATAGTTTAAGGTTGGGGACAAGTTTACTTTTTTTCCCCCATAGAGATATCCAGTTGACCCAGAATCATTCATTGACAAGATTGTCTTTTCCAAAAGGAAAAAAAAAGAGGTTGTCTTTTCCTACTGTTCCGCCATGCCACATATATTAAAAATCAAGAGTCCATATATATATATATATGGATCTACTGCGGGACTCTATTCTGGTCTACAGCTATATTTATCTATCCTGATGTCAGTGCCATTCTGTCTTAATTACTGAACTTTTTATACTATGTATTCATACATAGCTAGGTAAATTCTCCCACTTTGTTCTTACTCTTTAAGAACGCCTTAACTATTCTTGATCCTTTGCATTTCAGTGGAAATATTAGAATTCGATGACCAATTTATGCCAAAACCCCCAAGACTACCAAAACTGTCAGTGCTTGTATTAGGATTGTACTGAATCTGTATAACAATTTAGGTAGAATTAACATCTTTAGTACAGTCTACAGTATATAACATGGCATATCCCTTCATTTGTTTAGGCTTTGTTTAATTTCTCTCAAAAGTGTTTTGTCATTTTCTGGTTTGAGCTTTTGAACATATTTGGTTAGATTTACCACCAAATATTTTTTCTTGACCATTTTATTCTTACATGTATCTCAAACTCATGCAGAAAAATACTTACATCATAAGTACGTGCAGCTTTGTGAATTTTCACAAATCAAATTCAACTGTGTGGCCAGCACTCGGATCAAGGAATGGAATATTCCAGCACCTTAGATGCCCACCTTGTGCCCCCTTTCCATGACTAGGCCCCCAGAGGGAAACACTATCCTCATTTTTTAACACCATACATTAATTTTGCCCTTTTAAAGAAACTTGATATAAATAGAATCCTACAGGGTAAATTCTTTCACTCAGTATTATGTTCATGAATCATCAATATTATTACAAGTAGTTGGAATATGTTTATTCACATTGCTGAACAGTATTTCACAGTATGAGTATAAAAATGTTTTCTATTCGTTCTTCTACTGGTTAGCATTTGGATAGATTTTCAGTTTTTGGTATCATGAATAGTGCGCTGCTATCATTTCTTGTACATATCTTCTTTAAATTTAAAAAATTTTTTAAATGTTTATTTATATTTTGAGAGAGAGAGAGAGAGAGAGAGAGAGAGAGAGAGAGACAGATCATGAGCAGGGGAGGTGCAGAGAGAGACAGAGACCAAATCTGAAGCAGGCTCCAGGCTGTGAGCTGTCAGCACAGAGGCCGATGCAGGGCTTGAACTTGTGATCTGTGAGATCATGACCTGAGCCAAAGTTGGATGCCTAACCAACTGAGCCACCAAGGCGCCCCTTTAATTTTTAGTGTTTATTTTTGAGAGAGAGAGAGAGAGAGGGCGTGCAGGAGACAGGCACAGAGAGAGACACACACAGAATCTGAAGCAGGCCCCAGGCTCTGAGCTGTCAGCACAGAGCTCAATGCGGGGCTAGAACTCATGAACCATGATCATGACCTGAGCTGAAGTCAGATCTTAACCAACTGAGCCACCCAGGTTCCCCTCTTATACATGTCTTCTGGTGATCCTACAGATACTTTTTTTATCTTGAGTAATGTCTGGGTGCATAATTCCTATCATAAGTTAGGCACATGCTTAATTTATTAGATGATGCTAAAGAGCTTTCCAAAAATGGTTATGGTAATTTACATTCCTACCAGCAGCA
The DNA here is from genome assembly GCA_028646485.1 of Cryptoprocta ferox. Classification (NCBI taxonomy): domain Eukaryota; kingdom Metazoa; phylum Chordata; class Mammalia; order Carnivora; family Eupleridae; genus Cryptoprocta; species Cryptoprocta ferox. The sequence goes on along the minus strand of CM053574.1, from coordinate 124,334,263 downwards.
AATGAAAGTTCCAGTTGCTCCACATCCTCATCAATCATTTGTATTTGTCTGTTTTAGCCATGTAGGCAGATGTGTAGTGATAGCTGGTGAGATTTCATTTTGATTTCTAATTCTATTTCCCTGATGTCTAATAAAGTGGAGGACTTTTGGTCACTTTCATATCTCTTATGTGAAGTACCAATCAAGCCTTTGGCTTCCTGGACTCCTTTTTAAAAATTGGGTTGTCTGTGTTTTTGTTTATTAGTTTGCATGTATTTTAAAATGTATATTTTACATATTAGTCCTTAGCTGGATGTATATTGTAAATATTTTCTTCCGCTCTATGAATTGCCTTTCACTCTGTTAATTGTGTCTTGATGAACAGAAGTTCTTTATTGTCATATGGTCAGAAATTTTTAAATTTTTCCTTCTAGGTTAGCACTTTTTGTGCCCTATTTAAGGTCATGAAGATATTCTCTGGTGTTTTTGCTTAAAACTTTATTGTTTCACATTTAGATCTGTAATCCATGTAGAGGTAGATGTCAGATTGCTCTTTTTTCTTATCTGTGTCCAAATGGTATTTATTGAAATGCTCATCTTTTCCCCACTATACTGCAGAGTTACATATGGCATCAAGCAGTTGGTTGCATATGTGTGGTTCTTTTTCTGGACTCTGTGCAGCTCCATACTTGCACCAATTTCATACTTTTCACTTCCGTATCTTCATAACAGGTCTTTAGTATGTGGTGGTATAAGCTGTCCAGCCTTGTTGTTCTTTAAAATTATCTGTACTTGGGGGCACCTGGGTGGCTCAGTCGGTTAAGTGTCCAACTTTGGCTCAGGTCATGATCTCGCAGTTCATGAGTTCGAGCCCCATGTCGGGCTCTGTGCTGACAGCTCGGAGCCTGGAGCCTGCTTTGGATTCTGCGGCTCCTTCTCTCTCTGCCCCACCCACTCCCACTCTGTCTCTCTCTGTCTCTTAAAAAGTAAATAAACATTAAAAAAATGGTTTGTACTTGGCACATTGTACTACCATATAAATTTTAGAATAAAATAATAAGTTTCAATGAAATCCTACTGGGTTTTGACTGACTCTATTGCATTAGTTATCTATTTCCTGCCTAGCAAAATATAAATTATCCCAAACTTAGTGGTTTAAAACAATAACATTTATTATCTCAGAGTTCCTGTGGGTCAGAAATTTGGGCATAACTTAGCTGTATCCTTTGGTTCAGGGTCTCTCACAGGCTGGGGCTATAGTCATTTCAAAGCTCAACTGGGGGAAAATCTACTTTTAACCTTGCTCACGATGGTTGGTTATGTGAGCCTCTCCGAGATGGCAGATGGTTCCATCAAAGCATGAGGCTGAGAAGGCAATAGAGAGAAACTAACAGCAAGATAGAAATCACTGTCTTTTAAAATCTTTATGGAAGTGACATCCCATCAGTTTTCAATAGAATATTTTTATTTTTCTGTGGTAAAAAACATATAACATACAATTTACCATATTAATCATCTTTAAGTGGATAGTTCAGTAGTGTTTAGTATATTCACATTGTTTTATAACATATTTCTAGAACTTTCTCATCCTACAACATTGAAACATTATACCTCTTAAAAACATTTTTTTGAATGCTTATTTATTTCTGAGTGAGAGAGAGACAGAGTGCAAACAGGGGAGGGGCAGAGAGAGAGGGAGACACTGAATCTGAAACAGACTCTGAGCGGTCAGCACAAAGTCCGACACGGGGCTCGAAATCACAAACTGTGAGATCATGACCTGAGCTGAAGTTGGATACTTAACCAACTGAGCCACCCAGATACCTCGAAACGCTATGTGTCTTAAACACTAATTCTCCAACTCTTGGTAAGCACTCTTCTACTTTCTCTTTCTATAATTTTGATTGTTTTAGACATTTAATATGAATAGAATCATATAATATTTGTCCTTTTATGACCAGTGTACATCACTTTCACCATATTTTATTTACCAGACACAAGTCACTAGGCTAAGGTCTCCATCAGGGGGAGGATATCAAACAAAAGTAGAGATAGTAGGAGATGGGAATTATTGGGATCACTCTTGTTGAGTTTAAGCATTTTTTATATATTCTGAATTCTAGACCTTAATCAGATGTACAATTTGCAAATACTTTATCCCATTACGTGCGATGTCTTTTAACTTTCTTTTTACTACTCTTTTATGTACAAAAGTTTTTAATTTTGATGAAGTCCAATTTATCTACTTTTTCCTTTGTTGCTCGTGCTTTTGATATCACATCTAAGAGTCCATTGCAAATCCAAGGTCATGAAAATTTACCCTCTATGTTTTTTCTAAGAGTTTTCTGATTTTAGCTCTTATATTTAGGTCATTGATCCATGTTGTTTTAATTTATTTACATGGTGTAAGTAGGGGTCCAACTTTATCCCTTTGCATGTGGCTATCCTGTTGTCTCAGCACCAATTGATGAAGAGCCTTTTCTTTCCCCATTAATTAGTGTTGGTATCTGTGCTGAATATCAATTAGTCATAAATGTATGGTTATTTCTGAACTCTCATTGCTTTATGTGACTATACTCATGCCAGTATCACACTGTCTTAATTACTACAGCCTTGTACTAAGTTTTGAAATTGGAAGATGTGGACCTTCCAACTTTGATCTTCTTTTTCAAGATTGTTTTGTTTGTTGTAAGTCCCTTGTACTTCTATTTGAATATAAAAGTCATCTTTTCCATGGGTCCAAAAAAAAAAGGCCATTGGAATTTTGATAGGCATTGCATTAAATCTGTAGATTGCTTTGGGTAGTACTGACTTTTTAACAATATTAAATCTTCCAATTCATGAACATGGGATGTCTTTCCATATATTTAGGTCTTCTCTAATTTCTTTCAGTTATGTTTTGTAATTTTTTGAGTATAAGACTTCCACCTTCTTGGTTAAATTTATATGTAGGTGTTTTATTCATTTGGGCACTACTGCAAATGGAATTATTTTCTTTTGAATTGTTCATTGCTGGTGAAACTTTTGGCTTTCGAGTCTCTTGGGAGTTCTGTTCAATTCTGAGACTCTCATCTACAACCTCCAGAATTGTTAGATGCCTCTAAAGGAGAGGTGGCACAAATACTGGCCTTAGCACTTTGAATTTTCCTCATCTCCTGGGTACTGGCTTCACAATTATACACTTATTTGATAGAAAAATACATTGTTAAGTAGAATGTGGGCCTAATAGTGTTTTGTTGAGTCAACTAGAATTCAAAGTACAAGGCAAGACAGATAATACATGTTGGAGCGTAAAGGTGAGAAAGAGCAGATAAAAATACAACCAGTCCTTGGGGGCACCTGGGTGGCTCAGTGGGTTAAGCATCCAACTTGGGCTCAGGTCATGATCTCACTGCTTCTGAGTTGGAGACCCACGTGGGGCTCTGTGCTGACAGCTCAGACCTGGAGCCTGCTTCTGATTCTGTGTCTCCCTCTCTCTCTGACCTCCCCCTGCTCATGCTCTGTCTCTCCCTCGCTCTCTCTCAAAAATAAATAAACATTAAAAAAAAAAGAAAAAAAAAAGAATGGGAACCAGTCCTGACTTTGCCCCTCTCTGTGTCTCACTGACAAATTTTCAATTGTGTCAGTTTTGTTACCTGAGTGGAAATGATTAAGGCTACCCCACGGTGTGCTTTTGAGATTAATGGAAATAAACCGAGTACAGCTCTTTGTAAATGGTAACTGTCATTCCTAATTGTAATACCAGAGAAGGAAATTACTGAGGATGTGCTGATAAAACCCTCAGGAGGGTTGTTAGATCTAACTTGGTATCTAGCCTTTATTATTTCATAAGTATGACTATATATCCTAAAGAATTTAGCATTTAACCAGATTAACTTAACATGATTTTTTAAATTAAAAAGGGTAACATTGAACTGAAAATACTAAATCTGTTAGCATTCTAAAATTATTTCTTTCCAAACAGAAAATTTTCCTGTTGAATGAAGATAAATATAAACAAGTCTTAATTTAACTGCACACTGGACAAATGTGTCAAATTAGGGACACCCATCAAAAATGCTCTATAAACAGCAACAAGTATTAAAAAGAGGAAATGGAAAAAAATTAAGGAGAAACATTAGCAACTGAAGATATAAGTGTGGGTTAGGTCTTAATTATATGTGATTTTAAAATTTCCTATAGATATGTCGTACATTGATACATGAGAAATTAAGAAATAAATAGGCCCTACTTTTAACCTTTAGATATAGGCGTATCTTTAAGACTCTTCATTTATTACACTGTATTGATGAAGACTAAAATTCAAAAAGCGATGGTTTTATTTATATCCTACCTCTGTGAATTTTTCCTATCCCTAACTTTTGCCAGCTGTTATAGAAAAGCCTGTCACTTACCATACGAGGAAAGAGAGGGTAGACAGATTTGCTAATATACAGCACTACTGGTAAAACCAACTTTCATCCTATGCTAATAGTGAGTTATGATCCCCATTTTCTTTTATAAGGGATAGCATTTCACCTTTTTTCATTACTTCAACTACCAGCCTTTTGAAAAACCATTGATGTAATTAAGTGACTTACTGACCATTTGGGCCAACAAAATAATGAGAGTGTGTGTCAGCCTCTGAATATTTGTGTTCAAAAATCTGATATTATTGGAAAATTGCGGAAGTCTTTAAAAATTTTTCTTTGTGAATTTATTATTGAAGTTTAAAAAACGTTTTAAAAGGTTAAGACAGCAATTCTCAAATTTGTTTGAGATTTTGTTATTATGACTAGTAAATAAAAAGGTCTTTCAATGGCCAAATAAATTTCAGAAACTTTGGGAATTCAACCAAGGCTATCTGATTTCTTTATTTCAGGACACTGAAAAATTTGTAATGTGATCATGCCCATTGTGAATCTCCAGGAAAGTGAGATTTATCAAGTATTGTTCCCAGAACCACAGAGCTTATTTCGCAGCCTCATTTCTTTGGAAAACTCAGGGAAAGAGAAATTTGAATTAGTAATCATTTGCAAATGGATCCACTTCAAAACTTTTCTCCTTCATGCTCTGAAAAACTGTTATTTAGAAATTGAAATGTGATTACTTTTATCTGTTAAGATGCAGTTGTTTCTTGAAAACTCACACCTCAGGATCAGTATAGTAAGAGATCTGAAGTCGATCAGTAACGACATGTCTTAGCCCCTTTGGGCTGCTACAACAAAATACCACAGACGGGGTGGCTTAAACAACAGGAATTTATTTCTCAGAGTTCTAGGCTGGGAAGTCCAAGATCAAGGTACTGGCAGATTCCTTTCCTGATGAGAGCTCTCTTCCCACCTGACAGATGACTGCTTTCTTGCTGTGTCCTCACAAGGTGGAGAGTTCTCTCTGTCTCTCTGTCTCTGTCCTTCTCATGTCTCTTCGGAGGGCACTAATCGCATCATGAGGGTTTCACTGTCATGACCTAATTGCATCTTAAAGGTCCTGCTCTCCAAGTATGATCACGTTGAAGTTCAGGGTTTCAACATATGAACTTTAGGACACAATTCAGTCCCGAGCAAATGACCTCCTAAAAAAAGTATTTTTGGTGGGTAGATTAGTTATGACTCTTTGAACAGCAACTAACAAAAATCAACTTGAGCTACATTAAAGTAAAAGGGAGGGGTTTATATAATAATAACAAAGTTATTGTCTAGAACCCAAGGGCAAGCATGCGCTGGGTGTCAGGAATGTATAGAACACTGGCTGCTAATAGAAAAATAATGTGAGCTGTGAATGTAGGGCACATAATAATTTTAATCTCTCTAATAGCCAGATTAGAAAAGTAAAGAGAGACAGATGAATTGGATTTTAATAATATATTTTATTTAACCAAACATACAAAAAATGTTGCTTCAATGTGTAATCTGCATAATCTGCAATCTGCGTAATATGCTAATGAGATTTTTAAATATTTTTTGTACTAAGTATTTGAAATCTGGTGTGTGTTTTGCATTTAACAGCCCTTCTTCATTGGAACTAGCCATGTCATATCTCGTAAATCCCCACGTGGCTAGAGACTGCCACATCGGACATTGAACATCTAGAGCCAAGAATGAGAAGGAAGTAGGGAATCCTTGCAGTTCTCTCTCAGTGTATTAAAATTTCAGAGCAATTTATTTTGGTGAAACCATTTTACATTTGTTGAAAACCTGTTGAAGAGCCATGGAGTGTCACATAAAATTTAAAAATAAATTTACTTAGGGGAGCCTGGGAGGCTCAGTCAGTTAAACATCTGACTCCTGATTTCAGCTCAGGTCATGATCTCACAGTTCGTGGGTTCAAGCTCCACATCAGGCTCTGTGCTGGCAGCTCAGAGCCTGGAGCCTGGTTCGGATTCTATGTCTCCCTCTCTCACTGCCCCTCCGCCATTCATGCTCTGTCACTCTCTCTCTCAAAAATAAATATTAAATATTTTTTAAATATTAAAAAACTTTAAAAAATACAAGGGCAAAGTTTGAACAATAAAAACAGAAAAAGATGTATTAGGCAAATACTAATTAAAAACAAATCAAATGAAACAGGTGTTAAAGGAATAAAGAGGTGCCCCATACAAGATAACATTTTCAATTCACCAAGAAGATAGGGAGGTCCCAAACTATGTCCATAATACAGCTTATAAACATATCGGGTGGAAATTAGCAGAACCGAGAAATGCACAAAATAAGTGTTTTCATGGAATATTTTTAAATCCTTGTCATGGGGATTGATAAATGAGGCAAAAAAGCTACTAGAGCTATAGAATATTTAAACAATGCAATCAATGAACAATCTTAATTAAATGGACATATTTAGAGCTTTGTGCTCAATAACCAGAGAATGCACATTTTTTCAAATGCACAGCACATTTTATTTTTTATTTATTTATTTTTTCTTTTCTAGTTTATTGTCAAGTTGGCTTCCATATAACACCCAGTGCTCATCCCAACAAGTGCCCTCCTCAATGCCCATCACCCATTTCCCCCTCTCCCCCACCACCATCAACCCTCAGTTTGTTCTCTTTAAGAGTCTCTTATGGTTTGCCTCCCTCCCTCTCCTTAACTCTTTTTCCCCTTCCCCTCCCCCCTGGTCCTCTGTTAAGTTTCTCCTGTTCCACATATGAGTGAAAACATATGGTATCTGTCCTTCTCTGCCTGACTTATTTCGCTTAGCATGACACCCTCGAGGTCCATCCACTTTGCTACGAATGGCCAGATTTCATTCTTTCTCATGGCCATGTAGTATTCCATTGTATAGATGAACCACATCTTCCTAATCCATTCATCAGTTGATGCACATTTAGGCTCTTTCCATGATTTGGCTATTGTTGAAAGTGCCGCTACGAACATTG
>CM053574.1:124197733-124326430 GCA_028646485.1 Cryptoprocta ferox | reverse complement strand
ATTTCCTTTTGTTGTCTGATTGCTGATGCTAGGACCTCCAGCACTATGTTAAACAACAGTGGTGAGAGTGGACATCCCTGTCGTGTTCCTGATCTCAGGGGGAAAGCTCTCAGTTTTTCCCCATTGAAGATGATATTAGCTCACACAGCACATTTCAAAAAAGAACTATATACTATGTTGCAAACTAGGTCTCAATATAACTTAAGAAATGTTATTATACAGAATATGTTTTCTTACTCCAATGCAATTCAGGAAAAAATAAGTAATAAAAATAACTGAAAAGCAATATGCATTTGAAAACATAAAAGTACAGCTTTAACACATTCAAAAAAAGATATTTTAATGGAATTTGGAAATCACTTAGAACTGATAATAAATGCGCTACACAGAAAAAACCTTGTGTGATGTAGCTAAAACTATACTCAATAGGAAATGCAAATCCTTAAATTCTTATATACGTAGAAAGGAAGGATGAAAATCAATAAGGTCTTACTTAGGAAATAGAAAAGAACACTAGGAGATCATCCACTCATAGCATTTTATTTCTTTTTGTTTTTCAAATCGATTTGTCACTTAACTCTGTTAATTTTACTTTGTAATTATCTTTGAAATCTCTTTTTTCCATGACCTTGTATAGGTTCAGCTTTTCTTTTCTTTTTTTTTAATTTTTAAATGTTTGTTTATTTTTGAAGGAGAGAGAGAGAGAGACAGAGCATGACTCAGGGAGGGGCAGAGAGAGAGGGAGACACAGAATCAGAAGCAGTCTCCAGGCTCTGAGCTGTCAGCACAGAGACCTATGCAGGGCTTGAACTCTCGAGCTGTGAGATCATGACCTGAGCCGAAGTCGGATGCTTAACCGACTGAGTCAACCAGGCACCTCTAAGTTCAGCTTTTCTTATTTCCTCATTTCATTGGCTTCCTAACAGTATTCTCTGTCATTCATATCCCCTTCTCTGTAGTCCATTCACCTCCTTGGTTAAACGTCTAAGTGTTTTATTGTTTTTGATGCTATTGTAAATGGGATTGTTTTGTTTTGCTTTGTTTTTTTCCAGACAGCTCACTGTTCACGTACAGGCAAACTGATTTTTGTATGTTGATTTTATGTACTGCAACTTGACTGAATTTATCTTTTAGTTTCAATAATTTTGCACCCAGAAGTGAGGTTGCTAGATCATGTAATAATTCTATTATTTGTTTCTGAGGAACAGCCATATTGTTTTCCATAGTGTTAGCACCATTTTACATGTCCACCCTTGACAACACTTATTATTTTCTGTGTTTTTGGTAGTAGTCATGCTAATGGGTGTGAGGTGGTTAGGTAGATTTTTAAACCCATGAAATTTAACAGACCTCAACCAATATTAAGCTTTCATTGACTTCTAAGTTAAATATCTTCTCAAAGCATCACATCGAATATCTAGTCTAAGTGGCCAGTAGTCTACCAAGCCTAGGAGAACAGTGATCACACCCTTGGCATATGCCTACTGCAGTGTCCAACAGAGGTCCTGCATGTGGCACAGCTCAAGGGATATCTGTTGAGTGAAGGGTGTTTCTATTGACAATGAGCTTGGGAATGAATGATGTGGTGCAGTTTAACATCCACGGATGTCAGTGTCAAATGTGTGATTGCCTTGTTGGCTAGCATCAATTGGTCTTAAACTTCAATGAACAGGGCCTGGGTGGCTCAGTTGGTTAAGCATTGGACTCAGGTCATGATCTCATGGTTCATGAGATAGAGCCCCACGTTGGGCTTCGTGCTGACAGCGCAGAACCTGCTTGGGATTCTCTCTCTCCCTCTCTTGTGCTCTTTCTTTCTCTCTCAAAATAAATAAATAAACTTAAAAAAAAGAATGATCCAATGTCTCCAATGCCTTCATGTGTAAAATGGGATTCTAATACTGACTCGAGGAGATTGTTAATAATGTAAATGAGGTGGGGCACCTGGGTGGCTTAGTAGGTTAAGCGCCCGACTTTGGCTCAGGTCAGGATCTCGTGGCTTGTGAGTTCGAGCCCCCCGTCGGGCTCTGTGCTAACAGCTCAGAGCCTGGAGCCTGCTTTGGATTCTGTGTCTCCCCCTCTCTTTGCCCCTCCCATGCTCATGCTCTGTCTCTCTCTGTCTCTCAAAAATAAATAAACAAAAATTTTTTTTAAAAATATGAGGTAATGTATGTAAAGTGCAATGTATATGTGTGTAGACATTATTATAAATACATTTGAATAAAATACACATTTTCCTTTGATATGTAGCTTTTTTTTTCATTAGTAGGAAGGTCCCTGCATTAAAATCCAAGAATAAAGTATTAAAAAATGCCTAAGATTTCTTTGGAGACTGCTTAATAGTTTCTCCTGATTACTTCACTAGAATTGGAGCAAGGGGAGGAAAATCTAGCCCCAAAGTACTACTTTGTAATCTACATTACACCAACTAGGGTAAGGAATGAGTGAGATTGCCACATTGTATCTGGGCTCAAGAAAAAAGGTGAACTAAGGAGTCAATGTCTGATCTCTTTCAGTCCCTCCGTCCTTGATCACCGTGATGGAGTTTACATGTGACACCCTCAACTGTAATTAGCATATTTATGACTGCTAACAAAGTCATTAGCGAGTATTCCTCTGAAAGGTCCTGAAGCAGTGAAGAGATCGGATTTTGCTGGTGGGCATTCCAAAATTCAAAGATATTTCGTATCTCAGGGAAGTCTTTGCTTTCATGGTTTATTTTATTTTTTTCATGCACATGCTGGGGGTGGGTGTCTCCACACTCAGCATGAAGCCCGGCAGGGGGCTCAATCCCATGACCCTGGCTGGGATCATGGCCTGAGCCAAAATCAAAAGTCAGATGCTCAACCGACTGAGCCAACCAGGCACCCCTTTAACTTCATGGTTTAAATCTGAATTTCCCTGACGGTGGTTTCTTCAATACCTTTAGCACCAGACTAAACACAGGTTAGTCTGCGTTACTAAACTGTGGAACAGGTTACCGAATGTGTGGAACATATTTTTTCACTTAGAATAACACCATCCGTTAGAAATTTCTGGTGCAAATGTTCTGTAATTTTATACTATCTCATAGAGCGGTCACTAGCTGCATGTAGCAATTGAACACTTGAAATGTGGCTACTGTGGCTGAGAAAGTGAATTTTTAATTTTATTTAATTAGCATTTAAACTAAAATGGCCACATGTGGCTTGTGACTGCCCTCGTGAACATCTGGACAGCATAGCCCAGCACAACTTTAGGAAAGTGAGATGCTGTATAACCGTATAAGATAGAGTAGCAAATGGCTTAAGCTGGGTAAACGTACTTGCACCCCTCACTCTGTCTTTTGTTTATTTGTTCGTTTCAGTTTTAGTTTCAATATAATGAAGGAAAAATGTTATTCTACATTTTTTAATGTTTATTTTTGAGAGAGAGAGAGAGAGAGAGAGAGAGAGGAGATAAAGAGAGAGAGCACAAACCGCGGAGGATCAGAGAGAGGGAGACACAGAATCCGAAACAGGCTCCAGGCTCTGAGCTGGCAGCACAGAGCCCCATGCTGGGCAACAACTCATGAGCGGTGAGATCATGACCTGAGCGAAGCCGGAGGCTCAACTGACTGAGCCACCCAGGTGCCCTGGAAAAAAGTTATTCTAAACCAGAACTGACCAATTACAGCTGCTGTTAGAGATAGTGAGGAAGGATAATTTATTTCAGAGGAAAAACTCGTTTCTCTGCTGGGTTTTTTTTTTTTTTTTTTTTTTTTTTTGCCTTTTGTAGAGACAGGAGGGTAAGAGAAATAAAAGACTAAAATTTCAAAGCCCTGGCCAATTCCTCTAACGTTGCTAGTCGGGGAGGTCCAGTTTGGAAAACCCTTTCTCTGAGCAGGACCATTAATAACATGGGCAACATGCGAAAGCAGACCCGGAGTTTCGTGGCGGGTGAAGAATGGCTCCATTTGAATTTCCAAGTAAGAGGAACGGATAGTCCAGAAATTAGGAGAAGGAAGACTGGAGAAGCAGGGGTGGTGGTGGCCAGAAGTGGAGAGAAGGGCAGGTCACCACAGCGTGATGGGAGGCTGCGCCTGCTGAGAGGGGAGCTGATGAGTAACCCCAGGCAAGGGAAGGCAACTCTGGCGACAGGGATGTTTAATTTCCATTGTTAAGTTGATTGCATTCCTGCACCGTAAGCACTCCCTTTGCACTCGGATCTTCAGCAAACTCTACTCCACCCGCAAAGCATTGTGTGGATCGTCTGGGGAAAGGAAAAGAAGGGGGGCTCAGAGTCATATATGCATCAACACAGGGATAAGAGAACACTCCCAAAGGGCAAGTTCAGGTAAGATGGGAACTCCAGTAAAAGCAGCAGCAAGAACAATTATGAGAGTATGAGCCCGGATTCCCCTGGAGGGATGATGTGGTCAGAATCTCAAAGTCATCTCCATAGACATCTAAACTGCATGGGGTGCCTGGGTGGCTCAGTCCGTTAAACATCCAGCTTTGGCTCAGCTCATGATTTCACACTTCGTGAGTTCGAGCCCCGCATTGGGCTTTCCACTGTCAGTGCAGAGCCCACTTCAGATGCTCCGTCAGCCCCCCCCCCCCACGCCTCCAGCACACACACTCCGTCTCTCTCAAAAATAAATAAACATTTAAAAATAAATAAATAAACTGCATAAGGAATAAAGATACTGAATATGTTGTATTAGCTGAATGTTTCCCCCCTCTTGCTGAGCGACAGAATTCGGTGCCTGGTGAAATTGATGTCAAACAACAGATGCCATTTCATCTAAGGTTTTTAAAAGCCTCACACTATTGTTTATACCATCAACAATTCTGAGTTACACCGACAGTGATCTCCCGAGTGCGCTTCCACAGCTGAGTTCATACTTTGAGGCACAAAGAAAAATACCTTTTATTGTAGAAATGTATGCAACTAGCTGTACAGAGAAAGGTAAAAGCTCCGAGCCCCCAGGTGACTTCGAGATTGACAGGAGTGATGATGCATTTACGAAGAAACCATAAAGTCTTCTCTGGAAAATTCCAGGCATAAATGACAGCAACCTTGACAGTCTTTCCCAGAAGTAAGATAATCCGATTAGAAATGTAGGGTTTCGTCGGTAGTGTAGTAGAAAGGTAGTGTAGCGTCCGACTTCGGCTCGGGTCGTGATCTAGCAGTTCATGGGCTCGCGCCCCGCGTCGGGCTCTGTGCGGACAGCTCAGAGCCTGGAGCCTGCTTCTGATTATGTGTGTCCCTCTCTCTCTGCCCCTCCCCTGCTCATCATCTATATCTCTCTGTCTCACAAAAATAAATACATGTTTAAAAAAAAAAAAGACATGTAGGGTTTCTCTCTGCCCTGCCCTGAAATTCTTGGGTTTCCAGAAATCAAGCTCGTCCTTTATCTGAAGCTGGCCACCCCAGTTCCCTTCTGCTTGTCTGCCTTTCTACTAAGAGACTGATCCTTACAAAGTGTTTCACTACTTTCCTTAACTCCCTTTCATTTTAGCCAGTAGCTTCCAAAGCCCAGGTTGCCACATATGAAGTTGTCAGCGCTCACAAAACATTTGATTTGCCAGAACTCCACAATGTGTACTACAAACACACGTTCAAGGGCTTTTGTGTGAGGCCATCTGTTAATTTTGGAGACCGGATTCCAATGTGCTGGGGACGGGACTCACGCACATTCTGTCCTGTCTTTTGCATCTCCTCCTACAACCGAGAATCTTCCCCGGGGAAAGAAGTCCAAGTCTTTTGTGTTTTATTATTTTTAAGCTGGTTCTGCCCTGGCTGAGGCTTTTTTGTTTCAGACTCTGTCCTGGCCTATCCTTGGCTGTGCCGCAGCCTTTTGTGTCCTGTACCTCAGGATCTTTCTAGAGAATGAAGAGGATGAGTTCATGACACACTTGGCTAGGAGGCAAAGGAATACGTTTCTGTCCTTGATGAGTTACTCTTCCCTTTGAGGTTCCTTTGGACATTTTCTTTGAGCTTCCTTTTCTCTGAAATATATGCAGAGAGCCTTGTTTGGGGAAAAGCCCTCATTTTACTCTGACACAGGGCCCTAAATTCCTGTGTATGGTTCATCTGGGGTTGCCTGGACAATGTGACAATCCTTTTGTTTAGGCCAGTCCGAGGCCTGTGGCTTGTAACCGAATTTCTTATTTTTTCCCCTTTTCCCGATAAAATGGCACTTGCCTCAGTATGGAGTCATGGTTAGGTTTGTGGCTTCTGAAGCCAAGTTTGGGGTTGGATCCTGTCACTTAAAAGAGGGGTAGGTATTACAATTGTGGTTGAGTGTGGGAACTTCTCATGATAGTGTAAGTCAGAGGAAGTCAGCAAGGGTCAGAAAACAAAACAGACGCCAGAACGGATGTTGTTTCCTGGACCGTCCTGTGTGTACTTTCTTGGTAAAGTTCCAGTTCTAGAAACCATGGCCAATCAATGTTGCTAATTGCCACCCCCTTGGGGGTAAATCTGGGCTCGTTCTTGGTGAAGACTGATGTATGGCTTGAATGGATGAGCAGTGAGAAAATAAAAGTATGTGGTTTCACCTTAAGACCTCAGTATTGATCTATAGAATGAATTTGCTGAGAATGAATCAAGTTCCTTATACACATGCTGATAATTCTTCTTTGTTACAGGAATGTCAGTGGCAAAGGCTTCCTTTTTATTCCTCCATCACCATATTATGGCCAGGATTGGACTGTCATTTGATTAGCTTCAGGAGAATAGGTTGGGAACTCAGTAATGGATGGTGACAAGGCTTTGAGGACATGGAAATGGGATACTGAATTAATAAAAATACATTTGTATATTTATAAACATTTATAAATGTTTATAAACATTTGTTTTTGACTTTTTAATGTAAGATTTCAGCATGCCCAAATAACGATTTCCACCTGGAGATAAGAAAGGGATGGAGGGGCACCTGGGTGGCTCAGTCGGTTGAGCACCCGACTTCGACTCAGGTCATGATCTCACAGTTTGTGGGTTCGAGCCCCGCGTCAGGCTCTGTGCTGACAGCTAGCTCAGAGCCTGGAGCCTGTCTTTGGATTCTGTGTCTCCCTCTCTCTCCGACCCTCCTCTGCTCACGATGTCTCTCTCTCTCTCTCAAAAATAAATAAAACATTAAAAAAAAAAAGAAAAAAAAGAAAGGGCTGGAATGATGCCAGGCTCAAGTGACATCATTAGATGAAAAAGCTCAGTTATATCAGATACACATTTTAAAACCTTCTCTGAATCAGTAGCTATCAAACTTAAAATGGGTTTTTTAATGCTTATGTATTTACTTTGAGAGAAAGAGAGAGCAGGGGAGGTGCAGAGAGAAGGAGAAGAGAGAATCCCCAACAGTCTCCACGATGTCAGTGCAGAGCCTGACGTGGGGCTCCCTACTCATGAACCATGAGATCATGACTTGAGCTGAAACCAAGAGTCAGGCGCTTAACCAACCGACTGAGCCACACAGGCACCCCTCAAACTTTTTTCAGTAGCAGAACTCTTGCTGATATTCATGAAATCCTGTAAACCACATGCATTGTGTGAATATAGAAAGCAGATAAAAGCAGAGCTTTCTTGGGGGCACTGGCCTGGTATAGATATGGCCCACATTCTCAACGGCAAGACTCTAGGATTCTTGAGGCAGCTACAAGTACTCTGGGCTGCACACAGGACAGATGGACACCCCTTAATTAACTGAATGGCTCCCAGTATTTTTACCACCCAGGAGCCCTTATTGTTATTATTTTCTCCCCAGATTCTAAAATGTCCTACTATGTCATCAGAAATGAATTACCTATAGTTATCTCCTTTAATCTTTTCAAAAACCTGAATTAGGTAGGTACAAATTTACCCATTTAAGAAGCAAAGACAAAAATTATATAATATACCCAAAGTCACCCAGAAATTGTGGAACTGGGTTCCGAAACCAGAGCTTTCTCATTCCAAAGGCTTGGGCCACTCTGTTACAAAATATTCTTATAATAATTTCAACTCAAAGTAAAGGAACAATTTGTCTTGCTCAGACAGAAAGGCTTAATCGTGGGCATATATATAATGATATTAGGATTTTTGAAATACTGATAAGAGTTGATAACACCAGTTGCAATTATTAGAGATCCCAATTTGACGATGACTTTTTCTAGATGACTTTTTCTAGATGACTTTTTCAGTTGGTGGTCTGAATTAGTAAGGCTACTTAGCTTTCAAAGACAATGAGTAATAACAGAATGCTTCCAAATAAATAGCTATAAATTCATTCTCATTTGGGGCGCCTGGGTGGCTCAGTCGGTTAAGCGTCCGACTTTGGCTCAGGTCATGATCTCACGGTTCGTGGGTTTGAGCCCCGCGTGGGGCTCTGTGCTGACAGCTAGCTCAGAGCCTGGAGCCTGTCTTCGGATTCTGTGTCTCTTTCTCTCTCTGACCCTCCCCTGCTCACGCTCTCTCACTCTCAAAAATAAATAAAACATTAAAAAATTAAAAAGTTCATTCTCATTCCACTTATTAGCTTAATCCTCCATTCTCATGAGTTTGGTTGGGCATACTCTTTCCCTTCCTGTCCTTCCAAATGTCTTATTGTTAGGTCATCCCCACATAAAAGGAATGTGAAATTCAGGAGTTTGGGTACTTCTTATGCAGACGATAGTCCTGTGCAAAGCTCTAAAGAGTCCCTCTTATATCTCAGTTTGGACATAGTGTTCTGCAACTTTCCGACACCCAGGAGCTATGATATGACCACTTACTACACCATTTACTTCATTCTCTTCCCCTACAAAGAGGTATTCTTATACCTTATCTATAGAAAAGGCCAGACTGCCAAGTGAGTATGACGTATTAAGTTCAATATACTAATTAATTCTAAAGATATTCTGTCCAGTGTTGAAGTGTGTGAGTCTAATATACCACAAACTGTACGCTCATTGCTTATCATATTTGTAAGGCTAGTGTTACTTCCTGGTGAGGTCTCAAGCCATCTCTCTGTGCCTCCCAAGCATTGTTTTTGTTGTATTGTTATTGTTATTGTTGCTCATTTGCTAGTTTGCTTTTATACTTCTGTTCCCTGTCTCTCTGAATTGTCGAGTCATTTACAGGGCTCTATCCTGAGATATGGTCTTTGACTACATAGTTCTGAAATGAATCAGAATGGTGAAGCTTCAGGGGAAATGTCTAGTCCAATAATACTAAATATGATCATCACTTCCACATATATATCACTTAAGTTGTGCAAGGCATTGCTCAAAGTGCTATAGTTATTAAACTCATTTAGTTCTTTTAAATTCTATTAAACTTGTTTAATGACAAGCCTAGAAGTTGGCTAATAGACACAGAAGTTAAGTGACTTAGCCCAGGTCAGCCAGCTAGTAGCTAATGAAACTTGGATTTGATACCCAGTAAGGGGTATTGGACTCAGAAACGTCAACCTATCCAGAGGGAAAAAGAAATCTAGCTTTTTACTTGTAAAATATCTATCACTTTCCTTAGTATGGTATTCATCAAGAGAGTTGAAGTTATGCAACCATCAAATAATTGCAAAATCTCAGCAGCTTAAAATAGATAAGGTTTGTTTTTCACCTATATGTCTACCACAGGTTGGTTGGGAGCTCTGTCCTGCATCATGTCTATTCCAGGTCCTGGGTGCTGTATACAACATCGCAGGTCACTGTGTCAGGGGGCAAAGAGTTGTGTCAGTCATTTAAATGTTCTGACTACAGGTGATGCCCATCATTGTCTAAAGCAAGCCACATAATCAGGTGCCTAGTAAATGGGAAGAGCTGGAAATGCTTTGTGAGTGGCCCTGCTGACTCTCACGCATCTCGATGAAATTTTCAAGTGTAAACAACTGGTGGGGTAAAAAGGGAAGAATGTAAACTTCCGGGCATGCATGCTTCTGGTGTAGTTTGTGAAAATTGAGCAGGATTATTCCAAGGGATCCCTTAGTGAGAAAAGGCTAAACGCAACGAGTCGGAACCAGCTTGCCAAATGAATGGAGTTTCTGGAGCCCATCATTTGGCCATCTCCATCCATTTTTCTGCAAATAGTAACCATGTTTGTGGGTGGCAACATGGTGCTTTCCTTGGAGTCCTCCTCCTCTACATTATCCCGCCTTCTCTCCCAAGTGATAGCTAAGAAAATATTAAGTGAATGACTCATTCATTCATTCATTGATTCATTTATTCACTCACTCATCAGTTTGCTTTAGAAACGTTTTTGAGTAAGTGCACTGGCATTGACATCATGCTAAACTCTGGATTGCACTCTCAAAGATTTCACAGTCTGCAAAGGCAGACAAAACATAACTAGTTTATCCTGCACCCACAGCTTTTATGACAATGGTGTGTGTATGTGTGTGTGTATGTGTGTGTGTGTGTGTGTGTGTGGTGGGGCTGGATTGGTAAATCCCATGGTGACACAACTATAATTTATTACTTCTTAGTGATTATGGTCAACACTAACTCCAAATTGCTCTAGAATCTGCCCTGTCTCCAGCATTTGCTGTTCCATGTCTGAAGTCTTGGCCAGTTTCGTCTATACAGAAAAATTTTCAACAAAGAATATTTATCAGGTGGCTTTTCTGTTATTGAGCTTCTTACACTGTATACTGAGAGGGAGAGGTGATAAAGAGTTTTAGACAGAGTTGCTAAGATTAAGAAGCTAATTCTAGTGAAGAAAGGATAGATTCCAAAGCGGGGAACTGCAGGAACTCTTAGGAAGCTATTGCAACCAGTCTAGCTTGGAGAGGGTGGTGGGAGCCAGGACTTTGGCTCCCTCCCACACCAGTCCTCTGGGTCCCTGCCATCTTGGGGCTGCACTCCAGACATGAAAGTGGGCATCTTGAGGCCATTGTCAAAGATGTGAAAGCAACCTGAGCAAGTGCTGATCCAAGTCCTCAAACAGTTGCCAGCTCTGGCCTGTGGGGGCTGGGCAGAGGTGGGATCAATGAATTCCTGGTTCCTTCTGGAAGGTCTTGTGTAAAACCAGGTCTAGAGCTTGGGCAGATATAATATGCCAGGCAGTCACTCTCCACTGAGCAACAGAGGCAGAAGGACCCACATATGCTGTGATGGCATGACGCTTGGGCCCCGCCAGCTGCTTCCTTCGTGCAGCCTGCCTGCTGTGCCCACAGAGGCGGGATCGTGTTGAAAATGTTTCCTCTGGTATTCTTTTCAGCAGCCCCATCCAGCAAACATAAAGTCACTAAAGTATTTTAAATTATCTAGCAGCCACATTAACAACAAAAAAAGAGAAATAGGTGATAATCATTTAATAATATAATTTACTTAACCCCAGTTTTCCAAAGATACTTTCAACTTATAACTAAAAAAAATAATATTCAATTTATTACTTAATTAAAAAATAAAAATCAATAATCAGTGTGATTATTGAGGGGCACCTGGGTGGCTCAGTCAGTTAAGTGTCCCATTCTCGATTTCAGCTCAGGTCATAATCTCACATTTTGTGAGTTTGAGCCCCACATCCGGGTCTGTGCTGACAGCATGGAGCCTGCTTGGGATTCCCTCTCTCCCTCTCTCTCTGCCCCTCCCCCCATTTGCTCTCACTCTCCCTCTCAAAATAAATAAACCTAAAAAATATGATTATTGAGATATTTTATACTCCCTTTTTGTACTATGTCTTTGACGCCTAGTGGCTATTTCATACTTACAGCCCATCCTGCTTTGAATTAGCCACATTTCAAGCATTCAGTAGCCACATGTGGCTGGTTACTGAATTGTGTGACATAGGTCAGGGGTCTTTATTCACATGCCTAGAAATCATTACTTTTTACATAATATTTCATGGAATGATAATAAGACACATAATATTACTCAAAACATTTGCCTTTTACCATAAAAGGATAAACACCAACACTTTTTTTTTCAGTGTTCTAACCCATTTTTTAAAAAGTTTTTATTTAAATTCCAGGAGTTAACATACAGTGTAATGTTAGTTTCAGATGTTCAATATAGTGACAAGGCACTTTCATACATTATCCGGTGCGCATGCCAACAAGTGCCCTCCTTAATCCCCATCACATAGTTAACCCACCTCTCCTCCCCTCCCCTCTGGAAACTATCCGTTTATTATGGTTAACGATCTGTTTCTTGGTTTGCATCTCTCTCTCCTTTTTTCCCCTTTGCTCATTTTAAACAGTAATACTTCTAATCACTCCTGATATTCACACTGGCCCATATTTATTCTTGAGTTTACGCACAGGAATGTCTGTATCTCTATGATTTTTATATTTTTCCACAAAAATACTCTAGAATATAGTTTTCTCAAGATACTATGAAATGACAGGATGCTTTAAATGCCAACTAATTTTCTTTTTACTGTTTTCAATAACATGGTAGGCCATACTGATTTATCTAATTTTATGTACACCTCTCAACTGTCAGTCTTTAATGTTTTGTCTAGCTTTGGAGGCATCATAGTAAATGTAATTGTACTTCAATAAATTGAGAAATCAATACATATGATCTGCAAAATACTACTGTCAGGTTTAGTTGACGAATTATTGCCTGGAATTTATAAAGTTTCCTTCTGGGTTTTATAGGAAGTCATTATAAAAAATTTAAAATGTCCCCTTTTTATTATTTCTTTAAATTAGAAATGATCAAAATCTGCCTCTGCCTCTCATTCAGGGACTTAATTTTGTATGAGACCATCCATTTGCAAGCTCTGAAGTGTTGTTGAAATTTTCCTTTTTCCCCTAATCTAATCCCACACATCTAGAATCTGAAGTTCTGTCTCTGCAAATCACAATAGGGTGTCTTAACATGCATTTCCAAGTAGAGAATTATATTTTTTATAATTAATTATATATTATATATTTTAATATATTTGTTTCATCCCCCGTATATCCAGATAAAAGTTAAAAACGTCTTGCAAGTACTTTCGTGATGCCTGCCCACGTGAGTGTCCAGTGCCATCCTCAGGGGGCTTTCAGGGGATCCCCTCCTCCAAGACAAGACACTGCACCAAAACTCTCCTGCACTGATGACCCCTTCATTGACATGGGATGAAATTACTTCCCCTTTTGCCGTGAGCCACTACCCTCCCTCTACCCCAGAACAAAAGACTCATGACTGTAAAAGTAATAGGGTCCTGTTTTTAAAATTGCAATAGTCTTCCTACTCCAAGAATGGGGGCAGAATTAATGTTTAGTAGAAGCTCACATTCTGGAGAGTTTGGGTACATGGCCAATACTTTAGTGAATTTTTTGTTATGCAGAATGATGTCCAGGACCTGGTGCAGAATGTGGAGCTTGGGATCAAGAAGAGCCAAAAGGTTTTGCACGAAAATAGAAACAGTTGTCTTGGTGGTGGTCAAGATGGCGTTGGTGAGATGATTATTGTAGGTCAACTGGTTTATCTTCTGTTGGCCAGAAGCCAATAAAAGACTGAGAGAAGATTTGCTGGAGACTGGACTTGGAAAGAGAAGACACAGCGAGGTTCTAACAGTGTGATGACAAGCTGGGAGGGGAGAATGATGATGACACCCCACAAGGTTCAACACAAGTGCTACAAAATTAGAATCTTCATCAGGAATTTTGCACGAAACCACGACAAAGGATACAAGTAGCCAAGAAGGGAAAACAGTCCAGTATATAGCATTTTGGTGCTTCTGGCTGTTTTTTAAAAGATTTGGTGGATAAAACCTTTTAGATATGACACCAAAAGCATAAGTGATGGAAGTAAACATGAAATTTTATACTTTCTGCTGCAAAGGATATTTCCCAAGAGGTGAAAACAGAATCCACACAGTGGAAGAAAGTATTTGCAAATCATCTGTCTGGCAAGATATCACTACCCACTTCAGAACCTGGGGTTGGTATCCAGTAGAACGTAGCCAAGAACAAGCGGACATACATTTGGAGGATGTATGGAACATCTTCCATGTTAATCTGGAGTGGGAGCATGAAAAAGATAAGATGAAGCCCCAGTCTCTTAGGACAGTAGCTGACATTCCATTGAGAAAGCTATCAAGCAGTGCTACTACGTAATTTCATTTTTAATATATTTTTAAAGTTTACTTATTTTGAGAGAGAGAGAGACAGAGTGAGCAAGGGAGGGGCAGATAGAGAGGGAGAGAGAGAATCCCAAGCTGACAGTGCAGAGCCCAACACAGGGCTTGATCCCACGAACCGTGAGATCATGACCTGAGCCGAAATCAAGAGTCAGACGCTTTACCTACTGAGGCACCCAGGCACCTCTAATTTCATTTTTAAAGTGTTTTACTTAATGAAGATAAAATCGGAATATGCCCTCCACCAAAACCACTTTAAGAAACCATGAGAGATGCATTATTAAGATTTTTGCGTCTCCTTTAAGCCTCTGTGAATTCTGTACTGATGCATCTATGCATACACAAGTAGTATATATGAAATGTGATCTTGGTTACATTACACACGAGGCTTTATGTACTTCTTTTCCCACTTCATATTAGTCTGTCAGCAATCTCTAATGTCATTGGAATTCACCAAAGGCTTCATTTTTAATAACTGCTTAATCTTTCCTAATATGAATTTACCATACTGATTTAATCATTTCCCTCTCATACAGTTTAATCTAAATTTGTCATCATTATAAACAATTCAGAGATGTAGCCAATTCCGATCTTGGCTCGTTATTCTTATGCTGACGGCCAAAGCATCATGGCACCATGTCCTGAGAAGCAGAAAAGGATGTGAGATTTCACAGCGTGAAAACTCCATGGCCGTAATGACCACATTGATCCTGTACCTCATCTCCATTGGTGGACATGGAAATGGAAGCTCAGATAGTTTAAGGAATATGTCCAAGGTCACACAGTTAATCATTACAAGAACCGTGATATTCACCCCCGTTGGCCTCATGGCAAATCCACACTCTTTCAAAACTGTATGGTGTTTCTACTTGTTCTGACTTGTACGATTTTACTGTGTAACTCCACAGGGGTCCTGAGCACCAGGAATGTTGCAAAGTACGACCTGTCTTAGAGTTGTAGTCACCTGTTTTACCAGCGGTACTAGGCAGTTATGTCTCTTTCTTCAAAGTGAATCCGGTCCTCCTCTCCCAATCTTTGAAGGTCTTCCTTCCTTGCCTGGGCATTTTCCTCCTACTAACGCCCCCATCCAGAGCACATGAGCAGGCGTGTAGGTGCAAGAATCTGAGGGGCTTTGTCATCCGAGTGTCAATAGTCTTAGTCAATAGTCAGTTGTGTCAGAGAGAAAAACAGAAGTCTAATGGTCTTCTGCTGTCCCCGTAGCCATTGCTGCCACATGGTGTCACTGTTGAAACACAGGCCGACCAGCTGCCCAGGCGCTGTCTCCTTTGTCCGGGAACTGGGTGTGGACCTCCCAACCTCAACATCCCCTCCATAACCAACCTGGTGACTGGGAAGTCTCATACAATCCTGGGCTGCTCAACCTCAGCATCTCTGAGGCTCAAGGATCAAAGAAACCTTTTCTTCTCTCAGATCAGCTTCACCTTCAGTCTCCTGGGTGGGAGATGTTTACTTCAGAAGAAATATGCACCTGGTTATGCACATTAATCAAGTTATATCAAGGTTTCACTATATGTATTTGTTGTGTGCAGGTCATGATGTTAGGGGAACCTGACTATTCCTGTCGAATAGCACACACACCCCTGAGCTTCTACTCAATAAGTTTTCTTCTAATCAATGGTAGTATATGCATACCTTTGCCCCAGAAATCACTTGGATATTGTCGTTAGTCTATGCTCAAGAGGGCGTGCCAGGCACTTTCCTATGCTGTCAGCTCTCAGAGCTCTCCCATTCTACTCTTCCTTCCTAAACTAGTGTGAATATTTCTTTTCTCTTTCTCCTAGGCATCTTGAGGAGTTTCTCTTT
This sequence comes from Cryptoprocta ferox, assembly GCA_028646485.1. Classification (NCBI taxonomy): domain Eukaryota; kingdom Metazoa; phylum Chordata; class Mammalia; order Carnivora; family Eupleridae; genus Cryptoprocta; species Cryptoprocta ferox. The sequence goes on along the minus strand of CM053574.1, from coordinate 124,310,617 downwards.
ACCCCTCATAGATCTATGCCTGCAGAAGATCTTTGTAGACCAGTTGGGAAAGCTTTACTCATCCCTTCCCCATTTACGTTTCACTCTCTTATTTTGTAACACAACCCTGGGCCGTCTCGTTAGTCCTGTGTGTTATAGACTTGCTCAATCCATATTCCCTTTGGCTTGAATTCTCTCTCCTTTGGAACTTAGACCTGGATATGGGATCTGTCTGGTTTTACCTTGGACTTGGTATCTGATTTTCGTATCATTAGGCAAATACCACCACTTCCCTCATTTGATTTTGCTCATCCTTCTGATCTTTTGATTTTGATCCACCTGTCTCTGTTCTCAAGGTGTAGATAGTTACTGCTTTGGCAGACCTACTGTAACTCGTGACCTCCCTAGTTGATAATGCCTGAGCATGTGTCATGGTGTTCTACAGGAAACATGAGAGTACTGTGTTTGGGTTCAAAACAGTTAAGGACTCCTCCCACGACAGAACCTTTAAGATCTTTAGCATCCTCACAATATGGAGAATGTTTCTGTTGAACCAAAAGAGTGCAGAGAAGAAATCCTTATTTTTTTCACTTGAGCATTCAGATACACAGAAGACATGCAGTCTTGCATGATTCTACTCACAGATAAGAACCACTGGTAACATTCACAGTGGCCCAAAAGAAAGAAGCAGATATCCCAGGGCAGGTCAAATTGGAAACAAGAAATACACTGAGAAACATGCAGACCTGTCCAGCCCAGAGCTTGATACCTTAGTGTGCCATTATGAATTCATTGTGACTAATTAGTATGCAGAGTAAATTACATGCCATTCTCAACAGACCCTGTGATGTCTTAGCTGAGTACTTCCTTCCTGTCAGAATGAAAGACAATCCCATCACCCACCCTCAGGATCCAGTTGCCTCTGGGACTTCTCATGACTGATAGCTCTCTCTTCTGTGTCTTCAACCTCTTGCTTTCTCATCAGCTTTTAGCACATCCCAGTCTCTCCCATTTTAAAAAGCTTTCTATCACTTGCAGAATAATGTTTGCATCCTGAGAGTAATGCCCTTTATCTGTAGTTAGACCACTGACCAAAGCCTACAAGTGTGACCTTGCCTTGGTGCCTGCCAAAAAACTGCTTATGACATACTGCTGAATGCCCTACTGCAGTATCAATAATTGAAATGTTTGGGGACATAACGTAATGCTAGATCCCAAAGTCCATCTGCCTCTAATCCTATTTGCCTTGATTCCCTGTTTGCTTTGATCATCCTGAGAGGTCTAACCTCTGCAGACACTCATCACCACCTGAAATCTCCCTTATGTTCTCTGTATGCCTCTAATCCGTCCCAGTCGGCAACCATCCCTTCCATTCCTGTCACTGCTCTGTGATTGGCCATCTCCCTTCTATCGTATTCAGCTCATGCTGATATAGCAAATTACCATAGACTCAGTACTTAAAAATAGACATTTATATCTCACGGTTCTGGAGTCTGGGAAGTCCAAGATCAAGGTGCTGGTAGATTCTGTTCCTGGTGAGAGCTTTCTTCCTGGCTTTTCTCTCTCTCTTTTTCTTTCTTCAAAACCCTATGCTCACACTGTTGGATTCTATAATGCTATTAGTCGGAGTCCCAGCAAGGAAACAAATGGCACACTCACAGAAGGAAAATCCAAGAAGGGCTTTAAAAAGGGAGCATTCAGAAAAAAAAAATAGTGCAGAGAAGAGTACAGGAAACTGGAACTAAAAGCAGAGGTCATCTCAAAGGAGGAAGGAGGGAGTTATTATCAAAACCCAGAACGGGAGACTCTTGTAGGGTTGGCTTCCTGGGGTGATTAGATGAGTGACCTTCAGCCAAGGGACAGTCAGCCTGGGGAATAAGTATTCAGGCCTCCCTACCTCCAATCTCCTGAGAGACTCTCCAGTGGCTGAAGAAGAAACCAGAAGGCAAGGGATCCCTTTGAAGTATTGCATATGGGGGTCTCTGGGGCACAGAGCAAATGCAGAGCTGATCTGATGGGCACGTGGTCTTTAGCGGGTGTAATCATTCTCTTCTCTCCCTCTTTGCTGTCAACTTCCTAGCCTCTCTCCTTCATTCACTGAGGGCTTCCTCACTAGAGCTTTCCCCTTCTTCCCTACTCATACTATCTCTCAGTGACACTGACATTCTGGGACATATCCCATCTGGCATGCTGGCCCCTCAGTTCCTTGACTAATATTTCACCAATCACCCGTTCTTTCCCTCCCCCCTCAGCCTTCCCTTCCCACAGTCCAACCTGGAACTTATCATTGGTAGAAACCACTGCCTTTGAAATCCTCAATTTATCCCAATTCTGCAACCACCTCCCTTCCTAACAGCTCATGGGCTCAAATAATCTCACTGAAAAAATTCTGATCAATTAATTCTCTCCAATTAATCTACCCCAATACTTTCTTACTATCTAACATCCCCCTCCTGTCTTCATGTTCTTGCACAACTCAGAGCCCACGGCTCATCATTATTACTGCTTCAATCTCCTTAATCTTCTTTTTGCTCCTTCTGTCATTTTTGCCTGGTAAAGCCCCACTCTGTGATGACTCAACATCCAGCCACGAGTTCTGTGCTTACATACAGACAGATGCATGTTGCAGGAGGAAAGAGATGCAGTCGGACCAACTGGTTTCCCTTTAAAGAAATCATACAAAACTGCAAGGGAACACTTCACTCTGATAACTCAACTGGGTTTGTCTTATAAATTATTTTCTCACTCTTTGAGTTAACTGTTTTTTTTCCTTTCCTTCTCTCCTTCTTTCCTTTCTCTCGCTTCCTATACTTTCATCCCCACCTTTAACTTTGACTCATATTTCACTTAAACATTGAAATCACTAGAAATTTCTCCATCTTTACACTTCCAAGTTCAGAAACACTCTGATCCTTCATTTGGGCTCTGCACTCGACCTCTTTTAGCTCTCTCACACTCTTTGATTCTTTGATTCCTATACTCAAACTCCAGCTTTGCTTGCTTCTTTCTCTTTCAAGTGGACCACCCCACAGGAATCTTAGCAGTCTTTGGTACCTCCCATCTGAAGGTACGAGAGCCACTCTTCTGAGTTCCCCCTCTTTCTACTTATTTCTCTACCTCCCTTCTTTTGTCTTGACTCCTGACATGCCACTCTATGATTCCCTTCTCCCTATTTGGTAGCTTTTCCTCAAGTTCCTTTCTTGGGGTTTCCTGCAAGGAAATGAGGCTATAAAAGCCAGAAGGTAGTTACTTTTGGAGGCAGAGAACTGTGATTGGTATCAGACACACTGGGGGCTTCTGGGCACCACTAGGTTTCTTTTTCTTGATCTGTGAAATGAGCACAAGAGTGTGTGCCTTGTGATCATTCACAAAGCTAAGCCTATTAAGTAAGTAACATTCAAACTTCTTCATACACATTTGCTCATTTTTTTTCTCTTTTTATCCTTTTAATATCTGCAAGATTTGTGGTGATATTCCCTTCTTCATTTCTAACAGTGAATGGGTGCAAGGCGTGTGTGTGTGTGTGCGTGCGCGAGATTCTCCATTTATTTGGGGGGACAGAATTTATCAGTCTTGCCAGTTTTTCAAAGCTTTGTTGATCTTTATTTTATTTTATTTTATTTTATTTTTTTAGTTTCTTTTTATATTCCATCTTATTGATTTCATTTCTTTTTTTTCTCAAGTTATTTGGCCAATTTGTAATTCTTTTACCTAATTTTTGTCATTGACTCTTAGCTCATTAAAATGTCAGCTTTTCTTCTTTTCCAATATAAACATTTTCAATTATAAATTTCCTTCTATGTTTCATTATCGTTAGCTAAATATTTTAAATTTCCTTGGCGATATCTTCTTTCACATGAGTCACTTAAATATGTATTTCTGAATTCTAATATATGGGGATTATATTCACTTTTTGGTGATTTATTTCTCAACTAATTACACTGTGATTAGAAACATTCTGTGTACTGTTTCATATTTTTGATATATGTTAAGACCTTCTTTGTGCCTCCACATATGGCCAAATTTTATAAAGGTTTCAAACTTGCTTGAAAAGAAGATACAGTCATCATTGTTGGGTGCAGGATTATATATTTATAGAACTGTCTCCATTAGTTATTAATTATGCTGTATAAATCTTATGTATGCTTATTTATATTTTGTCTGCTTGTTTTGTTGAAAATATTAAAAATCCCATATGATAGTGTATTTCTTGGTTTTCCTTGTATATATGCATATTTAAAAAATCTTCTGAACCCACATTAACATATACACACAAATGTAAAATTTGTTTTGTATTTCTGATAAACTGTAGCTTTTATTATTATGAAGGAAAACTTTTTTGTTCAATGTCTACATTGTACATCCTTTTTATTATCACTACTTTTTCTGATTTCTTATATTGCATGTCTCTTATAAGTAACTTATAGTTGTTATCATTGTTGTTTTTTATCCAATCTTAGAGTCTCTGTCTTTATCTGAATCTTTTCATCCATTTACACTTAATATAATTAACAGTATATTTGGGCTAAAATTCTCCCTTATTATGAATAATCTATTTGTTGAATCTATTTTACATGTCTTCTGTTGTTTCCTTTTTACCTCTTTTTGTATTGATAATTTTTATGATATTTTCCCATTATTTGAAGTTACACTATTTTTGTTACTTAATTATTACTCTAGAAGTTATAACATGCATACTTATCAAGGTCTAATGGCAATTGATATTTTTCCTCTTCTTCCAGTTAACATAAAGATCTGAGAAGATGTTTTCTCCGTGTATCCCCTACCTGCCCAAAACTATGGCCACCATGTATTTTATTTCTCTTTGTATAGAAAATAAGCCCCATAAGACATTATTGTTCCTTGTTTCAGAGTATTTGCTTACATTAAATCTTTTACTTATCACTTTATTTGTTCTTCATTTCTTCCAGCATCTCTGGCCTTCCATTATGTGAGCATTTTCTTTCTTCCTGGAGGATGATATTTGTTGCTTTCTTTAACAATGGTTTTTGAATGGAGAATGTACTATACCCTCCATGATTCTTAGCCATATCTTTGTCTGTGTGTGTAACATGCTGTAATAGTTATTTTTTCCTGTTCAGAGTCTTAACCTTGGCTTGATCCACTCTTAAACCTGTACCTCTAGTTCTTAATTTCACTTGCATGTTTAAATTCTAGAATTCTGCATATTTACTTTTATTTCTGTATCTCATATCATTTCATGTTTTTCTGTTCTCTATGAAAATTTTTGAGTTGGCTTTTATCTCTTTTAATAATAATAAGGATATTTCTTTTACTTGATAGATTTTAATGATAGATTCTAACATTTTCCACCAATATCTAGCTCTGCTTCCTGACATAGGATTATACTTACCTATCATGTGTGACCACGGGAACAGAAATGTTGTGTGTCACTTTTAGGCAGAAGTTTTTAAAGTCAGTACATGCTTCACCATTCCCTTCCTTCCTTTTGTTTTGGTTATTGGTAATGTTTCAGAGAGTGACTCTTCTAATCAGCCTGCAACCCAGAGTGAGGACAATAAAGATGGGAGTCAGTGCCACCATCCTGCTTGTGATGGACATGTAAATGTGGCACAGAAAGAAACATTTGTTGTCTTAAGCCACCGGAATTCTAGGGTAGTTTATTACTTTAGTGTAATCAGATCCATCTTGTTGAAAAGGAAATTGGAATCAAGATTGGAGTGCTATTTTAACAAACAACTCTAAATATGTGGTTTTGGTTTATGGGGTAGGCATTAGTTTGCAAGGAAACTAATAACGGAGGTTAAAAGCATTGTAATCCATGTTATGTGGTGGCAAATTACTTAGTGAAATGGTTGCCTGTGTTAACTTAGAAGGCAAATTATATGCCTAATAAATTTGTAGCTTTATGGGAAAACACTTAGCAGCATGTGTTGGCTGCTGTTGACTGCATTAGAAAGTTTATTATAAGAAAGAGACAAGATCAGAACAATATCAGCTGATTTGCAAGCAAGAATGAAAAAGAACAGAGATAGTATATTCAGGGACTTGTACTTGAAAAAAGAAAAATATTTCCCAAACTGAAACATTGAAAGATAAAATTGAGGAATTCTTTGAATGTCAAAGACTAAATAAAACTCCATCTTAAGGTAAGGATCAAATAAAGAGTCCGTTTGTCACCCTGGTTGTTAAAATTCCTGGATAGATTAACATTCTCCCAGTAAATACTTTTAGTTGGACAAATGGCTCAAGAAAAAGAAACTGTGTGTGGCTCTCCCACTGATGCCTTATGAACACAAGGGAGCTGCACTTATACTGATGATGGGCCACGGGACGAGAAAACTGATTGGAAGAAAATAGATAGGAAGCTGCTTAAGTTTTGAGGGAATTAAACTATACAAACAGCCACCAGCTTGGACTTAAAGAGATTACCATTGGTGCTTAAGAAACCACTTAGACACCTGCCATTTATTCATATTTTGAAACCTAATCCCCAGTGGGATGGTATTTAGAGGTGGGCCTTTAGAAAGTGATTATGTCATGAGAACAGAGATCTCATGAATGAGATGGATGCCCTTATGAGAGAGACTCCTGGGAGATCCCTTCCTCCTTCTGCCATGTGAAGACACAGTGAGAAGACAGCTGTCTATGAATAAGGAAGAGGGCCCTCCCCAGACACTGACACTGCCAGCACCTTGACCTTGGACTTCTGGCCTCCACAACTGTGAGATATAAAGTTATGTTAATAGGCCACCCAGTCTATGGTGTTTCATCATAGCAGCCTGAACAGACTGGAACAGCACCTTTATTTCCACCAGAAGGAAGCAGGCTGAGAAGCTCAGTTCTCATGGAAAGTGTATTCTTCAGTGCTCTCTCAAGTAGTGGTCAAGGGTGGTAATAGAACAAAAAGGGGTTCTGGGGCTCCTGGGGAGCTTGGTTGGTTGAGCATTTGACTCTTGATATTGGCTCAGGTCATAATCTCATGGTCATGGGTTCGAGACCTGCATTGGGCTCTGTGCTGACAGTGTGGACCCCGCTTGGGATTCTCTCTCTCCCTCTCTGCCCCTCCCCCACTCATTCTCTCTCTCCTCTCTCTCTCTGTCTCTCTCTGTCTCTCTCTGTCTTTCAAGATGAACAAACATTAAAAAAAGAAAAAAGAAAAAAGAGAGCTTCTGTTGAGGTGAGCCAAGGGGCATGGAGAGTGATGGGCTGGGAAGTACTCCTAGAGAGGAGAGCACATCCCATTCCCGGAATATGGGGTCCTCATAGCCTCTGCTCAGCAGGATCTTGAATTTGCTCTCTACTGGTGACTTTTCTGTGTGTGTGTCTCGTCTCTCAATCTCTCTCTCTTTTCCCTCTTTTAGTGTAAGACAGCGTGCCAGTATTATCCTCTCCCACTCTCTTTGGCGAGTGTGAGAAACAGAACTTTTCTCTCTTTAGTTCCTGAGTCTCCAGATCAAGAAAAGCCACATCTAGATGGGACGTAGAACCTACTGCATATCACCCAGACGTCCTGGCTTTGGGCAGCGATTGGATGAGAGTTTTGAATATCTCCCTTGGCGAGGATTGAACGTACTCTGCCATGAGAAGGAAGAGGAAAGCAGATACTTGGTGTCCAGCAGGGCCAACTTGAAACGTTGTATTACTAGTGGCCAATCTCTGGTTTTCCGTCTTGTGAGAGGGTTGTATATACCATGTTGTCAAACCTAGGTGTGGTCATAAGAATGGCAATAGACAATGTGAGCAGAAGTGATGTGTGTCACTTCTAAGAAGAAAATTTCATTTCTTTTTTAGTTCATTTATTTATTTCAAGAGAGAGAGAGAGAGAGAGAGCACAAGTGGAGGAGGGGCAGAGAGAAGGAGAGAGAGAGAATCCCAATCAGGCTCCACATTGTCAGTACAGAGCCCAATGCAGGGCTCGAACCCATGAACTATGAAATCATGACCTGAGCCGAAGTCAGATGCTTAACCGACGGAGGCACCCAGACACTGCTAAGAAGAAGCTTTTAAAGCTAGTGCATGCTTTTCCATGCTCTTTGTCTTCCTGCCACAGTTACTGGAAATATTCCAGAGAGCAACTACGCTGCCATACTAGGTCAGTTTTCATGGTCAAGTACTGCATTGGGGATTTAATGTACAGTGTGCTATGTATCACTGCAGCTTGTAAGAACCAGCAATGCCATCGGTTCTGGTCTGGACAGTGGTCCAGGGAAGTGCTGCAAGGAGGTAGCCATTAGGCAGAATGAGGGAGAATATAGAGGAGAAACAAAGATCTAAACAAAAATCTTCCTGCTCACCTTCTGAAGGCCTAAATTCCAACATGCATTTGAATCGAATGCTAAGAAAGACCACTAACAAAATCAACAATCAGAATGTGAATTTAATCCATATGACATGTATTTTATAGGATAATCTAACAGAGACTTCAATGTGAGTATGTTTAAGATGCTTAAATAGAGAAAACCATAACTCACATTAAGCACCTCCAAGAAATCATGAACCAAACACATAAAGTAAGAAGGGATCAATATTTTCCGTGTTAGAATTTCCAGGAAAAAGAGAAAGGAGAGAAATGGCAAAGAAAAATATCTAAAGAGATAAATATGAAGAAGTTGGGAATTTAAGAAGTGCATACACTGTATCAAGTAGGCTCAATAAAAATAAATCTACCCATAAGCACATCACAAAGAAACAGCAGATCATCAGAAAAAGAGAAAATCTTAAGAGTTATCAGAGAGTAAAAATGAACCATGTACCAGGCCCTATGGCAGTCTCAACACACCCTCGTCTCAGAGAACATTACTTTTAAATGAGAATAATAATAATAAAAAGAAAATAATACAGGAACCAAGGACATACAGATAATAAAAACAATAGAAATTTTAATAGATGGATAATTAAAAGAGCTTAAAAATAGTTGGGATAGGGGCGCCTGGGTGGCTCAGTCGGTTGAGCACCCGACTTCGGCTCCGGTCATGATCTCACAGTTTGTGGGTTTGACCCCCGCATCGGGCTCTGTGCTGACAGCTCAAAGCCTGGAGCTTGCTTCAGATTCTGTGTCTCCCTCTCTCTCTACCCCTCCTTCACTCACACTCTGATTCTCTCTGTCTCAATAATAAATAAACATAAAAAAATTAAAAAAATAGCTGGGATAATTGAATAGCAAATAAATGAATAGCTTAAAATAACAATGTACTTTATGATGTTTTTCCATAAGAGCCTGGTTTTAAACATACAGATATAACCTTGCCGAGTGCAAAGGGTTAATGAAGCATTTTACTCATTACTTGCTGGTTAACTTGCTCATTTTCCATAATTCCAATGTGGTTGGAGGTGGTGGACAGGAGTAAGAGAAATGTTGTGTTGGCCTTGGAAAAACTATTTAAAAGCCAAACTTAATAGGATTTTACTCAGCCCCATCGGGTGGAAACAGTCCAAACCATAGCACATCCTTACTTTCCTGACGCCAGTGTTTCCCTTTCTGCAGTCAGCACTGTATCTCTTAGTTACTTTTTAGACATGACAAAAAATGTTCAGAAGGAAAAATTAAGCTCAAATAGTTTTGTGTATGTGTGTGTTCATTCAATTTACATGTCAGAAAGAGAGAGAGAGAGAGAGAGGGAGAGAGAGAGGGAGAGGGAGAGGGAGACAGGGAGAGAGAGAATTAACTAAGATGTTGGAATTTTTAAACTTTCATTGGTTAGTCCTCACGTAGACTAAGCCGAAATATTCTAGGGACGCAGGTTTTCTAACACGGCAGAGGCTGGCCAAATTTCGAATGAATTGGCTGGTTACAGGCTGCAGATAAAATCAGCAGGCATGCATGACACAGATTTGCAAATCTTTTGAAAATAAATAGAACTATTAATCCTCAAATACATTAGCTACAGACCAGCGGTCCACTCTGCTTTTGGTTTCAATGCTGACTTTTACATGTTCAGGTAAATATTTTTCATGTGCAGAAATCAACATATAACAGGTTGGAGAGATGTGGTGCTTGAGAATAGACTCTGGTACAAAGACTTTAATATATCCAGTGATTAGCACTCAGGTTTTAAGGAAAGACAAAAAATTTATTTAGAGTACCGTCAGGCACATTATCCTCTGGGCTAACCAATTAGAAAAAGGTGGAAAATGAGCCACACTCTAAATTTCAAACTCCATACTGTTTTCAAACCTTAACCATTCCTTCTGAATCTGAGTGTATCATCTTCGATCAATCTTGTGTGTCTCAACATTCTTCTCTCAAGAAGAGTCTCCTTGGTCTTGTGGGAAATTCTCACGGGTCTCCTTCGTCTTACATGTACTGGTCAGAAAGGCCAAGAGTCCAGTGCTCTGTACAAATCAGAAAAAAAAAAAAAAGTCTCCTGTAGGTGGTCCAATTAGCAAAAAGGCACCACCGCTTTTAGGCTCACCGGTCAGAAAAAGCACACCCTCTGTGCTGACCAATTAGAAAAATGAACTACCTTTGGAGGACCGAGGATGAAAAGTCAGTCCCAGTGTCAACCAATTAGAAGAGACGCAGGCTGATGCCTACGGCACTGCTTTAATACATGGAGCGTAGTTTGCCCTTTCGTACAGTCTCACGCTCCCTGGTTAACTGCCCTTTTCGTTTCAGTGTTCAAGGAATAAATGATCACCTTTTCTGTAACTAGTGGTGGTTTTTTCCCAATGTGTGGGGAAAAAAAAAACTAAAATATCGTTGATGGATTTTGTTTTCAATTTTAGTTTTGCTCTCAAATTCAACTTGAGATTTTGGTGCCTGCTGCTGCCAGTGTTTGTAATGTAACGTCATAAAGATGGTGTAAGTATTATGTTTAGTGACATAAGTTTGCTATAACAGTTTATCGTGTGGCTCAGTACTGAGCTTCAAGACTTCCTTCCCACCTTGAAAAGCTTATGTGAAAATATTGCTTAAATGGAATAAAATATCATACTCAATTTACTAATGGAGCTTCAAAACAAACACAGCCCAAACTTGGAAATGCTTACCTAAAGTATGTGCTTATTTAAAAAGTTAAAAAAAAGTTTAAAGAATAACCTAATGTGTATCAGAGCTTAAACAATATCTTGACTGAAGGAAAGTGGTTGATAGGTTAAAATATGATTTTTGTATATTTTTATTCCAATTTTATCCAAGTTATACATTCCTTGAATATAACCTAAAATATTGGCCTGGATATGTTTGATTAATTACTTATGTATTGTTTATTGCTACAGTTATCTTAAAAAAAAAACCCCAGCTAATGCTAAGTAATAATTATCTTGAGCCATTAAACATATGTGTATATATTCTATTATTTATGTCATTCAGACAAGTAATAAAGTATAAGTGCATTATTGTCCTGATGCCAATAATACATTAAACCAAATTAATGTTCAAACACAGTATTTTAAGCATTTTTCACACCTGCATGGACAGCAGTTCAATTATGTGCACTTAAATCTACAATATTGTAAATGTTCATGAGAATGTCTGTTGATGTGGACAATGACATGGTATTTTTTTCTCATAGCGTAATCTTCAGAATCTAAATTTTCGTGGAAATCACATATTCAAGACACAAATAATTAAACATGTACACATTGAGATTACTAGGGTGCTGTATTAAGCAAGTTAAGTATCTTTGATTTTTGACCTCTAGAAATTTATGGTCCAACAAACTTGTGTCATTCATTTTTTGGAGTGTAAATTCTCTCAGTTGGCATTTTTCTTCATTTACTTTGTAATCTAAATGTTTGTATAATGACACTTTTTTTGAATTGCAATTTTTACATTAATTTTGATAAGTTGCTTTATGAAAGGCACATTTTAACTTACTGACAGGAAATTTTGGCTTACCAGTAAAATAATCCTGTGAATTTTCTTACATAAGAATTGAATTTGATTTTATGAACCTCTTTTTTGAGGAAATATAAGAAGTAAGCCCAACTAAGGAATTTTCTTTCAATTCAAAGTGCCTTTCAGAAGTCCATGTTGGGTAGGGTGCTCAGTGAATATTTATAGGAGGAAATAATCTATGTTCATATAGTTTATATTTTATTTATTTTTAAAAAATGTTTATTTATTTTGAGAGAGAAAGAGTGTTGGGGGGGGCAGAGAGAGAGAGAGAGAGAGATAGAAAGGGAGAGAGAGAGAATCCCAACAGGCTCTGTGCTGTCAGTTCAGAATCCAACCTGGGGCTGGATCCCATGCATAAGACTGACCTGAGCTGAAATCAAGAGTCAGGGTCTCAATCAACTGAGCCACCCAGGTACCCCAGTTTATATTTTTAATAGTGTGTAATAAAACATGTGGATCCTGGATTGAAGGTCTCATTGTCATACTAGATACTTAGACATCAAACAAACTATCACAAACTCAGTGAAAATTCTTTATCAACAGACACCAATTACCTTAAACGCTTAGATCCTAGGCAGAGAAAATACAGTGTCTCCATCTGGGGTTAATCAGGAAAACGGAAGCCATTTGATGCATTCTGATTTCAAAGTGATTTAAAGGTTTATTTATTTTTGAGAGAGTGAGCAGGGAAGGGACAGACAGAGAGAGAGAGACAGGGGATCTGAAGTGGCCTCCCAGTTGATAGCAGTGAGTGAACCCTGAGATCATAACCTGAATTGAATTTAGATGCTCAACTGACTGAGCCGCCGACATGCCCCTGATGTCAAAGTGTTTTAGAGGCACCTGAGTGGCTCTGTTGGTTGAGTATCCAACTCTTGGTTTTGGTTTAGGTCATGATCTCATGGTTCATGAGTCCCAGCTCCTGCTTCTGATCATCTGTCTCCCTCTCTCTCTGCCCCTCCCTTGCACTCTCTCTCTCTCTCTCTCAAAAATAAATAATAAAAATAATAAAAACCCGAAAAACAAAAAACGAAATGTTTTAAAATGGAAATTGGGGATTTAGGGCTGTTGGAAAAGTTGGAACTCAAGGTCAGGTAAACTCTCACCCATTATCTTAGCCTGAAGCGCTGAAGCGGGCCCTCTCAATAGCGGACTGGGAGTCTTAGTAGAGAGATGGTTCTTACAGGTGCACCAACAAACCATCGTGAATGGCCACTGGCCACTGGCCAGCAATTGCCTTCAGAGAATTGACCTTTCCTCTTGCTTCCAAATCTCGTTGGAGGGCCCCTCATTGGAGAGAACTAATCTGGGACCACACAGAAAAGGTATTTTGGGAAGTGGGTTCCTGGTTTCTCCAGGTAAGTTTGGCATGGGCACTGGCAGTTGCTGAGCAGACCATACTCAGCTCACCATGCAGAGGGCTGCCCCTCTTCGCACCAGGCATGGATTCGATAATGTTAATTCTTATTCCCCATTTGTACAAATTTTACAAAGTGAACTGTTTTCTGGGATAAATAATATTCTGAACTTTTGAATATAGAAGTCTCTTCCCAAGTTGAGAAAGTTCAGTGGACAAATTTCTCCTGTAAATTAAAAAAATTGTATATCCAACTGTTGTATGCAAGAGTTCTAGGGATTAAGGAACAGGATCCTATTACAGAAAATGTAGTTTCCCATGAGAACACTTTAAAACGTAGATGACAATGGTTTTCAACTGGGGTACACTTCCTTAGGATAAGGCATAATACAATTTTGAGCTAATGGGGAGAAGGTAGCGTGTAGTTTGAAGTAGTCTGTAAAAAAGTTGCCATTGCTTTGATTTGGTTTTAGTCAAGATATTTAATTCATATCGAAATTAAATCATGCTAAACAAGGTTTCATATGTTTTTACATAGGGGGCATGGTTGTAAGGGTCTGGAGACACTGATATGGTGGACCATCTGCCGAGCACCTCCAATTATTCCTGGCCAATCCTGCTTGTTTAAGGTCAACTCCCACCTGCCTCAGAGGATGCAAAGAAGGGTCTCCTGTACTCTTACTGAAGTTGTGGAGGAAACTGGGGCTTTACTGCCAGGCATAGTTAATCCATACGGGCTGAGATAAAATTCCCTTAGGTGAGAAAGGAAGCTTTGTGGCATTTTGCCAAGAGAAGCTCATATTTCTGAGATCTCAGGGGAATCCACCTGCTTTTGCCTGTCTCTCTTGGCAGGTTCCTCACTGTTTTATGATTAGACTCTCTGAACATGATAGGAACAAAGATGGGGATTTTTCTCAAATATTATTTCCTAGTATTTGGGGGTCCCGGAAGGTAATTATTAATCCTGCCTCTTTTCTCCACTTCTGAGTTCGGATTCAATTAGGGAATATGGCCACACAAGCTAGAAAGATAGAAATAAATGTTAGTTTTATTACCGATGAGGTTGTTTTGGGGAATGAAAAGTAACCTGTGGACAATAATTGGCCTCACCAAATATTACCTTCACATCTGGAAACTTCAATGACCACTCAAGGAAGAGTCTGATTCTGTAAAGTGAGGCACATTTATCCAGAACCTCTGTTTTCTCTCTACAACCCTGTATTGATTTGAGGTTTTACAGAGGATGTAGTAGAAGTAATTTATTGGGGAAAGAATATAGCAGATGAGTGGGGAATGGATACGGGGAAGGGGAGAGGGCCAACAGTATGTTGATAAACCAACAACCCCAGTGGGAGACTGTCTTAATCCCACAGGGAAGCTCTGGGAAAGGATGGAAAACACATGCCTCATCATTGTCCCCCCCCCCTCCCCAAGAGGTAAGAATGCTGGGGTATTTCATCATGGAGAACATGGAGAAATTCTCTTAGGGAGTGTTAATTCCCAAGCTTTGCTATGAGTACCTGGAGAGAGGGGCCTTCCATGTGGACAAAAATTCCTCAGGTTCAGAGATGGAGATACTAGAAGCTGGAAATCAAACAAAACACCCTGATATGGCAGGATGAAAGGGATCTATATGGGTCACTGACAATGTCTGCTCCAAGCCCCCTAAGGAGTACAGACCTGCTTCTAGAAGACAGGCTGTGGACTCTGAGGCAGACCCAATGCTTCCCACAGAGAGGAGCTGAAGGACAGGAGTCCGAAAACTTTTTTTTTTAATGTTTATTCATTTTTGAGAGAGAGAGGGAGAGAGAGCTCGTGAGAGCGAGTGGGCACGAGTGGGGGAGGGGCAGAGGGAGGAGGACAGAAGATCTGAAGTGGGCTCTGCACTGACAGCAGGGAGCCTGATGTAAAACTCGAACTCACCAACTACGAAGTCATGACCTGAGCTGAAGCTGGAAGCTGAACCGACTGAGCCACCCACGCGCCCTAGGAGTCTGCAAACTTTATGTAGGCAGGCAGCTCCAAATAAAGAGAGAGAAGGGCCTGGGCCGCTTAGGTCATTCTTTCTTCATTAAGAAATTGAGAGAGGGCAGAGAGAAGGACTGCAGTTGCCGTTCTAGACTGTTCCCTCCAGGGGAGACGAGCAGAGGTCTTCTGTACCACGAGTCAGCATGGGAACATGAGGAGAGGAAGAAAATGGTACTAATGAGTAGTCCAGTGATGTGAAATTTAGAAGCATTCCTTAAAAAGTGATAATGTTAATAACAACAATAGAGAAGGAATAGGTGTGCAAACAACAAAAGGCACCATCTTTCTGAGAAGAGTTTACAGGTAATTATAGACACGGAGGTCCCCGTGTACACATTGGTCTTCTTTTCCTCTTTCTGACCTACTCTGTCTTCCCAACACTTTGCCCTCTTTCTTCTCCTTTCAGTGATCAAAGCTTTATTGTTAATGGTCCTAAGCTCTAAACTGTCATAGGTTACATCTGACGGGCAGGGAGCAGGACAGAGAAGGAGACAAAGGGAGTAAGATCTGACAATGAGATAAGCAAGAGAGTTTATAAAAAGCAGCTAAGAGATCAGTAGTGGCTTCAGTGAATGGAAAGGAGAATCACAGGCTGTGAATAAAGCGATCGGTAATACGTGATGTACTTGTGTTCTTCATCCTTTTAGCATAAGTACCCCAAATATAAATGTGTTGTTATTAATTGTAGACCAGTCCATCAGATAGTAGAGAGAATAAGCTGTGACGAATTCACACCAAGTACAGTGGCTCAAAATAACGGTTTCCTTCTCTGTCATCTGAAGAGCAGAGGTAAGTGGCAGTCAAGGACAGGTCGGCTGAGGGGCACCTGGGTGGCTCAGTCGGTTGAGAGTCCCACTTCGGCTCAGGTCATGATCTCATGGTTCGTGGGTTCGAGCCCTGCATCGGGCTCTGTGCTGACAGCTTGCTCAGAGCCTGGAGCCTGTCTTCGGATTCTGTGTCTCCCTCTCTCTCTGACCCTCCCCTGCTCACGCTGTCTCTCTCTCTCTCTCTCAAATAAATAAAACATAAAAAAAAAAAAAAAGGGATAGGTCGGCTGTTCTAAGTTTCTTCTCTCTTGGCACTTTATTCCTGGGGGGTGTTCTTGTCTGTGCTGTCAAAGCTGCTCCCACCATTACTTTCAGCTCATAGAAAGGACAAAAGAGAGAAGTGAAGATGGGCAACTGTCTCTGAAGAACGTGACCAGGAAGTGGCAGTTGAACACATCACTTCTGCTCACATCTCATTGGTCAGAATCCAGTCACGTGACCGTAAATTCTCTTCTCCACCTGGGTACCCATGTGCCCTTCCAAAACTGTGGTGGCGGGTGGAGTTTTATTACTAAAAGAAAGAATGATATAGAAAAGTAACTAGAGGGAACCATTAGAAAAAGCTTGTGAAGACGTTACAAAGACTTTCACAAAGACCAATTTCATGAAAGTTCAGATGTTCTATATTAAAATAAAATGTGTACTTTATTGTGTTCTGAAATTCTGGTCATTATACTTACCTTTAGGTTAGTCAACTATGTTTTGCGAAAGGTAGGTTTAGTTTTCAGATGTATTTGGTTAGGAGTAATGGGTTTATTTGACCTCAGTCTAATGAAAAACACAGTCTTTTCTACCTAAACAACTCGGCTTTTGCTGTATAATTCTTATAGTTATGATGAGACTTTCCTCATTTTATCTTTACTTACATGTGTTTCGAAGCTTGCATTGATTTTCTGATACTTTTAGTTTTTGTCAACTGATATTGATTTCTAGCATGGCAAAGGGTAAGTAACAATTTTGATGTCTTCCAAAACAGAACTTAAATAATGGTCTGAACTCAAGCCAGTGTAAGGATGTTCAGATTTTCCCTAACCTGGAGGCCCCCAGAGACATCTGTTGACTTCTTTATTGAGTAACTAATTTTATGAGTTAGCATGCGACATGGACTCCTGTATACTTACTTTCATAGGGTCAATGCTCAATAAATATTGGTTGAATAACTGAATTGGATGACTTAGAGGTCATCAGAAATTGCAAGTCCTTTGGACCAAAAATAACCTGAATCAGGGTTAGGCCATCTTTCCCAGACAAAAATAGTTGGTACTTTGTTTGTTTGCTTAATAATGTTAATAATAGCCTATGTAACATGAGTATATAACGTATCAATAAATATAGAAAAGAACTACAGGAATCTCATACATTGTACTAAAATATTTCTCTTTCTCTTAAGTAGCATAAAAGATGAGAAGCAACTAACACAGTGCCTGGCATAATAGATTCTCAATAAATAGTAGTCACAGTTAATTACCTTTGATGTTGTTTCTTAGGTTATAGGACAAAGATGTAATAAGCTTTCCATCAGTATTGAGCAAAACACACCATAGCTTTCTTGCAGTAATTCTTTATTTTAGGAGGGATCAAATTCATGGCTATAATGTAAAGAAGAGCGTCCAGTTTGGAAAGGCAAGGAGAACCAGTATGAGAAACGTTCTCTTTACACAAACTTAGCCTGTGAAAAGTTCCAATAATTACAGAATATCTGCCCAGACTTTACTTGTGAGAGACCTCGGGGAACTCAGCAGACTTTTACAGAACCTTAGAGCTATGTGAGTTCAGAAGAACTCTTTGGAGAAGATTTTTTATTCAACTGTTTCTCTGGCACCTGTCCAGGGTTAGTATATTGGGATATTCTGGAACCCACGACAGGACACCAGAATGTGGTAGTAGCAGCATGAGGTGTTTGTCTCTGATTGATTAATATCAAAATGCTTTCCTAATTATTTGGCGGTGCTATCCCATTTTTCCTCTTTCAAAAAAAAATTCTGTTCTTCATTTCTTTTTTTCAGCCTGCTTCTAAGTCATTTGGCATTAAGTTCATGGACTCTTAGTAGTCCCTCTTTCTTTACTTCCTAAACTTTATTTAGACTGCAGTTAATCTTGGTAATTTCTTTGAGCTTTATGACATGATGTTTTGGCACATTGAGGGCATCGCTATGTAACTTCCCAGTTTCTTAACTTTAATAGAATTTACTTGTTTTACATTCTTTTTCTATCTTACCTAAAACGGACTAATGTTTCCCAAAAGGGTTCTGGATATTGGATGCAAAGTTTGACATCTGAAAACACCTCCTAGATATTAGAAAACTGCAGCAGTGGGAAAGTTATTACATTTTTTAAGTTTTTTGATAACTAATAATCAAGGAATTCACCTTCTTTAAAGTCAGTTTCATCTCTCATTCCCCAACTACATAAATCTATAGCTCTTTGTTTATAAGATAGCTTGATATCCTATACAGTAAAGGCAGGAGTTTTAATTTTTTGGAATTAAAATGGTGCTTCTAAAAATATATTTTTAAATTAGTTAAATTTTTTACATCAATTTTCCATAAAATGGAAATAAGTTGTCATAACTTTATTTACTTAACAAGAGTGAGAATGGCCAATTTACCTTTTCAACACTCACATCATAAAGCTGTTGAAATGCTAACATTTAATAATTTGAGTAGTGAGCCCATTGGAGCTTGTGATATTATTCTTTGTAATAGTTTGTATTATTTTATACATTGTATTTTTCCCTCCGAATAAGACAAAATCTTTAGTTCTGCCCTAAGTCTTGATTTTCTGAGAAAGTAGGAAGCTGGGTTGTAGTGGTGAAATAGAAAATCTGTCCATTTTTGTTAGGTTAGATGGTGATGATGGGTGACGAGCTTGTATGTTAGCGTGGATGGGAAGGAAATGAGGGTGAATTTAATGCTAGTTCAATTAATGGGTGCAGAAACAAGCAATGAATTCGTGTGTAATCTAAGCAGGTTCTTTCTGTTCAAAAACATTATTCGAAGATAATGGATTGTCTATCTAGAAAAGGCATAACATTTCTCATGTACAATGACCCTCTCCCCCAGAATTTATTTTGCCACCTAAATTTTAGTAGTTGTTCCTTTAACAGGCTATTTCTGCAAGTGCATATTTGTCATACACCTAGTCTATATTTTTGCAAACAGCACTTTAAGTAGCTTTCAAATCATAAGAACTAAAGGAGCTTGAGTTTTCCTTAATGTTTTAGATGCTTTAAGGTGCTATTCTTGGGAATGTTAAGTAAGGTGGAGCTCATTTTGGCCCTGAGGAGTGGTACCAAACTACTGTTTGTCTTTAAACCCCTTCCCTCTCCTGTATTTTCTGAGGTTTACTAATTATAATTGTTAATTCTCCTTTTCAGAATTCACTTTCAACAGAAGGCTCTGTTAGATGGCTCCAGGAGCGAGCTGCCGGCCGACTCATGCTGGGCAGAAGGAGGGAAAGGGTCCGGGGCTGGGGCTGGGGCTGGGGCTGGGGCTGGGTGCCGGCGGTGGGGGACTTCCAGGGGGAAAGTAGCGGAGGACTGCAGTGACACTGCCCTCCCCGGGCGGGTTGAAGCATCTCACTGGTGACGGGTCTGAAAGCACGTGGCTACGTCATGGAAAGCCAGTCTTTTCAATGCAAACTTCAACTCCTCCTCCTCCTCCCTCTAATGCCTGTAACTCACATCCGAGGCTGGGCGAGGAATCCGGAGGGGAGATTTTCCTCATGCTCACCGTTGTTGGAAACTGGGAGAGTGACAGGAAGGAGGAAGGGGATCCGTGTCGCTCTCTACCTACTACCGGCCTGACCAGGGGAGGGGGCACCTGGATTTGCATCTTTTCTTCGTGGTGATTGAGAACTGCAGGTTCAATCCGATCCCACTGAGCACTGGCGATTGATTATTTAAAAAAAAAAATCGACACTGGGAGAAGGGAGGCTCTGTCTTCGGCTGTCAGACTCGATCTCGGAGGTGGTATTTGGTGTGTGTGTGTGTGCTGGTGTTTTTTTTTTTTTTTCTTTTTTTTTCTTCTTTCTTTCTTTCTTTCCTTTTTTTTTTTTTTTTCCTTCTCTCCTAGGGGCTACACAATGGCAGTCTTCTCTCAGTGAGATGAATCCTGCTTTGCCTTCTGCAGACCCACCCATCCTCAGAGCAATCAAGTAAAAGGCTATGGTTTTCTCTTTGGGGATCTTTTGTGCATTACTGTTCTCTCTGATTAGTTCTGGTCTCTGTTGGGATTTCTTTGCATTTTTGTTTGGCTTCATGCTGAAAAAGGATTTTTTTTCCAACCCTTCGGTAATAATCCAGTGGTGATCGAGGGGGATAAATCATTCACCCTGGCCGAAAAAAAACAATCACTGAGAAGTCTCAAAGAAATATACCACGTGAGGGGAAAAAACTGGGAGAAGATCCGGAATATTATCGTTTTTCCTATGGTAAAACCGGTGCCCCTCTTCAGGAGAACTGATTTCAAATTATTATTATGCAACCACAAGGATCTCTTCTTTCTCAGGGTCTCTAAGCTGCTGGATTGCTTTTCGCCCAAATCAATGTGGTTTCTTTGGAACATTTTCAGCAAAGGAACGCATATGCTGCAGTGTCTTTGTGGCAAGAGTCTTAAGAAAAACAAGAACCCAACTGGTAAGCAAAACATGCATCATGTTATGTTTTTCCTCATAATAACCTGTCTGTTGCTCATTGAGCTAGAGCTGCAGTTCTGCTATGCAGAAAGGCAGGGGAAACAGAGAAGGAAGCAGGACAGTGTTGCATATAGAGGTGTTGCATGGGTAAACAAGTAACAGCTGGATCGGTGTCTCTGAGCCCGAAAACCATGATCAGCCTCCCTTGGCTGTGACACAATCCATCACTAGGAGGGAGGAGGAAACTTTTTTTTTTTTTTTTTTAATGTATTTGGTTGCCCGTGTTTGGAGGAATATTTGAAGGGCTGTGGCTTAAGGTTTTGCCCGAGGCAGCTGAAGCTTCGGCGGGTGCCGGAAGGAACCGCGAGCTCCTGCTACTTGGGCTGCGGGTTCAGGGACGTAGCTCGGTGCCGAGAACCTGCTCGAGACTTTCGGATTAGCTTGCACAATATTCGCCACCCCATCACCTTTACCAAAGTAAAAGAGGCCCTGTCCCTCGCGGCCCCGCTCCTCCGTCAGCCCCCGCCTCCCTCCCCCGTCTCGCTCTCCGTGCACGAGTATTAACTCCTTCCCCCGTCTGCCTCCGACTCCTCCTGCCGCTGGGGACACTTGAGCTGGGCTTCTGCCGGGGGGAACCCCAGACCGAAGGGACAGGCTCAGCCCCTCTACTATATGTAATTTAACGCCCCCCCTCCTTTAAAAAGCAGTATCAAAACCCTGCGCCTGAGTCGCACGGGTGCGGGCGAGCCGGGCCGTGGGTCCCAGCTTCAGGCTCTGGTGATCATGCGCCCCTCTTCCAAAGGCTCCAACCGGGAAACTTGCAGGGCATTACATAAGAAATGCAAATGCAGGTGAATCGGGGAGTCGAGTCCCGGGGGTTCACTTCCCGGTATCCCCGTCTGAGGCGTTTGGGGGCGGCCGCGAAGCTGTGGGCGAGGGAGGCCAGGCCGGAGGGCTGCGTGGTGGTGGCGGCGGCGCGCCGACGAGGAGGTTGGGCGCAGCCAGTCTGGGAGCCGCGCGCGTAGGCAGCGGGGGTGTGTGGCGTCCCCGGGTTCAGTTCAGGCTGGGGAGGGCCCGGGGGCCGGGTGTTGGTGTCTGGGGCCGCGCTGGGGGTGGGGGGGGGGCGGGGGCGGGGCACCGGCCGTCCTGCAGTGGTGGCCGGGGCGCTGGAGGCTCCTGACGCTGGCACTGCGGTGTAGTAGATCATGGCTCCCCGCGGCCGCCCTGACACCCCAAGCTCCGCCGGGGGCCGCGCTGGCACCCGGAGCCCCAGCGGTCGGGCAGCAAGTGGCCGCTGCCTCCCTGCCTCCGAACCTTGCAAATGCAGCGGAGCTGGGGCGGCTCGCTCCGAGGGGGCTGCCGTCTGCGGGTGCCGGGAGTGAGAGCGGGCGGAGGAGAGGAGGGGGAGGAGCGGGACGAGGGGGAGCAGGAGGAGGGGAGGAGTGGGAGGAGGGGGTGGGCGGGGATGGAGGCGGTGGGTGTGGAGGCTGAGCACACGGTGAGGCCCCCGCCGCTGCAGGAGAAGGGGAACAGCGAGTTGCTAGCCCGTCCGAAAGGGCAGATGCCCGCCTGCGGGCGAGGACGCCCGGGCAGTTGCCCCAGCCGGGCCGTTTGGGTGGCTGCGAGGCTCTGGGACAAGTCTCCGGCTGCCCGCGGGCGCCCTGCTGCAGTGGGCTCTGGGCCTCTGCCCTGGAATTCTCACCCCTGTGCTGTAGCTCTGCCCCTTTCTCACCGTCCTCTTCTGCTCCGTCCTCCCCCTCCTTTCGCCCTCCTCCCCGCCCCCCCAACTCTGTCCACTGTCCTTTTACCCTTCTCTCTCCCAACTCCTCAGCGGTTAGCAACTCTGAGCTGATGCCACCATCCCGAGCATTGCCCAAGGAGAAAGCCGTGTGGTCACCTTACCACCCGCGTGTCTAATTCAACTGTGAGGTGTACCCCAAGCCCGCATCCAGCCCAACACTTGCTGATGTTTGGGTGATGCCTAGATCCGCAACACTACTGAATGACAAGTCACTGTGAGGACCCTTTTTGCAAGACTTACCCAAGTGGGACAAGTCAAGGGCTGCCATTGGGAGGGAGGGATTATTCCTTCACGCAGTAAAAATAGTGGGTTTTGAGGCCTTTTCCTGTCCTGTGAAAAGATTTGGCTCCCTTTTGGGAAAGGAATGAATACTGTAAAGCATTTTTTTTTTTTTTTTTTTAGACTGGGACATTTGTCTAGGGACCTTGAAATCACTCCCTCCATAGTACTGGAAGGTGGGAAAGAATTGGGCTGGGGACAGTAAGTTTCCTTACTGGCCTTTATAAATTTTTTTTTGGTAAATAATTTTACTGGAAACACTAATTTCCCCCGTATACACGATTCAAGATATTTTTATTACACCTCCCCACCCCACCCACTTTCATCTCTCTGGAATGAAGTAGATTTTTTTTCCTTCCAAGGCATTTTGGAAGGTGTCAAATGACACATTATTTTTAGAGTAATTTATTTTGCAGCTTATGAATGCTAAAGTACTTGGGTGTGAATTGATAGGTTAATTCAAAGAGTGTCTAACGACATTGCCAACTATTCTAATAGGAGAGTGTACTCTTAGATTGCTAGAAGTTAGAGTTCCAACCTGGGAATTGGAGCATTTTGTAAACTGTTTTAAAAATGTGACATGAATGTGTCACACTATCTCATCTTCTAAAAGTTTTGCTTTTTGAACTTGACTCAATCCCTGCTTAACCGTTCCCTTTCAGGATCGTAATTGGTAGATCCCGTTCTCTTTCTGCCATTAATATGAAGCCTAAAATCGTTTGCAGGTTTTCAATCCCAAGACAGCAGTATAACCAAGAAGTTAATTGGGTAATTAAAATAAAACAAAGACCAAAATCCTCTTAACTGTTAAAACCAAAAAGAACAGATTGACTACTACCTATTATGTTGTCTTAAATCTAAAATGAGGACAATTAACTGGTTTCAAACTAAGAAGTTTGGCAGAATACCTCCAAGTACCAGTACTAGGATCAGGAATTCAGTGTGAAGACTTCGTAGATTAAGAATTCTTCCCAGTCTTTGGAAATTATAGAACAAATTACTGATTATTCCCAATTCTTAAATTGTCAAAAAGTATAGGTAGTTTGGTCAAGCCTTCTGGGAGGACTTTTAAAGCACTGCTATATACTCACGTTGATGTGAAAATAAGTGGATAATAGAGTAATGCACTCAAGGACAAAGTTATGTATCTACTCCAAAGTTATTAGCATTTAAATAAGAGGTGTTAATTTAAAAGGTTTTTTTTCTGTAGTTGCTTTTATGTAAGATTTAACTGGAAAAGAACATGAAGACTATTCTTACACAATATATATATGCTTGCTAAAATAAATTGCAATAGCTTGGAAATCCTGCATATAAAGTAAATCTACCATCTTCATAGAAACATCCAGTGTTTCACAATATAACTATTAGCAGAGAACACACACACACACACACACACACACACACGCACGCTTAAATGTCCTACTTTCCCCTATTCTCCTAGTTTAGCAATGGCTGTATGTTTAGAATAAAATGTTAACCTGCTTCAACTTTCACTGCATGAGTCATGCAAGGTGACTGTATTTTAGGCAAATCATGAGATAGGGAATACTAAGTCCAAGGCACTTAGCCTGGCTTGATAGGTTTCTTTAAACCAGCAATGATAGTTTGGACTGACCAATGTGTATCACAGGTCAGTTTGGTACTAATCTAGGTCACTAGACTTTGAGTGACAGCTGCTAAGGATTGTGGTTGGGAAAAAAATCCACAATGAAGGTAAATACTAAGGTCATTTCATGGCGATCTTGTCAGACATAATGTACCACAAACAAAGGAAGCCCAGACCCTTACATAGATACACTTATTGAACCACACTCATGAGATACCCAAACTTCCATGGCTTGATAGCGTTTTTGGAAAGCATCGAATTTAACATAGGTTGTCATCAAAGATAATTTTATGAGTACCAGTGACAGTGGCGAGGAGGGAATGAAGCAGATGTCCTGGACCTAGTTCGGCAGAGCACATTTAGAAGATCTCACAGACTCGTGGCCCCGAGCATCTCCGTTTCTGAACGCAGTCTTTCTCTCTGCCATGTAACTTGGAGATGATACAAGCACGGCTTGGTAGAACTCATCGTCACTTGCTATTTCTTACTTGTTCTGATGTCTTTCAGCTCTGCTTTTGCCTTTCGCTAAAGCTGTTTTAGGTGCCAAAAACATCTGGTACGCCTCTGTTACTCATTTAAATACATGTTATTCTTTTAAAACGACTTGCTTTACATGGAGGGCTGTCATGGCATTTAAAAGTGGGAAAATAGGGAGAGACGGGAGAAAAAAAGAAAGTAAGCATTTTTTCCTCCTTCCCCTTCTCAGCCTGCCGACTCATCCTGGGTTCCTGTAGAGCTGGGTGAGCCACAGATGGGCCACAACCTCTGCATTTCTAAACCCTGAGCATGTACCAAATGGAGACATCAAATTCAGACTGCATGGCTGCAACACCGAACAGGTGTGAGGCTCTTCTCCTTCTGACATGCTTGCCTTTAGAGTGGGATTCCGTGTAAT
Organism: Cryptoprocta ferox; assembly: GCA_028646485.1. NCBI lineage: Eukaryota > Metazoa > Chordata > Mammalia > Carnivora > Eupleridae > Cryptoprocta > Cryptoprocta ferox. The sequence continues at coordinate 124,285,383 of CM053574.1, read as the reverse complement.
CGGAGTTGGCCTTGGACTCCGTCCAAGAAGCTTTAGTTACTGAAGTAGCAAAATGAGTTTGCAGAGCAGGGGCCCTTCAGGAACCGAAGGACAGCAGTTTAGACAGGCTCCCAAGTATTGACTTTCTGGGAGAGTGGATTTTTCTTTTTTGAAATGAAATCCAAGTTAACAAGTGTGAAATCCAATGCATGATCATCTAAACTCGGTTTTAACCACGAGGACGACTTTGGCCGTACTCCTATCCAGCCTAGTCTCATCTTCCACGGCATCTAAAACTGAGAATAATTGTTCAAAGAATGCATTGCTTTCAGAAGGTGCCGAAGGTAATTCTATACTATATTTAACATTTCCCACATGAAACCATTTCTTTAACAACGTTCGAACCCAGTCTTCCATGTTTTAGCAACACTGGGGACTTTTCTGGTTTTTTTTTTTTTTTTTTTTACATATGGCAACAAGGACAACAATCAAAATTTTCATTCCTTTGTACATTTTGGCACCATAACTCACTCAATTGACTCATAATCTTCCTATAAATACCATGTAGATGTCTCAAAATGGAAGCATTTATTCAAAATAGTTTTTTTTATGCCGTAGGGCGAGACAGTTGGGATTTAACAGTATATTTGAAGCTCCTCTATTGTTTTTTCCCCCTCTATTAAGTTTTAAACCAGACATTGCATTGTGGTATCTATATTCGTAATAAAACCTCTGAGGGTCGTCTTAGGAGCACCTCCAGGAGGGACTGTGGGTCAGGGAAATGCAACGGACACTTCTTCCTGCCCAATGTCACAGTCTGTGTTGTTCAGGGTTTCATTTTGTGTAGCTGATTCCAGATTTTGTTGTAAGAGCTGCACCTTTGCACTGAAGGGCAGAGAATTTTCTGAGAGAGATTTCTCAGTTCCTCCATACGGCTCCAGAGATGCACTGTTTCTGCTCTTTAAGGATCAAGTATTTCCTGGTGTTTCTTCTGTGTGTTTCTTTAGTTGCTACACACTGACTTTCTGCTTTGTTCCGAATGAAAAAGGTAGGGTGAGAAAAGGAAGGGAAGTTCAAAGAAGGAATTCTTAGGGCCTACCTTAAACATGAAGGCGGAGGAAGGCATGATGCAGACATGTTTTGCAGGGAAACTGAAGTTTTTGTTCATTTAATCTACTATCTAAGAAAGTCACCCAACAATTGTTGGGCACTATGGCCTTTATCACTGTTCCCTGACAAAAACTCTACTTATGATACGGAGCAGGTTTTCAATGCATTTTTATTCAATGAATTAATAGTGAACATAGGATTATTGGAGAAGTTAACTGTGGGAACGTAACCGTGGGTATCCTAACTGCCGCTGGGTTAAGTTCACTCAATGCTTACTCCTTTCCAACAGTGCCAACCAAGAATTTGGTTTCTTAATGATAAAACAAAGAGAAGGAAAAAGTTAGTGGACTTCTTAGGCCTTCATCCCGCCATGATAGAGCATCCTGACACACAGTTTGCAAACGTTCCCTAGACCCACATTTTAGAATACCCTCTTCCTGAATCTCCAAACTCGAGGCCTTCCTCGACCATAGGAGCTCTGGAGCCAATCGCAGTCTCCCCATCTGGCCACTCTCAGCCTTTATTTAGCGAATGTTAGGGTCCCAGCAGGAGCCCTCTGCAAGAGCCCCATTCATTTTCTTTTCTACTCTTAAATCTGCTTCTCTTTAAAAAGGAAGACGTTCCGCAAAAACAGCCGAACGAATTCTTCCTCTTTTCTTGATCGCGCTTCTTTCTCTGAAGATGGCAACTGGGACCCTCCCTGGTGTCATATTTTTGCTCTCGAGGGGACAGCACCGAAACAGTTCAGTTGCTTGGAAAGGAGGTGCCCCCCCACTCCTCAGTATTGTATTATCTTCCGTTTTAAAGCAGTCATTTTCGAGCCCGCCAGCTCCCTGCACACCCCATAACCACGCTGATCTAGTTAGCTTCTCCCTTCTGGGGCTACTGTCAGAGGCGGAGGGCGCTGGGTCGCGGTGGCCGCGGGCTGGGAGGCGCGGAGTGTGTCGGGGACAAGGTCTGGACGACCGCACGGGCGGGGGCAGGGCCCCTGCTTCCCGGAGCGGCGTGTCACTCTTCCCTGCAAGCCGGAGCCGGCCACCCAGCGGCTCCGATCTGCTCCCGGGAGTCGGGCCCCTCGGTGACCCGGCCGAAGGCGGGGTCCGAGTCTGCCTAATTGAGTCCGAAGAGACGGGGCGCGCGGGCCAGGCACGGCCCTCCTCCGGGCGCGACCCGCGGCCCGAGCCTCCGCCACCGGCCAGCACGCGCTCCGGCTCCCGGGAGCGCCCCGCGCTCCGCGGCGCAATGCGGCGGAAGCGGCCCGTCCGAGCCGCCGTAGCGCGGGAAGCTTCCGTTGTCACAGAGATGACCTCTGACCCCGGGAGCGTCTCAAGGGTCCGGCGGCCAGTGCATCTGTTGCTATGGAAACGGGGCCGCCGGCCGCGGGTGCCGGCATCCCCCCCCCCCCCCGGCGCGCGTGCAGGGCCAGCCCCTTGAGGCTGCGCGTTGGCGGGCCACGCAGCCCGCGTCCACGCAGCGGCGCCCCCGAGCGCCGGCCGCAGGGCTGCGAAGGAGTGAGTTCTGGGCCCACAGGTGGCCGCCTGCACCCGCGGCCCCTCCACGCGCGGCCGGGCCCGGAGGCACAGGGACTGGGCTCGCACGCCCGCTCAGGACCGGGAGAAGATGAGCGGAGCCGGGCTCTCAGCTTCCCCACTAGCTGCTGGAAGGAGCCGGGCCGGCTCCGGAAGCGCTCCGGGCCTCAGTTTCCTCGGCTGCAAAGTTAGAATGATCTCAGGTCAGCTCTCGTGTTCCTAGGATTCCGTAATCCTCCACCGACCCGGGCCCCAGCTGAACTTTCCCCTCTTCCCGGTTGCGTATATTTAAATTGTATTCTAAGCTCAGAGACAATCAGAGAGGGAGGGCCCCTGCCCGGAGCACCTCATGGAGATGTGGCGACCTCTTCTCAGGGCAGGAGGAGACTGTGCCGAGATCCGGGTCTGAACTGTAGACGCACAGCAGCTCGGAGCCTTGGAAGAAGAAACACGTTGTATTTTACTGGTGACACCTCCAAGAGCCCTCCGTGCATTTTGTAGAGTTGTGTGGTTGGTGCGGGAACACATGGCCGTAGAACCAAGATGATCTCCAGATGTCTCTTCCTGCGTCTCTAAACATTTTGGGGGAGGGAGGAGGCTCTTTACACTGGCTTCTATTATCTTTGGGCTACTGGTGGGGGAATCACAGGCATTTTGAATCTTAAAAAAAAACAAAACCCAAAACCCCCCAAAACACTTCACTGTAAATTTAGAGATTGAAAAAGACGATTTTGAAGCTACTGCAAGGCAAAACTCTCTGGTTTATAAAAGAACAGCTGGATCCAAATTGATGGAATGAGTTAAGGTTACTTGGTCAGATGGCTTGAGACTTTTTAAAGATTTTTCATTGGCCTAGTTTCCAGATAGCGACCCGTCCTGTCCTTTCCTTTTTTCCCTCTGATAAGAATTACCTCCCCGAGGTTGGCTTTTCAAAGAGGTGGCTCTCAGTTCCCCGAGAAGACTGGGTAGAACATTTACATGCAAAGGTGCAAGGAAAGAATGCCAGCTCCTCCAGCCAGGACTTGTTTCCTAAATCCAAAATTTCACAATATGGACAAGATTTTATAGATTAGCAGGGGAGGTTTGGGGATTGATTACAAATGATAGATGGGTTTCGAACTGCTTCTAGAGCTGCATTTCTGTTCTTGTAAAGACTGAATTTACAAGATAAGGACAGTTCTTTTTAATTCCTTAAAGAATGGGTATTGCAAAGAGAAGACAATATAGTTGGCTGACCACCCATCCAGCTATATTATCTTCCCTTTGCTTCTTTAAATCAGGGAGAAGCTCTTCAACTAAGATGGAAATCAAAAGATTCCTGCGTTCTAGATTTAGAGCTATTTGTCTTTGGAATCTTTTTCTTTCCTTTTGGGTAAATGGTTTCATTTGGCTTAGGAGAGAAGGCCTAAAAAAGTTCCTATGAGGTGCTGGATATCAGCCTCCAGTATCAGCAAACATCTCACCATAGAGCTAGTTTAAAAAAAAAAAAATCCTTTTAAATATCTTGTCAGGTTTTAGCCAGGACAAGCAGTAAATATTCCTGGCAGTATTGAACGATCTATTGGATGCAAGAGGCAGTCCCTAAGACGGTGCAAAAGATAACCACTCTCCCAAGATCTAGAGACACTCCCAAAGATAGCCGAAATAGAGACTTGCCCACTTCCCTTGAAAGCTGGCCATAATCTGTAGGGCACTAGCCCCAAATGTAGAGCAGCCTCTGTGTCTGTCTGGCTATATTTTGAGGGCCCCCAACCTGACAGTTGCCAAGCCCAGTTCTCAGGACACAAAATGAGACAAGTAAGGAGGCAGTGGCTATCCTTGGGAGAGAATCATCAATGCATCTTGAAAAGGAAGGGATAACATGAAATTTTGCCTTCCTCTCTTGACCAGGCGCTACAGACAGAGATCCAGGAGAGCTGATTCTGGTAAGAATTTCCACCCTTTGCTGGCTTCTCTCAGGTTTCCCTGATCAGTTTTCTCCAAGGCTCCAGAGTGAGTGGGGCTTAAAGTGGAGAGTGAAGTTGGGTATCTACCAGGATTTGGCAACTTTTTTTTTTAAATTAGTTTTATTTTAGTTTCCCCTTGGCTGCTTAAGGGAATACTGGTAGAGATTTACTGGAAAATCCCTTGGAGTCCCATCAACCCCCAAGAGGGACCCATGTGGGGCCCTTTTGTTTATTTATTTTTGAGAGAGAGTGAAAAAGTGTGAGTGGGGGAGGGGCAGAGGCAGAGAGAGAGGGAGACACAGAATCCGAAACAGGCTCTAGGCTCTGAGCTGTCAGCACAGAGCCTGATGTGGAGCTCAAACCCACGAACCGTGAGATCATGACCTGAGCTAAAGTCAGATAATTAACTGACTGAGCCACCCAGGCGCCCCTAGATCTCTTATTTGTTTATAGTGGTGGATAGTCTAATGGGTTTTAATAGTCCAACTTGTGCCTACTTACATTTTTGTGTGCCATTCGTCAGAAAAGTCTGAATTTCTTGTCTGAATTAATTTCCCCAACCTTCCTAGCAGTTTGTGCTGTGGATTTGCCTTGAGTTTTGTGAGTTCTGTCCTCCCAGTGGCTGCCATCTTGCTTTGAGGGGTAACCATTATTTTCCCTTGAAATAAGCCATCACAATTCAACCAGTTTATGACTGCCTGTGCACTGTTCCTGAGACTTATAAGGACCCCCCCTCCAAAGGTGCTTAATCGTAGAGGAGTTTGGCCACAAACTTAAATGTGTGGCCTACTAAGTCTCACCCTGAAAATCTTGAGTCTCTCACACCCCAGTTTTCCACCCTGTGAAAAAAAACCCTGGAGTCTCACACCCCAGTTTTCCACCTGGAAGGATTAAGATGAGCACACTTGAGGAGTTCAGAATGCAAAATAATCAGAGCTTGATCAGAGAGAAGCTTACAAGAGCAGCCGGAGAGGCAGTGAATAAAATGGCCACGTGGATACCTTCACCTGCTTCTAGAAGCCATCCCCAGAATCTTTAGCAGCTGTCCTCAGGGCCCATCTCATTGCCAAACCGTCAATTTACAAAACTAAAACAATTTAGTAATCAGTTTGATGTCCTCTCTTCAAGCGAAAACAGTCCTCGACTGGGGGAGTACAGTGCCTCATGGTTGAAGCATTCTTCCCAAGGGATTTTGGGCAAGTGTGAGTTTTAAAAAGCATTAGAAGAGGCAACATGGAAACAAGCATGATTGGCTAGGAGGTTATAGGGATTCCCTTACAAGGCTAGCAGGTCCTATTTTCTAAGGTAAAGTAAGCTAGCTAAAGCCCACAGTTGGAGGACCGTGGTTAGTGAATGTTAGATTTCCTTAAGTTTGGATTTGTGATGTGGGCCAGGCTGCTGGGCCTGCCTCCTGATACACAAATAAACTTTATCAGTAGTCGAGAACAGATCATGTGTTATGTGACATGGTCAGATTTATTCTGTAGACAATTGCTATGATCACAGTGTGGAAAATAGCTTTGAGTGGGGCAAGACTGAAGGTAGAAAGGCCACAAAGGGAGCAACCAAAGTAGAGGTGGTAATGTCCAAAATAAGGCAGTCACAGGGGCTGGAGAGGAAGTGCCATCTGTCAACCTCAGTGGCCAATCTGAATTGGGGAAGGCAGGAGAGGGAGGAGTCTAGAATGTTTCCACCACAGGTTTTTGATTTGGACGGTCCCTGTGGATCCCCATCCACTGACCACTGGCCAAAGAGAGTGCCTCTATGTCCTTGAAACATGGGGCAAAAACTTGACTTGCTGCAGACTGTCCATATTCGAAGGCCTGTGGTAGCGGTGAATAGCAGGCAGAAAACTAATAAATTTCTCTTTTTAGATCAAAACGTAAATAGGCAGTTATAGGAGAGTTGCTCTAGGATGAAGAGTTCATTTTCTTCACTTCCAACCTGGAAGTCCTCAGGGGTGGAAAAAAGTTCTTTACAATGAAGAAAGGTCAAGAAGGTTTTTTATGATGAGGTACAATTCTTTGTCAAGAGTGGATGTTTTGGTACACAATCCTCTGTTCAGTTTGAGGAGCCAAGGAGTGCAATTAAATGCCACCTTTTCAGAGTAACTCTTCAGGTCTGGCAGGAAAAGGAAGTGTGAACTTTATGGACTTTACATACATAAGTGTGCACACCTGCTCTTTAGATAGAAGTGAATGTAGTTGTAATTAAAATGCGTTTCCCCCATAACACTTTGCGGTCTCCGAGATCACAGGGGGTCACCGAAGTGTGTGGCAATGTCTTCTGTAACGCTGCCTCTTAGAGGAAGGGGGGAGGGATTGTCATCTCTATTCTTTCCGCCTCCTGTGTGAAGCTCATGACACGTTACGGTTGTACTTTAAAAAAAGAAGAAATGAGGGGTGCCTGGGTGGCCCAGTCGGTTAAGCGTCCAGCTTTGGCTCAGGTCATGATCTCACGGTTCCTGGGTTCGAGCCCCGCATCGGGCTCTGTGCTGACACCTCAGAGCCTGGAGCCTGCTTCGGATTTTGTGTCTCTCTGTCTCTCTTCCCCTCCCCCCTCATGCTCTGTTTCTGTCTCAATAATAAATAAAAACATTAAAAATATATATAAAAAAAGAAGAAATGTGAAAATACGACTTAAAGATGAAAGTAATTGTAGGTTGTTTTTTTTTAATAGCCACCTATTTCAAAGCCCGAAACTCATTTTGAGTTGTGTTAACTTCTGTACCCCAGTTATTGTCTTAAGCAGAATACGATTCCGTTTTCCAGGAGGCCTGAGTCAGTTCCGTAATTAAATACTCAGTAATCACCATTCTGCCTCAACATTTTCCTGAAGGGGGGGACAGACTGAAAACACTAACCCAAAATGCTCGCTCCTCCTTTGTTATCCAATGACTTGACTCGTTTCCTAGGAATTCGCATTTTTCGTTAACTTCCCTATATTTTCTTTTACATTGAAATGTTCAACTCATATTCCAATTCAGTGACTTAAAATTCCTCACGTCATACCTGTACTAATGGATATGAAATATTGGAAAGACTTTTAATGAAGTAGATTCTAAATGTTAGAACTACTGTAATGATGCAGTAACAAAAATTTTTAAAAGTGAATTTTAAAAGGATAGAAATCTTGCATCATTATTGCTTATTGTTTACTTTATCTTTCCTAATTACACATCCTTTTAAAAGCTTGGGAGTAATTGTAAAGAGCCCAGTGCTGAGGTGATTCTGTGGCACACGTGCCTTTTTATGGGGACATTAACCAGTGGCATATATACTAAAGATGGAGCGTGGCCTGATCTGCAGAGCCGTGAAGTTGGGTCCCTATTCTTTGTCGTTTACCAAAGTGCTTTTCCATCGCTGAGAATTCACCCTTTTGTCCCACTCTCCCTGTCTTTGTACGCTGATACTTGAGCGTACTTCCTTTAGGCCTATCTTTCACAAATTTTGTCCTCACTTTAGTCTTTAGGCAAGGTTCAGATTGGGATTCAACTGGATCTTCAACTTTCACATGTATTGCATTAGGGAACAAAGGCTAACACTACAGCTGTCAGAAAGCAAAAGAGACACGTGTGTCTGGACTTGAGACATTTGCCAGAATCGGAATTTGTTTGACTTAATTTTTTCTTTCTTTGCTTTCCATTGGATGCAAAAAACTGTGATTTAGATCCATTGCCTTACTAGGTTATACAATAAAATGACTTTTGGGTGGTGTTAAGTAAATATTCTACCTCATGCTCCCACCAGTGAATGTACATTAAACTTACTAGCTTTTTAGAAGCACCTTGCTCTTCTGCTTTAACAAAAATATCCTGAATTGCTTTGCTGAATTACTTTGAATCTTGTGTTACCATGATCTCTAAATAAATAATAATTATGACTAATCTTTAGTGAATGCTTTCTACGTACAAGGCAATTTATATGTATTACCTAATTAGTTCTCATAAGCTCAGGTAGGAACTTTTTTTTTTATATAGCTGATCCTTGAACAACATGGGTTTGAACTGTGTGGGCCCATTTTTACGTGGACTTTTTTCAATAAATCCATCGGAAATTGTTTTGAGATTTGTGACCCTTGGGAAAAAAAAACCAGCGGACAAACTGTGTAGCTTAGAAAGACTGGAAAAATAAAGTTAGGTGTTATTATAAGGATATAGTATAACATACAATATATGTATTAATCAACTGTTTACATTCTTGGTAAGGCTTCTAGTCAATAGCAGGCTATGGGTAGGTAAGTTTTTGGGGAGTCAAAAGCTGAACGTGGAGTTCTCGCTGCACAGGGGGGTCAGTGCCTGTAATCTAGGTGCTGTTCAAGGATCAAACTGTATTTCTTTTTAACAGAAGAAAACCCAGGCATGAAGAGGTTAAGGAAGATGCCTGACAGTACCAAGCTAGCAGTCAAGGTCCAGGTACAAACCTGAGCCATATCACTCCAGAGTGCAGACTCTTAAATCCATGTACTGTAGCTGCCTCTCTAAAGATGATGTTCAAAGAATGTGTGTGAATGTGGCCAGTATTGTCTTAGTGTGTCTGTGAATCATTATATCCTGAAACTAAAACAGACTTCAATATATTCAGCGTTTGGATATTTAGAACTTGTAATGCTTTTTTACTGAGCATAATATCCATGCATTAAAACACACAGCTCTTAACTGTAGTGTTTGATGTCTTTTGACTATTGTGTCTTTGTAGCCACCACCCCAATCCAAACCTAGAACATTCCCATCACCCCAGAAGACTCCTTCCCTGTTCTAGTCAATATCCGCGAGTGACTCCATTAAGAAGCACCCACGTTCTGATGTCTCCCACTTTACCTTAGCTTGTGGTAGAACTTCATATCCTTACATCATGGTGTCCTTGCGCTTTCGAGTTTGCTTCTTTCACTTAGCATGTTGTTTTGGAGATTCATCCATGTCAATGCGTGTTAGACATGTGGACTGTGATGTGGTAGCTTCTGTTTGCTTTCGTAAACTAGAAACTCCTAATTGAACAGACTTGCTTTTGGCCAACAGCCAGAAGTTGTCCAAAACTACAAAGGGTTTGAGAGTTGACCCAGTTTGCAGGCTACCAAGTTAGTTTGCCCCAGTTATATAGATGCTGGCTGAAGCCAGAAGACTCCTGGGTCAGAGAAAAAGGACTTTATTACTCAGGGCACAGCAGGCAGCATGAGCTTCATGTTCTAATCGATTCCCCTTGTCCCCAAATCCTCCAGGGGCAATGCTGAGTGACCCAGGTGGATGCTTGCGCACAGGGTTTGTGTCACAGCTGAGGAACTGCAATGTTAGGCAATCCTCTGTCTTTTAAGAAGTACCTAGCAAAGCTGCCCGACCTTTGCCCTGTGGGGAGGCATTATCTTTATTTTCCTGGTCAGGAAAGAAATCTGTCTTCTAACCTGGACGGAGGCACTATCCCTGGATTCCAAGGTTGTAATATCCTTGCAAAGAGTCTGAGACAATAGCTGTTATAAGACATGCAGAAATCCCATGGATAAGTTGTCATTTAAATCTATTTCTGAAAAGCAACACTAATTCTTCCCTTCTCTTTCTCTTAGGACTGCTGTTTTTGTTGTTCCAAAGATGCAGTTAGTCTATAGAAAAATATCTTATTTGGAAATTCAAAAGTGATCCTAAGGTTTTGGGAAGATAGATAATATACAATCCTATACAATAGACTTATCAGTATTTGTTAAAGAGCATGTGGTAAGTTCTATGTTAGTTGCTGGGAAAGATTTAAAGCATCCTGTAAGGATTTGGTCTTTGGCCCATAAGTACTTAAGCTAAATGTAGGGAGAATACTGGAAGTGAGAGGGTCCTGAACAATCGAATGGCTATAGGAGACCCATGTGGGATATTAAGGGGAGGAAAGGGAAATCTTCTAGAGAAGTGCGACCTGAGCTGACTCTTGAATGCATGTTTCAGTTGGCAGGAGAAAGAAGTATATTCTTGGCAGGGGGAGTAATGTGAGTCAGAGTCAAAGGCTGGGGGAAAGGTACATGTTTGGGGATTTATGGGAATGTTAATAAAATCATATTTTCAAGGATTAGAGGAATCATAGTTTGGAGTCCAAAAGTCTGGCAGAGGAGTTAGACTGGATGTGGTAAACATTAGCAGGCTAGAGAATGTTTCCACAGCGGGGAGTGCCGTGCTTGAGAATGGCTCCAGTACAGCTAGAAAGTGTAACCGGTGGAGCTGGCTGAAGGGGTGGGGAGGGCGGGGGGGGGGGTAGCACTAGGAAGAGGGAGGGCTTTCATAATAAAAAGCAGTCAAGTGAAATGTCCTTTCTTACTTGGATGTGGGAAACAAGCTCGGATTAAGGGATGGTTCTGAGTGTGGCTGAATGTGGGCTGGCGAAATAGGTCTCAGTGCTTGGTGTATGTGCTGCCGAAGCAAGCACTAGGTCTCAGTGCTTGGGAAGGGGTAGACCAAAGTCACATCTAGACACTCTGGAACAGGACGGCCACCGCATCCTCTGAGTTTTGAAGGATGGCTGAAAGGGGCACCTGGGTAGCTCAGTTGGTTAAGTGCCTGATTCTTGATTTTGGCTCACGTCATGATCTCAACAGTTTGTGGGATCGAGCCCCATGTTGGGCTCTGCATTAACAGCAAGCACAGAGCCTGCTTGGGATTCTCTCTCTGTCCCTCTCTCTCTGCCCCATCCCTTGCTCTCTCTCTTTCTCTCAAAGTAAATAAACATTAAAAAATTAAAAAAAATGAAGGATGGGTGAAATAAAAGGCATAAATGGGAGAAAGAGATGTCACTGGGGAGGCTCTAGGTGGCTTCAATCAACTCCCTGAAGTCGATGATTTGCTGAGAATGTGAGACAGGAAATGTAGCTAATATACTATTGGAGGTTGCACGTTGCTGATACATAGAGAAACACATATGTTATCTTATGTAATTTGAGGCCACCTCCCAGTTTAAATTCTCTAGCTCTGGTAGCTTTACTGGCTGTCTAAATAAGGTGAGAATGACCTTCAGTACTTCCAAGGTGAGTGCCGAACAACTTTGTAGTACTTAAGTATTCATCACAGCAGTTTACTTCTCTGCATGATGATGTTTTCCAGTGAAACACCATGCTGGGAAGGACTAAAAATGTCATGGGCTATTTGGATATAAGGCTATTTGGGTATTTCAACAACTTGGACCACATTTTTATTCTACAAGAGTCCTGATGTAGTGTGCTATTCTGGCTCTGGTAGTGGACATATGTCTTGGTAATCCTTAATGGCCGTTAGTGGATCAAGGGTTAACAGGGAGATACATTAAGGAACAGTTTGTTAAAAGCACAACTTCTAGAAATAAATTTTATTTTTACAATTTCTGTTGTAAAATTTGAATTGTGTTTTAGGGGTCAATATCTTTGTTTCATGTCTTTATAAACTGATATTTTAAGGACGATAACTTTTGTTAAAATAAAAGTATTAATTAAATTATTAATGACTATTCAAACTTTTTTTAAAATATACCTAGTAATGCCTTAAAAGCAGCTGGTTCAGTTTCTTTGATTTAGAGCTGGGATCCTTATTAAAGGTCACAGTTTATAAGAGTGGCACTTACAGGATCACAAGCATAATTCATACTAGAAGGGGAATGGGTTCATTTTAGGTGGTGATAGCAGTGGTAAACGCCCTGTGCTGGGAGCAAATTGGCAGCATAAACCTGAATTCTGTCATTTCTCTGGGTTAGTGCATTATTGAATTAACCAAACCTTTTGCAAATTAGGGTAAACGTAATGATTGTACAATGCAAAAGGTCAGAATACAGCAGAGTTAAGTAAAGGGCCTGAATGTTGTATTAGCATAGCTCGGAATAAAAAATTAAGATGTACACCCTTTGCATATGAAGATGCTACCCCAGAATCCACAGTGTGTCATATGGATTAGCATGGATACGTGCACACTTTCTTATCCAGCTTTCTGGTGCCCAATAGCATGGATTTGTGAGAGCCTCCAGAAAGAACATTAGAGCCTTTGAGCTGACTCTGTGAATCATAACCTCACTCTCTTGTTTGTATTATTGTATTATCCAAAACAGAAGGAGGTGTCATCTCTGTGACTCTTGGTAATGGTTTTTGCCTACCTATGCTTTTCCTTTTGCTGTAACAGTTTAAATGTAAGGCAGATCCTTGATCCTTTCTTTCTTTGAAATTTATAATTGGTAGAAATACTTTTTAATATTATATATTTCATTATGAGCTATTCTTTTTTTTTTATTTGAGAGAGAGTGAGAGCATGAACAAGGGAGAGGGGCAAGTGGGGGGGGGAGAGAGAGAGAGAGAGAGAGAGAGAGAGAGAAGAGAGAATCTTAAGCAGCCTCCACACTCAGTATGGAGCCTGATGTGGGGCTCGATTCCACAACCCTGCGATCACCACCTGAGCCAAGAGCAAGAGTCGGACGCTCAACCGTCTGAGCCACCTAGGCAGCCGTCATTAGGAGCTATTCTTATCTCCACTTCAGAATTATAAGAAAACTAAGGAAAATGATAGAAGTTGGTACTGCTAATAAATATGGCAATACAGGTACAAGGAACTTCAAAAAATTGCATTAAAGTAATTTTTGGGTAATGCACATTATATTTATTTCCTAATTTCTATATTAGATTATGGCAAAATATCCATAGTTTGAGATGCTGAATAGTGATATACTATTTAAACTAAATTGTGGTGTGCATTTTTTAAATTTGAAGGGCAAACACTAAGTGTGTTGAATGTACTTATGGAATGTATACTTGGCATTTTAGTTTATTGCTAAATCCTGGATGTTTGTGTACTTACCCAATCTGTAGGCTGATACACAGAGAGAGCCATTGGAGAAGCAGTTTGAAAGCAGAAAAAAAAAAATAGCTAGGAAGTAGGATCAATAAAAAAATAATAGATTATATATTTTGTGTTTTTAAACTTGTGATTTTGAAATTAAAAGAGTATTTCATATCTTCACCAGTTCATTTCATGGCTTTCAAGTAGCTGTTGTTGAGATGATTTGTAATTAAAATTGGATACCAAGATCCACAGCATAGGACGTAATGATTAAACAAGACATTTTAAAGCATATCTGCTTCGTAAGTCAGGCTGGCTGGTCAGGGTTCTTGGTATTGGGTAGTTAAGGATTGCTACACTTGAAACTTCTTTCAGGTAAGTAGGTCATGTAGGTAGCTTAGAAGTCAGAGTTGCTACCTCCAAATATATGATATATTTAATTATCACTATAGGTTCTTTTATAGGTTTCAGTGTTGTTTTCTATCTTGATTCCCTTGTGTACAGACAGGTATTAGATGAAAAGCAGAAGATAAGACACGAAAGGAAAAAAATATATAGTGAATAGGACTTTAGGCAATTTAAAAATTCACTAATAGTAAATGAAAAACTCTCTGACTTCTGTGGCTCTTGTCTTCATGTGGTCAACACAGGAGTTTTAAGATATCCAGCATCACTGATTCCCATTGTCTGTGGCGAGCCGTTCAGCAGTAGGAAGAAGGACCTTAGAGGGTTTGGTTGGGTCCATGCTGTCAGGCATCCACTGGAGGTGTTGGAACATATCCCCTCCGTGTAAGGTGGGGGGCTACTGTATTTGCCAATAGTTGCCAATGGTTTTTTACTTTATAATCTCCTAAAGGCTGCTATGACTCTTCCGTATCACCTTCTTAAACTTCCATCTAAAGGAATAAAATGGGAAAACTCTGGTTATTTTAGATGCTGTCATGCGTTATTATTATTTTTTTTTGTTTATTGTGTTTGTTTTTTGGTTTTCCTTTGGCTACTTCATTTGATAAGGAAGAATGGCCTTGATTCTAAGACTCTCTTTAAATTAATTGCCTGTGTTCACTTTGGGACTGACCCCCGATTGGATTAGAAGTTATAGTTTAATAAAACAAATAAAATATGTAGACTCATAGTATGTATCTATAGGGCATAACATCTAACTAATTTATTCTGATTAGTATTGTAAGGTATAGTCATATCACAGAGTGATCTTTCATTTCTGTCGCTCTGATGCAATGGGGCTAACAAGAGGGCATGGAGGTCTTTCTGGAAAGAATCAAACTCTATCTGAGTCACCATAGATAATATCCTCACATCTAATACACTTCTGTGAATAATTGTCTCTGCCCACTAGTTGTAATTTACTCCTTTCTCTATTTAAGAAATAATATTAGAATTAATATAAGAAGGACATTATTAGAACAATAACCTTGAATATATTCTAATTGTATAATAAAAATGTCAGGGCACCTGGCCGGCTCAGTCAGAGGAACTCGTGACACAATCTGGGGGTCGTGAGTTTGACACCCCCCCCCCCCCACGTAGGGTGTAGAGATTACTTAATAAAACTTTAAAAAAGTCAACTATTGACAAATATTATTACTTTATTGTTAGTAACAAATTGCTTGAGCAACATCACGCAGCTGATCATGGTATATGAGTGCTTCAGACACCATGATTGAGAACTGATATTTTAGATTTTAATGTTTGAGGATGGGTTTCCTTTTTCAAAAAAAGCTATCACAATTTTTTGTAACATTTTTAAAGCATGAAGTCCCATTTCAGGTAGCTGATTCAACACCTAAGACTTACTGAATTCCGTCTATATGAAGAATGGTGTGCTTGGCCCAGTGGATGATTCATGAAGACAGGATCTTAGTCTCTCTAGGGGGAGTAGAAGGGATTGGAAGGTTGGATAAAGATAGAAGGTTGCTGGGTATGGTTAGTCCTAGAGCTAAAGGAGCAGTGCTGCTAGAGGTAGAGGAATGGACCGATGCATCCTCTTTCCCCTCCCTTTCCTGTTTCCTTTTTCCCTTTGTCACTGCCAATTATGTCATGAGGTTCTGTATGTTGGACCAAATGAGGGATGGGTTTGGGCTGCAGCATTCCAGACAGACTGCAGAGTCCATGGCTGTCCTTAGCATTTCATGATACGCGAGGTACATTTTTAAGTTGAAAAATATGGTGAGAATTAGTAACAGCTGTAAAATATGTTACAACTGGAAATTGTTTTTTGCCCCACAAGGCCTGCCAGAAATGCCACTGGGGGTCTTTGTGCATTTTTTCTTTTTCAGTATGTTTACTTGGCTATCAGTAGGCATACTTGTCTAATGACTAATAAGAAAACTGAAGAACATTCTCTGTAGTAGAAGAAATCTAAAATAATTTGTGATACAACTATCATATACTTGTGAATGCATTTCTCCTATTCAGATTACGAGTCATAAATCTTTTTATGAGAGCTTTATTGAGATATAGTTCACATACTTTAAAATTTACTCTTTTAAAGTGTACATTTCAATAATTTTTAGGTATATTCAGGTATCATACAACTGCAACCATTGCCACTATCTAATTTTAGAACATTTTCATTAACTTAAAAAGAAGCTCCATACCTACAGCAGTCACTCCCTGTTTCTGCCTCCCCTCAGATGCTGGCAAGGATTTATATACTTTCTGTTTCTGCGGGTTTGCTTATTATGGATATTTCTTTAAATTTTTTAATTTAATTTTATTTTTTACATTTATTTATTTTTGAGAGAGAGAGACAGAGCATGAACGGGGGAGAGACAGAGAGAGAGGGAGAGACAGAATCTGAAGCAGGCTCCAGGCTCTGATCTAGCGGTCAGCACAGAGCCCGACACGGGGCTCGAACCCATGAACCGTGAGATCATGACCTGAGCCGAAGTTGGATGCTCAACCAACTGAGCCACCCAGGCGCCCCTCATTCTGGATATTTCATATAAACGTAATCATACGATATGTGAGTTCATTTGATTAGCATAATGTTTTCAAGGTTCATCAATGTTGTGGAACGTATCAGTGCTTCATTCTGTTTTATTATCCAGTAGTATTCCATTGTGTGGTAGATATACCACGTTTTTATTCATTCTTCACATGATGCACATTTGAGTGGTTTCCATTTTTTTGTTACTAAATACAATGTTGCTATGAACATTTATGTATCAGTTTTTATCCATGTAACCATTTTAGTTCTCTTGGGTGTATACCAAGCAGTACAATTGCTGGTCAGACGATAATTCTATGTTAATAATTTTAGAGGCCACCAAATTGTTTTTTAAAGCAACTGCATAATTTTATATTTCCTCTTGCAACAGTTGAGGGTTTCAGTTTCTCCACATTCTTGCCAACTTTTGTTATTGTCTATTGTTTTGATTACACTCATCCCAGTGAATGTGAAGTAGTATGTCATTGTGGTTTTGATTTGCATTTCTCTAATAACTAATGACATTGAACTTCTTTTCATGTGCTTATTGGCTATTTATATATCTTCTTTGGAGAAATGTGTATTCTAATTTTTTGCCCATTTTTAACTAGATTATTTGTTTTTTAATTTTTGATTTGTAAGCATTCTTTATATATTCTGGATAAAAGTTTCTTATCAAGTATATAATTTATAAATTACAAATGATTTTCTTCTATTTTGTGAACTGTTTCTTCGCTTTCTTGATGGTGTTCTTTGATGTACAAAATTTTAAATTTTGATGAAGTCCAACTTAATCTATTTTTTTGTCATTTGTGTATTTGGTGTCATCTCTAAGAAACCATTTCCTACCTAAAGATTTAGTCTTAAGTTTTCTTTTGAGATTTTTAGCCCTTTTACATTTGAGTCTTTGGTCCATTTTGAGTTAATTTTTATGTTTGGTGTAAGGGAGGGGTCTAGCTTAATTCCTTTGCTTGTGGACATTCAACTGTCCAAGCAGTATTTGTTGAAAATCTCATGAGACTTATAAATTATTTTAAGTTAATATATAACCAAAAGACTTTTTTACTATGCTTAATTTGTTTTACTAAAAAACAAACTAAAAATGTCTTGGTATTTCAAAGAAATGAATTTTGTTGTATATTACATGAAACTATAATAGGGATACTGTGAAAATTTTTAGTAGCGATACATGCCTACACTTACTGTAGTTTAGCTTATAAACATTTAAAAAAATGAATACCCTGTGAAACTTATAAACACTTTTTTATTTTTATTTATTATTTTTGCGAGAGAGAGAGAGAGAGAGAGAGAGAGAGAAAGAGGGAGGGAGGGAGGGAGAGAAAGAGAGAGAATGAGAAGGTGAGGGGCAGAGAGAGAGGGAGACACAAAACTCCAA
This sequence comes from Cryptoprocta ferox, assembly GCA_028646485.1. Classification (NCBI taxonomy): domain Eukaryota; kingdom Metazoa; phylum Chordata; class Mammalia; order Carnivora; family Eupleridae; genus Cryptoprocta; species Cryptoprocta ferox. The sequence goes on along the minus strand of CM053574.1, from coordinate 124,267,712 downwards.
GCAGGCTCCAGGCTCTGAGCTGTCAGCACAGAACCCGACGTGGGACTCAAACTCATGAACTGTGAGATCATGACTGGAGCTGAAGTTGGACACTTAATCAACTGAGCCACCCAGGCGCCTCTATAAACACTTTTAAGAAATTAATATCCTTGTGAAAGTAGAGCACAGACTGGTTATAAACATATAGGATGAATAATTTTTATATATTTATCTTTGAAATATTGCTCTGACTCTTCTTATCTATTTTCAAAGCATGGGCATTTCATTAATATATTGATGATATACTACGTATACATTTAATTCTAGAGCTTACTTCATGCAATGAAGGTGAGAATTCACTGTGCGATATAAATTATACTTCTTTTATTTAAACATATTCCAGGTTACTTCTTACATATCTCATGCAAAACCTAAACATTCCTTGATGTGAATGTCATCTGGAGCTGTGACAGAACAGTCCTGCTGCTACGGCTTACTATGGCTTCGTTTAAAAAAAAAATCACTCTATTTTCTATTTTCTAGTAAAGTAAAGCCCTGTCAGTATGTATGAGTAGAACCTGTCCTGTACGTGGACATCCTCAGGTCCAGTCATCTGAGGAAATGTTCAGGCGTGAACGTGAGCCCTGAAAGTGGGAGTAAACGACATAGGAAAAGAAACTTCATACTCCCTAATGCTTCTCTTGGGTTTGGTTATCCGGTTATTAGATGTAATTAGGCATTTGGGGCAGGTTGGAAGCTTAGTAGGGAGGTATCCCCATGTCTTGAACTCTAAACTGAAAACAGGTAAACTACAGGCTAGATTATCTGCATGACATTCTACGTTGATTCTCTTTGTGTTATATCCAAGTATTTAATAAACTTATACCTCAGTATTACAGCCTTGCCTTGGCTGTGCACTGGAGAATTAGGAGACGGGCCGTTTACGTTTGCTTGAACCAGAGTATTAAATTCAGAGCAATGCCGGTATTCTATCTCTTGAAGCCATCATTAGCGAGATACCCGAAGGGGAGGTGAATCTCAGGAGACGCGACTGAGCCTGTACGAGGCCTGGCTTTTCCAGTGAAAGCTTGGGAAGATCTTGGTGGTATTTTCTAAGGACTATAATAGTTTGGCCCTCCAAAGTTAGTTTTTTTTTTGTTTGTTTGATGATAATCAAAAAAATATTTTGTTTTCAAGTACATTGCCAGAGAAGACTGCAGTTATGTGAGAGGACTTTTGTTTCACCCTTCTAGCTAGAGTACGGTCCCCAAACTTTAGAACACGGTAGGATTGCTAACGTCAGTATATGAGCATACTGATGCTCTTTTGCCTGATCTATATGCACATTTAATATCCAGAAACATATAATAAATGTGTGTGTATGTGTATCCACATTACCTATGTGTACGGGTGATATATGAATGAATACAACAGTGATATCTCTGCTATTTCTTCATCTCCAGTGTCAGACATCCTGCTTCACCTAGTAGATTTGCTAAATGGATGCAGGTTAGAATAAGTTTGGTTTCCTTGAGAGTGATGGTAATATTTTTCTTAAGGTTCTTAATTAAGATATCCTTAATGTAAATTTGGGAGTGAAGCTGTAAGCACAAATAACCACTTTAGTAGTGGTTTTTGATGGTGTTATTATAATGTTTAAAAAAGGAAACTTGGGGCACCTGGGTGGCTCAGTCGGTTAAGCGTCTGACTTCGGCTCAGGTCATGATCTTGTGGTTTGTGAGTTTGAGCCCCGCATTGGGCTCTGTGCTGACAGCTCAGAGCCTGGAGCCTGCTTCCGATTCTGTGACTCCCTCTCTCTCTGCCCCTCCCCATCTCACGCTCTGTCACTCTCTGTCTCTCAAAAAATAAATGTTAAAAAATTAAAAAAATAATAAAAAAGGAAATAATTAAAAATCTGGATTTTTGTTTGCCTGGACATTTTCCTTAAAGGAAGAATAGAAAAATTTCAGTCTTTTATGCCTTCCTCCATATTAGAGATGGATCTTCTTGTACAAGCCAGTCCAAGCAGCTGGTTTTCTCTTCTTCTGGCTCATGCCAGCCAGGGTGTTCCCAGTCCTATCAGTCTGGTGGGCTGGTTTTGGGCTACTCGGTCTAAAGGCCACTCAACACCTCTTTGTTGTTGTTGTGTTCCTTTGACAATGACTGTTAGATAGTTGTGTATTTAAAAAAGTTTTTTTGTTGCCTTTCTTTTTTCCCCCGATAAAGACAGTAGTAAAAGTGTGTGAACTTTGGATTTAGATAAAGATTGATATCTTAGCTGTGATTTCCCTGGACCTCAGAGTTGTTTTTGTTTGTGAGGCTTGTTTTGCATTTGGTCGTGGAGGGAGAATGTCTCCTTTACACATCGGTACTGACTACAAGAGAATAAATAAGCAAAGTACCTGACCCAATACTCAGCACACAGACATTTACCTATTCGTTCCTTGCTCCTCACTGCCTCGTCAGAAACAGTTGCTTTCCTAGATTTTCCATTTGGTGACCTATGCTAAAATAACTATTATTTTTAAATTAATATAATATTATCAGGTTTTTCCCGTAGCTAATGCTATAGGGTTCATAAATAAATGTTTTATAAGTGTCCAAGTAAAGGTTGAAGGAAGACAGATTTTAGAGGCCCTAGTGGAAGGTGTTTACTCACTGAGCCTCCTTTGTACAAAGGGCCCAATCAGATCTTTGCTCCTAAGCCTCCAGGGCCTAAAGGAGCCTAGAACATTCTGCAGTTTGCCCAGAGTGGGAATGACTGCAAACAGACAGTTTTGAATGAAGTCCTTATGTTGTTCTTGAGCTAAAGAATGTTGTCAAATATCTGTGTCAGAATTTTACAGTATCTGCTTTTTCCTGTCTATATTGTAGAGTTGAGTCTTCATCATCTCCATACAGCGAAACGAATATTTTAAAATATTTTATAAACTCTTCTACTCTGTATATTTTACTTAATTCTTCTTGTTATCTTCCTCAATTGCTTATACCTAACAATAATCAGCTCAGAAACTTTGAAGTAAATGTGATGGGTTGTTCTCATTCTTTGATGCTTTTTACCCTGGTTCTAAATGAAGAAAGCACATTTTAAAGTGATCTTTTTGTACCATTGTTTTGCTATCAAAGAGATTTGCCTCCTGACTATTCTTTTACTTCTTCGGCTGTGAAAGTCTCATTTGTAGTTGTGAACTTCTCATTTCTGCTATTGGGCTTTTATTTATTTTTTTCAACACTTCCCTTTCTATTGTGTGTTTAATTCTTTGTTTTGCTGTTGGTGATGCTGCTCACACCCGAACACTATAAATAGCTCATCTTGTCAATTTTGTATTATTCATGAAAATCATAGCCCTTTGCTTTGTTCCTACCTAATGACTTTGGGCTCTGTCATTCATTTATTTTCCTGAGGAAAAAAATAATCTAGAGATTTGAAGTCCAGCTTGATTTTGCTCTTTCAAGGGCTTTTAGGAAATGCCCTGCCTCATGAAAATCCTGTCTGGGTGGGAGAGAGTTTGGACCCAGGGAGCACACTTCCCATGGCAGGAGTCAGGTGACTGGGGCTGTTTCTAAGTCCTCGCACCACTGGGCTTGTGGTGGCTACTTACCACTCCAGAGCCGCAAGGAATACCAGACTTTTCTTTTTCATGAGAATACCATGTAAAACACAACATATCAATGTGCTGAGAAAATACTTGCTTGGGAACCTAGCAAGTGAAGATGAATGGCCTGATTCAAAATGTCAATCAACTAATTACAATAATTGATTTTTTTACTGAATATTTAATATAACACCAAGAGTGATGAAGTTTCTTTTAACGTTATTTTGTACTTCCTTTGATATTTACTTTATTTGGAACTTTATAGGGAGTTCTTTCTAGGAGAGGCTGTGGGGAGGAAAAATGTTTTGAGAGGATTACAGACTATGCGATTGTATCTTAGGCTGAACAGAGGCCAGGGCTACATAAAGACATGGGGGCATCATCCGTGTGTGGCCAATAACCGAAAGCTTAGGAATGAAGAGGGGATCGAGGAGAGACAGTGTGGAGAAGACATCTTAGAACAGGGCCCCTTACAGACTCCAGTGTGTAAGTCATAGAAACCAGGCAGGCATTTTTTTATTGACAATGGAATTCACTGACTCATTCATTTTTAAAAAAATTTTAATGTTTATTTAGTTTTGAGAGAGAGAGATTGAGAGAGAGAATGAGATTGAGAGAGAGAGAGAGAACGAATGGGGGAGGGGCTGAGAGAGGGAGCCACAGAATCTGAAGCAGGCTGCAGGCTCTGAGCTGTCAGCACAGAGCCTGACACGGGGCTCAAACTCATGAACTGTAAGATCATGACCTGAGCTGAAGTTGGACGCTTAACTGACTGAGCCGCCCAAGGCACCCCTGACTCATTCCTTAAAATTGGAATATCAACGTGAGAAATGGAGTCTAGATACTATAGCTTCAAAATTAACAGACTTTGTCATTTCAGTTAGGTTTGAACTCAATAAAGAGAGAATATATATGTTTAAAAAGCAGGTACCTTAGGCTACCCTGTTCTTTTAGTCATGATTTTTGCCTTTAGGCATGGAGTTTTTAATCTATTGTTGATCTTTTTAAAAAAATGTTTATTTTTGAGAGACAGAGAAACAGAGCATGAACAGGGGAAAGGCAGAAACGGAGGGAGACATAGAATCCAAAGTAGGCTTCAGACTCCGGGCTGTCAGCACAGAGCCCATCGCAGGGCTTGAACCCAGGAATCATGAAATCATGACCTGAGCCTAAGTTAGATGCCCAACCGACCAGGCTACCCAGGCACCCCTGTTGTTGATCTTTTTATTATTATTATTATTTTTTTTTTTTAGGGTTTATTTTTTTGAGAGAGAGAGATAGAGTGTGAGCGGGGGAGGTACAGAGAGAGCAGGAGACAGAATCTGAAGTAAGCTCCAGGCTCCAAGCTGTCAGCACAGAGCCTGATGCGGGGCTCGAAACCACAAGCTGTGAGATCATGACCTGAACCGAAGTCAGCTGCTTAACCAACTGAGCCACCCAGGTGCCCCCCCTGTCATTGATCTTTTTAAGGAGCAGATTTGAAAAATAAAAAAGAAGGCAGTGGACTTTTTATTGACATTTTATTTGAGGTTGGGATTTCTTAAGACTAAGGACTGGTTATCTTGTGTGGAAAGAAACTCACATGAATGTTTATTTTTCATTAATGGAATTTGGAGGACACAGCTCTAAATTAAAGACTGAATTTCTTACTTCAGAATGTCGCTTCCCATATATGCAGTCTCATCTTTTGAACATCAGGTTGTTAATTTACTCCACTTAGCAGGTAGATTTAAATGATAGATTTAACTTGATTTTTTAAGTGATAAACCTTTCTTAGCCTTCTGCATCATTATCATTATAGAATTATAATTTGTGTCAAAGACTTACCAGTCATTAGTACACTCCAACATCTGATACCTTCAGCTAAAACATTCTGTTATTTGAATCACACTCTCCGCCGGCTCTGGTTGGATCACAGCTGTGATTTGCACACCTTGCTGGTATTAGAGCAGGAGGAACATGACATACTTCTGGCTCCCGCCTTGCACCTGCCCCTTGATTGATCCTTATCTAGTCATGAGGATTAAGATCACATGTGGATGTGGATTTTTGTGTGTGGGGGGCATGTAATTATGGCCACGGGGGTATTGCTTTTTATCAGAGTGGATGACTTTTCCTACCACTCCCCGAATTTCCAGCTCTAATAGGGTAGAGTCGGCTGAAATGCCTGGCCCGTTGTCATAGCTTCTTTTGTCCAAATCTTCCTTAAACTCTTGCTCTGCCTTTCTAAACTCTGGTTTGTGTAAGGTTAGTGGTCTGAAATAGAGTTTCACAAACATCTGCTTATTAACTGACATTCTTTCATTTCCCAAGTGTTCTTTCTACTGTAGAATCAGTGGAATTCACTAGCAGGCTTGTATTTTTATGAAACTACTTCAAGGTATTGGGAATTTGGTTAGATTGCACAGATAGATTGACAGTATATCTTGGGTCACGTTAGAAAAGTTCACTTCAGCCTTTGATTGAAAGACTCTCTAGAAGAGACTGGTTTGATTTTGCGTGACAAAATTCCTGTCGGCAAATGTTTAGTAAGGTTAAAGAAGAGCCTGACTCAGCTGTTTATTATGGCTATACATGAAATCTGACCTACAACTTTAAAATGTTACTTTGCTATTTATTTTCCTTCAATCAAATGTATAAGGTATGGACTTTTATACTGTTAAAAACATACTCTTGCTTGCATTCCCCTTCTTCACAGCTGGATGTAATCTCTTAAATGAACCATCCTGTACTTAGATGTCGACCACGTTTACCTTACCTTTGTATTACTGCCACATGTGCCTATTACATTGTAAGTTCCAATCAGGTCTGAGACTCTGGCTAACTCATTATTGAATGTTTGATACCTAGAAGAGTGTTTTGCAGGTAGTAGATGTTCAATAGATATTTAATAGCTTAATTCATTGAATTACCCTGTTTTAATATTTCTTCAATGTAAAGTTCTTCAGAACCTGGAGAAGATAGGATACCTTTGAGAAGGAGGTGTAAATAAAGTAGCATCCTATTTGTACTTTGAAACTACCCCTGGCAAAAAAATATTACTGCAACAAGTTTATTCCTACTTTACACAGATGAACTTCAGGTCTCTTCTAGCACAGTACTATAGCATAGGTCACATCAACAGTCAGACTTCAGGGTTGGAAGGGTCCTGAAATGTCCTTCATCCTAACTTTCCACCTCGTGCTTGACTTCCTGCTGAAGCACTGGCTGTCAGCCGTGGCCATGTATTAGAATGATGTGAGAGGCTTTAGAAATCCCAGTGCTTGGGCCCACTTTGGTCCAATTGTATAAGAATCTGCACAAGTGGGACCTATGCCTCAGTGTTTTTTAAATCTCCTTTGGTGATTCTAATGTGCAGTCAAGGTTAAAAGCCATTGTTTTATAAAATCCCTACCAAATATTTTTCAAGTCTGATTTTGTGTTTATTCTATTTATTCAAATATTGACTTAATTATAAGAATGTTTGAATTATATACTGGTTGAATTACATAACAAATCAAGCTCACCAATTTAATGCTCAACTGTTGGTAAACAACACTGAAGAGAGAGTGACATTTAAATCTGACTTATCTACTTTGAAGTAGTATTGCAGCACTATTGAATGACTTCCAAAAGGCTGATCATAAAAATCACTTCAATCATTTTCAAATTTTACTTTAGCAGTAATCAGTTTACTTGGTGTGACTTGGATGAACATTCTGCTCTGTCTTAGAGTATCACGTTCATTTCATTTTCTCGTACCTGGGGAGACAGAAAAGTGATGAGCAGATTGCTTTTGTATTTATCTGCCTGTGCCTTACTGATTTACAATGTTTATAGCTAAAAGTTAGGTAGGCCTTTTTGGAATTGTGCTCGCTTCTTAGGACAGTAATGTACCATCCAGGAAACTTCAAACATAATAAAAGAACTTAGGGGAGTAGTGATATTTGGCTTTATAAAATGCTTTTAGAGAAGAGTTTTTAGAGAAAGCTGTATTTGACCACACACACACACACACACACACACGTATATTCTTGCTTAGGAGTTTGTCTCTATGGAGGCCATTTACCTCTATGTCAACTTATTTGAAAACTTTGGCATTTCCTTTAGTTTTTAGTAGAACCTGGGCACTGAAAGTCAGTGTATGACATCATTATCAAATATTCAAGTGGTTGTTGATCCAGACAAACCTGGATTTCAGTCTCATTTCCATCCTTCCTCGCTATCTGGCCTACAGCAGATTATTACTTCACCTCAGCCTCGGTCATGTCTTGTAGGCATGTTGTGAGGATTGATAGTAATAATGCATAGAAAGCCTCAAAGTAGTGAGACTCCCCTTGGTTATAGGAAGTGCTTGTTAACTTAAATTATCTTTGTGCCACTTCATGGAGGTATGGGTGAAATGTAAAAGGCCGTAATATCATATACAGCTGGATGAATCTGGGAATAAATAACACACTTGTTATCACCATCACTGAGGCTAGAGACATATCACCTCCTCAAGTTTCCTTTTGCCCCCATTATTATTAGTAGTAGTGGCAGTAAGAATACTTAACATAAAACCTGCCCGCTTAGAAAAATTTAAGTATACAGTTGAGCATTGTTAGCTATAGGCACTGTGCTATGCAGTAGATCTCTAGAAATTACTTATTTTGGGTAACTGAAACTTTGTACCCTTTGACCATCACCTCCCCATATTCTCCTCTCCCCAGCCCCTGGAAATTACCATTCTCTTCTCTGCTTCTATGATTTTGACTTTTTAAGATTCCATATATAAATGAGATCATACAGTGTTTGCCTTTCTGTGTCTGGTTTACTTTAGTTAGCCAATGTCCTCCAGGTCTATCCATATTGCGACAAATGGCAGAATTTCCTTCTTTTGTAGGACTGGATGATACTCCATTGTGTATGCACAGACCATGCTTTCTTTGTCCACTCATTCACTAATGGATATTTAGGTTGTTTTCCTATCTTGGCTACTGTGATGATAATACTGCCATAGCCATGGGAGCACAGGTGTCTCTTTGAAATCTTGATTTCAATTCCTTTGGGCAAATACCCAGAAGTGAGATTGCTGGATCGGCTGGTAGTTCTACTTTTAATATTTTGAGGAACCTCCACACTGTTTTCCATAATGTTCACGTTAATTTAAATTCTTACCAACAGTATTTCCAGGGTTCTGTCTTCTTCATATCCTCATCAACACTTGTTAGCTTTTGTTTTTTATTAATAGTCATCCTAACAGGTACGAGGTGATATTTCATTGTGGTTTTGTGTCTTTTCTTTTGAGTGTTTATTTATTTTTGAGAGAGAGCAGGGGAGGGGCAGAGAGAGAGGAGGACAGAGGATCTGAAGCCGGCTCGACGCGGATAGTAGTGAGCCTGATGCAGGGCTTGAACTTGTGAATTGTGAGATCATGACCTAAGCCAAGGTAGGATGCTCAACCAGCTGAGCCACCCAGGCACCCCTCCCTGTCGTTTTCATTTGCATTTCCTTGGTTAGCGATGCTGAGTACCTTTTCATATATATACCTGTTGGCTTTTTGTATGTAATCACTATTATTGGGTAGATTACAATGGTTGTAAAATTAGATCTTTTAAGACAATAATAGATAAAATCCCCGAGACTAGTTCTGTTGAGAACATCACCTTTGCATTACTTTATAAAACACTACCCTCAGACATGGTCTTGGATTGTGCCTCCACCAAACTGAATGTTTTATTGAGAGCCCTAATGCTACTGATCCTAGATAGGGATGGGTTTCTTTAAGGTCACAGAGCACAGGTGATGGTCGAGGTCCTTAGGTTTTCCCTGGGATACCAGAAAAGCTAGCCTGACAGGGAGCACTCTTTGGTCAACTAAGGTCAACTAAGACCCTCCCAGCATTTATTTATTGCTAATCTTCTTGTCTGTTACACGTAGAGTTATCAGATAAAATAAGGGGCATCCATTTAAATTTTAATTGCAGATAGATAATTTTATTTTTAGTATAAGTATGTCTTAAATATTGCATGGGACATATTTATATTAAAAGGAATATTCATTATTTATTTGAAATTCAAACATAACTGGGAATTCTGTGGTTTTCTTATTTTTGTTTTCCTTTTTAAATCTGGCAGTGCTACCTACATGCTATAAGAATACTTTGGGTTAGATGTTTGGTAGCTTTTTAAAGTAAAATGGGAGTATTTCAGTATTTCTGAATGGAGTAGAGAGAAATACTGTTTACGTAAGTGAAAAGGCATTATAGCATTATTATATATTATATTATAATAATATATTATTATAGCATTAAAATGGCTTCATTTGTTGAAATACTATAAATATATTGTTTCAGTTTAATAATAATAAATAAAATTAGACAATGATGGTGCTTGCTTCTCTAATCTCAAGAATTTAAATGAATCCTAAACATAACACTCTTCTGACTATATACTTCTAGCACATTACAGAGCATATATCATAGCATAAGTATATTCTATTTTAAGAAAATCTAAAGTTAAAAAGGGTTAAAGTATATTATTCATGCTTTGAATAATTTATTTTATTAGTGCATTTAAAACATGCTATGTACAAACATTTTATTTACATATATTTTAATGTAGCAATTCCTGATCACTCCAGAACATACTGAATTCTCTCTTCTGTAAGTATTTATTTATTTTTAATTTAAAATTTTTTTTAAAATTTATTTATTTTTTCTGTAGACTTTTGAAGTGCTTACATTGCTGTTCATTTATGTATTCATTCCTTTAACATGACTAAGCATCTTCCCTATGCCAAGAACTGTGCTTAGTGCTGGGGATATAAAAATAAATCAGACAGAATTATTGTTCATATGGAGCTCATAGTATAGCTCTAGAGAGAGAGGTGAAATTGACATTAGAATAACATGTGGCAACTGTTATAACAAATGGCATGAATTGCTTCTAGATCCACAGAAAGTAGCTTGATGGAGGCTTCACTAAATATGTGACGTCTAAACTGGGTTTTCAAGGATGAATAAAAGTTTGTTGGACAAGAAGATAACTAGAGCCATTTGGGGGGAGTGAGGAAGGAAAAGAAAGAGAGAGAGAATTTAAAACAAAACCCAACAACCCCAGCCTATGAAAGAACCTGGTGTAACTGGTTAATAGTAAGAAGTTGGGGAGGTAGAGGGGGCATTCTAGAAACAACATGGAATGTGGAATGAACAGCAGGTTTAAAGACAGGTAAGATGAGCCCACGGAGACATTTTATATCATGATTTTATTGTCTAGTCAATGGAGAATTACTCTAAGTTTTAAGTCAGCAAGACCTAATTGCCTGTTTCCAGAATATACCTGGAATCCAGAAAGACAGGTGGCCTGTTGTTGCAGTAGTTTACAGGTGATGACAGGAAGGCATAGGAATAGAGCAGTTGTGGTAAGAGTTGAGAGATCTTGGGTGGGCAATATCTCTAAGAATTATTAGGATTTGAACATTTTTTGGGGCTATTTCTGGGGGGAGGCACAGGGAGAGAAATTTTGAGGATAAAAGATAGGGATGAGTTTGTGTGTGTGTGTGTGTGTGTGTGTGTATTATTTCCCCAAGCCCTTAACATCATTAGCGATAGGAACCCTTTCCTAACACTTTTGTTTGGTTCCCCACAGCACATTAAACAATGCTCAGTAAATTTTTGTTGAATTTAAACAAGAAACACAAAATGCTTAAGATGGGACATATGTGTATATTAGTACTTTATTATTATTTTGATAAATCTATTGGGTATTATAAGAATAACCCAGGATGCATGATGGGAAATTCATTCTTCACCCCTTTTGATATTAAATAGAATAATCCAGGTATCTGATAGCATAATGATCTCATTAAAATTAATCTTTGTGTTTCATAATGTTTTCTGCTTTGTAATTATTACCATCTACCTTAAAATGTGATTGTCTACAGTCCTTTTAATTTTTTGATGTGCCAATATAATTAATTGTTCTTTCCATTTTGCAATGAAAGAATTCAGTACTAAGGAAGTTTGAGACAGACCAAATTGTAGACTTTGAATTCATGGTTCAACGCTTAAATCGTAAAACCTGAGACAAAGAAGCAACAAACAGTGATGCCAATAGAAGGGCTTTCATGTTTCAAGAAGTGTATTACTTTGTACACAAAACAATGCACTATTTGAATATTATTACACATACGTTCTTCTTTTTCTGTACAATTTTTTTCACTGAGATGCCACCTAATGCTTTTTGATTTTAAGTTTCATTTGACATTGGTACATTAAGGTAAGCACACCAGTGGAGGAGGTGTTGAGTAGGTCCTCAGACACCCAGGCTCTAAGGCGGGAACGCTTAACCTTGAACAGGTAAAGAGCCACGTGGCCACAGAGTAGGGAGAGAGAGCGACCTTGTAACATCCCATTTGGTGATGTCTGCAGTAAGATACTGTGTCACCATGACTCAGCACCACTCACACACTGAATTTGCAGCACAGGGAACACACAGAAAAGAGCAAAGCTGGTTTGTCATATCCCTGAGAGTTTGAGATGCTGCACCTGCATTCTCAACAGGCACCTCTCATTTCCCTTGATCTTGGGCTACAACGGGGGAAAGCAGAAGGGACCTGTGCAATTTATTTTTTCACTTGAGCTAAGGACAGTCTGTCTCTGTGTTGCATTGGGCATGTTGGCCATGGCCTGCAGCTTTCCATGAAGCACAGGGACAGGACACCGAAGTGTCCTGAGCCTCCATGTGGCTGAGAAGCCACACCCTGCTGATGCCAGCACTCCATCGGTAGACTGTGTGGTCTGGGCACATGACAGATGGGCCCGCAATCCCATGGCTTATATCGTAAAGATACACGTGACTAGGTTTCAATGGGGAAACAGATGAGTTGTACTAGTGTGTTGATTGAGAGCTCACAATACATTTTCGGTGAAATCTCTCTGAAACAAATCCTGTGAAATGGTGTAGTGACTGTTGGCATACAAATGGCTGGATTCTCTTAAAGAAAACAACTCTCATTATTGTCTTATATTCATTTAGGTCCAGAGGATCCTATTATACTTCAGCTTTTTATGTTATTGAATTTAGAAGTGACATAGGTCAGGTCACTTTCTACTACCTAGTTCTCTTGGTGGGACAGAAGCCCTTGAAGGGTGGCATTTATGGGCCTTCAGTATCAACATTAGAAAGAGAGTGAATGACAGTTTCTTTCTATGAAAAGAAATAATGACTAATGTGGAGCCATTCTGAATTGAAGCCATTGCATTACTATCAACATTGGTAAATCTTTGAAACTGATCATTCTGTCATGCATTTTATGTTCTAAGTAGAAAACATAGTATTTAGCTGGAACTATCAAAAAAAGTGCAGTATGTTAGCTTTCCAGGAACTCTGAAGCTTTGAATGTAGAGGAAGAGGAGTTCTGATAGGAGCAAAAAGACCTTGTGAATCACCTCTGATCACAAGCGAGAAGAAAGAAGGGAAGAAAACTCTCTAAAGTTTATTACCTCATAACATTTTCAGGTATTTTATTTTTTCAGGTATTTTTGTTATATTATAAACTTATAATTATATATTCTATTATAAATTATTATATTTTAATCTATTATTATGTTTATTACCTCATTTGTGATAAAAATTTTCAGGTATTTTTCAGGTATTTTTCAGTTATTTTATTTCTTTTAATCTTGTGAGGTAAATATTACTCCTTTTTTTTAATGGAACTGACATGGTAAAATGCCTATCGTGTTAGATACTGTGTTAGGAGCTTATGTATTTTCTCATTTAATTCTCAAAATTAATTTCATTGTTTTAGGTATGTGAATTAGAACAGCCTAGGTTATACTGTGGTATCAAACAGATCCAAAATCTCAGTGGCCAGATGATATAAAGGTTTGTTTTTTACTCAGACCAAATTCATGGTGGTGCCAGGTGGCTCTCCAAGGCGGTCTCTCCTTGTGGTCAGTTGGCAGTTAGGGTCAAGGGAAAACACCATGCGGCAGATCCACTGTCTGGAGTTAGTGGTTGTTGAGGCGGGGAAAAGTCACAGGAGACTCAGGCATGGGTTATAAGGCCTCAGCCTGGGAGTGACATCTGTCACTTTCCGTCAAAGACCGCTGGCGGGAGCTAGTCCCACCATCCCACCTCGCAGTCAGGAGGATGGGAATGTAAGAAAGTAAATAGGCAGTGGTGACCAGTCCTGGGTCTGCTACCATCTTTTAACCTCATTGTAAGACAGGGAAGACTGACATTCAAAGGAGTTAGATCATGTTTCCCAATCACTCATTTAGTAGTTGGCATACTTAGTTCCTGAAATGAGGTCTCTTCCGGCCCAAGGAAACTTTCTATGCCCTCTATCGCCACCCTCCCACGCACACTGCGTATTTTGGTGGTTTGGAGGTACATGTGGATTGGTGGTAGCTAACCTCCAAGTTGAGGTGAACTGAGCCTACCTCAGTCAACAGGGCTGAACTGTGTAACAAACATGGTCTTGCGGAAATGAAAAAGTATGACTTAGGTCACAAAAGACACTGATTTCCTTCTTGTCTCTTGGATCACTTGCTCTGGGGAAAGCCAGCTGCCATAATGTAAGGACAGTAAAGCAGTGCTGTGGAGTTTCCGTAGAGTCAGGAACTGATGCCTCCTGCCTACACCGAGAACTTGCCATCCACAAGTGTGAGCCATCTTGAAAGGAGACGCGTCAGCCCACCAGCCTCGGGATGACTCAGCCCAGACCAACAGCTTGACAGCAACCCCACGAGAGACCCTGATCTAGAACCACTGGGCTAAAGATATTTCCTCATAATTCTTGACCCGCAGAAACTTTGTAAGATGATCAGTGTTTACGCTAGGGTAAGCTGGCGAACTTTGGCGTGGTCTGTCATGCAGAAATAGATAATAATACAGGCCTTTTTGGATTACTTCCTTTCATTATATTTTTCTTTCAACTCTGGGATTCTTCCTATTTCTGACAGTGAGTTTTAAAATTGGCCAAGTTATGAAGGAGTACATTTCACAGTGGTCAATTAATAGTATCTGAAGAAAATTTAATTGAATAAGCCTGGTGATTCAGTCTAGTAGGTTCCGAGGAGCTTCAGTGTAAAGGTCTGTACTAAAAAAAATGATGCACCATGCTAGTTCAGAAGAGACAAGTTTTGCAATTTACTTGCCAAGATGTGTGTATTTTTCTGCTTTAAGATATTACCTGTTTGAGATTATGTTTTAAGTCACATGTTGAAGTTCTGAGGAGGAACAAGCCAGGATGTTTTTATTAACAGTTTATTGTGGGGAGGAAGACAGAATAGAGAGATAACCGCTGGCTTCTTGGCAAGGAGAAATTTTCAGTACTTTCAGTATTTCAGTCAGTGCTGCATTGCCTGCGGAGAAGGAAGACAGGGTTTGTAAGAAGGATAATGTGGCAGCGGACGGCAGGCAGCCATATGTGAGTTTTATTATTCCCAGTGCCACTGATGAAACAAAATATTCACCAGATCCACACGTGGGTCACAGATTAAATTATGTCCTTGGATGCCATGCCTTGGCATTTTTATGTGATTGCATATTGTTGTTGGTTCATGGTTAGATTATTAATCACTGAACACGGTGTATTTATAAGTATAATTTTCAGAAACATCACAATTCAGCATTCTGAACACTGGTATGGCATGTATAATATTATTGTGCTTTTAAGTTTTTTAATCGCTCATATTTCACTCTTGAATGTCGCACAACGTTTTAGAAATGGGCTCAAAGATGGGGATCCCCGTGTTTCCCAAGGTACTGGGAAAAGGACAGTGGGTTATGGGTCCGCTGCCAGAGTCAGTAGTCTGTGCACCTCCGTTAAAGGTAACAGGACACTATTCTATTTAACATTTCCTTAATACCATTGTTTCGAGATCTTAGTTCTGTTGGATGAGAGGAGATTTTCCTAACAAAAGCCTCTTCATTGTTTATTCATGCCCATTTCCCCCTCTGTCCATTAGCATATGTTCTCTTTATATACATGCTCTAAATTTTCTCTCTTGGCTTACTTGGTGCCAGTTGGGCAAAGGATAGGAGAGAGAACATCATTTAGATCACACAATGCATTATTGTTGGAAACATGGCTATCTACCAGAAACATAGCCAAGTCAAGGGGATACATGAATATAAATTCACATATAAAGTTTTGTATGTTTACATACAGAGGCACAGAGACGTTAGATATGTGTGTTTATGTTTATGTTTTCATATATAACAATGTGTAGCTGGGAAGCAGAGAACGAGGTTCAGAGAGAAGGACCAGAGTAAGATGGGTAAGTCAAAGATGCACTGCAGGAGCATAAACAGATTCGGGGACATAAATGAAAATGACTCAAAGATAACTCCAAGGTTTCTAATTAAAAAACATACTGTATAATACATAGGGATCCATAATTATAAAATTTTGATGTATGTAACAAGTTTTGTTGTTAGAACCCAGGGAGGTGGTGACAGCAAAAATTTTGATTGCTTAAAGCCGTATGGTTCGTAAGGGACAAAACTGGAATTTGAGTCTGGGGGTTCTGTCTCCAGAAAAACTTAAGGATCTTTCCATTTCCAAGGACCTCAGCTTGGGGTCCTTGGGCGCCGGCCCTCCGCATATCCCTGGAGCGCTGAGACAGCATGTATACTTGAGTGTGTATATGAATTTCCGAGTGACAGGGCCGAGATTCGAGGTTCTCAAAGGAGTCCGGACTGAGCAGAGCTTAAGAAATTTGTTTCTTCCGGGTGACTGCCTGTCCTGTGTGAGCAGAGGATGACATAGTACGAGGGCCAGTCCTGCCTGATAATTAGATCATGGAAATGCGTTCCCAGAGTGGAGGCAATGGTGGCGTGAAGGAAAGAAGAAAACAGAGCCAGAGTGTGTGGGAATTGAGTGAATTTTTAACGGAGAACTTTTCCTTGTGGCTGGACCAGCTCACGCCCCCGTTGGGACAACAGGTCGGACCTAAAAACTTAGGCCACATGCATTTTGTGACTAAACAAAAGGCTTGCAGCTTGCTCCTAGGCATGGGGTTTCTCGTCCCTTCTGGCTGTTCTCCCATAGACACTGGGGTTTGCACCTGCTGTGTGCTGATGACCAACTGTGGAGAAGCTGAACGGGCGTTTGGGAGACTGGTTTCCAGGCCACTGTCAGTGTGGGGCTGGGGATGGTTCCAGTGGGGGGGGGGGGGGCGCTCTTATTGAAAGCAAGCTTAGAGTTTGTCATGGGCCTGTTTGTGCCATTTCATAATCTAAAATCCAATAGATTCATTTGCACACAAGTGAAATATTAGGTTTAATTGGCAATATATGGAAATGCCTATTAAGTCCTTCATTTGCCACAGTACGTTTTTTCTCAGCAGTAGTAAATAGGAGGCATACTGAAGCATGAAACACGGAAGAACTAAGGAGGGGCTACGGTCTGAAACTGCTGAACCAGTGGGGCCTCCTGAAGGACCCTTCAGCTGGACTTACTGTGAATGTGCTAGCAACTTCCTAAGGTTAAATGCAGTCCTCCATGAGGTTCTGGCCTGTTGCAAAATTTTTGAAACCATAAGAACAAATCAATGTGAACGTAGTGTCAGGGCAAAGCCTCCCTGATTGCTCTTAACCTCAAGGATGGCCCCCTGAAACGTATTTTGCAACAGCAATTGTCCTTGACCACTTGAGTGTTTCCTAAGGAAATCAGTGCTATCCCGTCAATATGGATGTGCACATTTGCACTGTCGGCAACTAGATTGCAAAGCTGAGAGCAAAATCCAGGGGCACTTAAGCAACTGCTCTGTAATAAAAAAAAAAAAGTAGCAATGACATTCTTTCCTTCAGATTCATTGTCAGGAACCAGGGTACCCGAATGATCTAAACGCGCTTGTTTGGTGCTGCCTCCATTCCGGGTGGAGACAAGGAAGCTGAGAGAGTATTTTGGGGCTAAGACATTCAGATGCAGTTAAATCACAGTCAAGACCTTCCTTCAAAAAAAGATTCACTGAGAGACTCTTGTCAGAATGCTGCAGGGCACTGAGTTCCGTTCTCCTGCAAAATGGAAATATCTCCCTGTTTAATGTTAAATATGAGGGTAAGGAATCTTGGCTATCAGCTTGTGGGGGTGGATAGAAAGGAAATCAATCAAACCATTCAAAATGGCAACAGGACAAATAAAGAGCTCCCAGCAGCTGTCACAAGCGGATGATAGAAACATCACATTTAAAAAAAATTACATATTTTCTTCAGTTCAAGGGAATGCCTTTTGTTTTTCCTTTTGGAATAACGATACACATTCATCTTAATGGCAGTATCATGCTATGGGAAAAGGAATCTTTTGTAACAATTTAGTTGAAGTAGATTTGAACACATAGTATTCTAATCCAGCTTGTACAGAACCTACATTTTTATAGCTCCTTATAGTTTACAAAGCTCTTTGAACATTTATTATCTCGTGGAATAGGCTGGAGTCCTATTTCTGATTTCCCAGTTGACCTACCATGTGAAATGCAGAAAACTGCTAACCCTCTCTCAGAGTCTCTTTTTCTTGCAAAATGAGGAAATTAATGCCAACCTAAATGAGTGGGTTTTTAAAAAAAATAAATGAGTAAGAGTATGTTTTCTCTAGAAATAAATTAGCAACAACAATAATGAAAGGCCTCAATCTACTGATCTAAATGCTAAGTCAGCTATTTAATTTGAATGTTGGAGTACATTAGTTTTGCATATGATTAGAAGAGCTCGAATTACATCTCAACAGCTCTGATATTTAAATTTTTTTCCTTCACATGTATATATTTCTTAAAATAACCAGTTTGTATTGTGTTTCACGTGATGATAAAGTCAAATCAATCTATAGTAGCTTGAAAAGCATTGTGTGTAAAAGTTTAGTTTTCTTAACATGCTCATTATTTGTACTTAATTATTTTTCCTATGAAAGGTAAATTCTTTTTCTCTTTCAATACCTCCGAAAAGTAATCTTTTTCACTTGGATTTAATTAACAGGTAAGTTTTTTTTCCCTTCATGATGTGACTAAAGATAACTCAGTATTATTTTAATCTGGTTTAAAAATTTTTACATTACAATATAGTTAAAGTTTGATCCTTTCCCCTATAACTGTACAGACTTTACAAGTGAGTGTCAAAATGAACTCCGTTTTATTTATTTTGGCAACGAATACAATAGTGCTGTGGGTTACATGGTTTCTGATTTCAGCAAACCGGTAATTCGGCGGGAAGAGAGAGACGAACATGTTTATTGAACATACAAGTACTAAGTGAACAAAGTGCTATTGTACATGGAAGTAGAACAGTGGCTTTTGCTCGCGGGCAAGGTTAAGTTGCCCCATACCATTCTATTCATATTGCAGCTACCCTGTTGATAATGTTTTATTATGATGAGTAAAGTTTCCATCTCATCTGCTAAATATTTAACCTCCAGGGCGTAAGCGCTGTTATTTATCTCAGGATCTCTTGGCCTTACCTTGCATTACGCTCATTAAATATTTATTGAATTCAGTTTGGTGGGCAGAAGTCAGAAGAGCTCATAGAGGAGATAACATTTAGCAAATGAGATAACATTCAGCGTGAGCCTTGAAGACCGAGGGGGTAGAAGAAGGACAGAATAGAGGTGAGGAGGGAAGTTCCCCTTTAGCAAAACCAGGGAGGAGCAAAAGTTTCTGAAGTGTTTGGAAATGGTGACACATACAGTGGACGGGAGTGGCTGGAAATGGAGAAGAAATGGTGAAGAAATGGTGAACCCAGGCCATCATACTGAAGAGCTTTGACTCCCCTGGTAATGAATTGAGACTCTTCTGGAAATAATCAGATGATATCATTTTATGGAACTAGTAAGGAAGCTGCCATGAAGCAATGATCCCAGAAAGAAGGCCATGACAGCAGTCCAAATAAGAGAAGATGAAGTTCTGAACTAAGACAGTAGCCATGGGAATAGAGGAGAGAACATGAATGCAAAGGACAAAGAAGCGGAGGGGCCTGGGTTCCTGACACTATGAAGCTGCCATGTCCACCCTGGATGGCTTATGCTTGGACTGTTACTTGAGACAAAAAAATTCCATCATGTGTGAGCTTATGCTCCTCCTGGGTCACAGATAATTGCAGGACAAGAATGCTGAATATTTGACATGCTGTTGACAATGAAATTTATTTTTCTTTGGGAATTGCTCTGACCTGTCTGTCATGAAATGGATGTTCTGAAAAGAGCATGTCAACTAGTACTACAGTAAGGTAGAAGTTACCCTTTAATTTATTATGAAGACACTGAGATACGACTTGTTCTGCAATTTGACATGGAGGTCTTTACCCACTCTCCTTTTATTTCCGTTATAAATTCTATAAATTAGACTAATGATACAATTTGACTACAAGATATTTTAGAATCACCTTCAAATGTAGCAGCAATCCAATAGCTCCTTTGCTTTGCAATTTATGAGCCAGGTGCAGAGACCACAGCTTACATCTTGGTGTTCATGGTCCATTTCTGCATCACTTATACAACAGATGGGCTCTGTGCACATCAGAAGGAACATGTCTGCTGCTGGTGCAGTTGTGTATGTGTGTGTACACTGTGCCACATTTAGAGTGGAGTATATGGGGGAGGGGGACTGGCTTGGCTAAGCATGAGAACATAGTATTTCAAGGGGAAACACGGTCCATCTCTGGAGGTCTTCTCATACAGATATGAATGGTTAGCCAAGGCGAGTGACCATTTTCCTCCTTGACATTGACTTCTAAAGATGTTTGCACTTTTATCATCTACAATTGAATATTTATATTTTCATCTGGGGGTACTACCTCTTGGGGTAATAAGTTCACTAAGTAACTAGCCCTTCATGGAATACCGTTTTGTCTTAAAATTATCTCCCTCCTTTTTAAAGGCTGGGAACAAGGTCTATTATTGCTTTTTAACCCACGCCACCTCTTCTATGACATTAAAATCTTTGAATCAAGATATTTACACCTAGACCAAAATGCTTGAGTTTAATTGCCCTCAGGTAGTGCAAGCAGTGCACATTTTGGGGCAAATAGTTTAATTATTTTATAGATTAGTTTTCAAACCTGTAGAATGTTCCTAAGAAAGTCTTCTTGTAATTGTATCTACATGTAGTTTGTAATTTGATATAGAGAACACGGTATGTCATGGTTTTAATTACACACAGCACTTCCCTTTTTTACGTGTGCTAAGATACTGCTTTATGTAGTATTAATTATTGCTGCACAGAAGTGGAGTTGGGATGGCTGAAGTTGCAAATGGATTATCAATCCATTCTTTTATGTGTTATAGCAGTTTCTGGGATTCATAGCTCTTTAGTTTTGTTTTAGAAAACATCATTATATGGGGCGCCTGCGTGGCTCAGTCGGTTAAGGGTGGCTCAGTTGGCAAGTGTCTGATTTTGGCTCAAGTCATTTGGATCTTGCGGTTGGTGAGTTCGAGCCCTGTGTTGGGCTCTGTGCTGACAGCTCAGAGCCTGGAGCCTGCTTCAGATTCTGTGTCTCTCTCTCTCTCTCTGCCCCTCCCCTGCTCGCACTCTGTCTCTTGCTCTCAAAAATAAACATTAAAAAAATTAAAAAAAAAAGAAAACATCATTATATTTTGGGTTGAAATGTCATTTTTATTCAAAATCCAGTTTAGTCACTCTATGCGTTTTCTGTACGTGTATGCTGAAGACTAGCAAGATGTATAGGAACACAGGTTTCTGTGGTATTTTGAGTAAATCATCAAATGTGGAAAGAACTTTATGTCTTAAAAATGATAAGACTATGGAGAGGAATATTAAGGGGTAACTGTAGTTTATATGCTTTTCTGCAGTGTGTACAAGCATAGTTTTGCATTATGCCTGGCACATATTAGGTGGTTATAAGTCTTATCTGAATCTGATTAACAGATTTTTTTCTAAGGTTTAACTAATATTCATTGTTGTATCCAGATAAGCCTTTACAGCATTTGAATAAGGACACTTTGTCATCTGAATCCTTCTTTTCAATGCCTTCATTATAGAGCTCTAATTCATGTTAAGAAATCTATTTTGGGGGCACCTGATTGGCTCAGTCAGTTAAGCCTCCGACTTCAGCTCAGATCATGATCTCACGGTTTGTGGGTTTGAGCCCTGCGTCAGGCTCTGTGCTGACAGCTCAGAGCCTGGAGCCTGCTTCAGATTCTGTGTCTTCCTCTCTCTCTGTCCCTCCCCAGCTTGGCTCGTGCTCTGTCTCTCTGTCTCTCAAAAATAAATAAACATTAACAAAAAAATTTTTTTTTAAACAGAAATCTATTTTTGTGGCCGATGTGGAGAATGATTTTGTTTCAGTGAAGTAGGAGCACCAAGGTGCACCCAGTGTGTTTTCAGGTGGGCAGGTGAGAACACACATGTGCACACATACCTGCACATGTATGCGCACACATGCATACACACACCGCATGTTAACCTTCACGAAGATACTCGAATCAAAGCTCAACTGAGCTGTGACAGCTTGTGCATTCCCTCCACTGCTTCCCTTGAAACTCTATTAGCATTAGATTATAGTCAAGCCAGGAAGCAAGTATATGATAAAGAGCCTATATGTAGGGAAATCCACTAAGCTTACCAGAGAATAACATATATTAGAAAATCCTTATAATTTTGGTGGCGTCACTGTATACTAAGTATTAAAAGCTAATTTTTTAAAGTTTTTTTAGTTTTTTTACTTTGAGAGAGAGAGAGTGTGGACACACATGGGAAGAGCCAGGGAGAGAGGGAGAGAGAGAATCCCAAGCAGGCTCTGCACTGTGAGCACAAAGCCTGACATGAGGGTCGATCTCACCACCTGTGAGATCATGACTCAAGCTGAAATCAGTAGTTGGACGCTCAACTGGTTGTGCCACCTAGGCACCCCAGTGTGAAAAACTAATTTAAATCAAGCCTTAGTGAAGTTCATAGACAGTCATGATGGAGGAATGCTTTGTTTCCTATAATTTATGTATTACTGAAAATATATTCACGGATAAGATTTTTGTTAATGATTCAAACGTCAACTGTTTTATGGGCAACCACTATGTAGAAGAAACCAAAGGTATTTATAATTAGTTTAAATGATCATTTTCAAAGGCAAATAACCACTCTCTAATTTTCTTTGTACCAAGTTCAGGCTTTGCCCGTTAGAAATAAGATTTTCCTGATGCGAGATATTCCTATCAAAATAGAAATAATCAGGTTGCTGTTGGTGAAAAGCCTTTCCATTCCGATATCTCTGATCATACAATTCTTTGGCATGTCATTGCTGATATATTTAATATATGCCTACAGGTATGCACATCTAGCTCTAGAGAATGTTGAGCCAGACCTGTGGGCTCATGTGAGTGTTTCTTTCTGAAGTTGGCTAGTCTGAGACATTTATAAAGTGGCTGCAATCAGGGAGCCCATTTTAACCCTTCCCCCCCACCTACTGGCATAGAGACAAGAACACTATCAAAAAGTGCTATTTATTGAACACTTATTATGTTCCAGGAACTGTTCTAAGTACTTTTTCTGCACTAACTCACTTCCACCTCACAATGTCCCCATTAATGTCCCCAGCTTACAGGCTGTGAAATAAGGCACAGGGAAGCAGTTTACTCAGCCCCCAGGTTGAGAATTCAAACAGGCTGTTTTCACTGGTGCACTGACTTGCCTTCTTTACAGCAGGAATAAGAATTCCAGAATTAAACAGTGTATTCCTTTATTTCTGGACCTTTGGCTATTCTTTTCGTGGGCCTTCTCTGTATCATGTTATCAGTGACCTCATACAGCATAATGGCCCTCTCAGTAGACCTGTGTCCCCACTTCAGAAATCTCTGGAGTGTGTGTGCAGGTGTCTCTCCTCTCTTCCTGGAGGAGATTTTACGTGGTACACTGTGAGTGACACATACATAAATACGATCACATGGGGTACTGTGCTCTGGGGGAACGCAACCTGGTGGCTTTGATGGTGTGGAATTTACTGTGATCAAGAGTTAGGACACTTTTATTTTAAAAAATAACACTATAATATAAGTAGTCCAAGTTCGTTAAAATGGCACAGTTGAAATTAATGATGTAGAATGTACATGGGTCCCTGTTCCTCTGAGACTTGTAGAGATAGTCGCTTTTAACAGTTTGAAGTGCAATTTTCCAGATATTTATAAGTATCTACACAAATGAATCTTGCTCTCTTTCTATATATAGTTTATAATGAATATATAAGCATATATATTGGTATTTTATAGAATCAAATCATACTTCATATATTATTATGAAATTTTCTTTTTTCACTTAATTGTAATTGTATTTCAATTTCAGAAATCCGTATCAGTATATTGAGAATTGGATCATTTTTTTAAAACAGCAGCCAAATAGGAATCTACTTGATAGACGTAAAATAAATATAAAAATAAATGGCATTTAAAGTAATAAAATAATTTAACCAGTCCCCTACTGATGGAAATGGAATTGCGTTTCAGTTGTGTGATTCAGTGAAACAGTGGACAGTGGGATATGTGACATTTAGGGTCGAGAGGCATAATCTTATTTTCAAGTGTTGAGGTTGCTGTATTTTTGCCCCTTGGACTGCCAGATCTTTATCCACATGGCAAATTTTTAAGGTTTCTCAATAATGATAGAGTCTATGTAACATACAACTTTGTGGTGGGGAAACTTAGGGACGTCTCCATGTTTGATTTACTCATTATTTCTCACTATTCTTTTGTCAGGTGAGAGGTGGATAGTAGCTTTTTGAATACCGTGTTTGGTAAACACCAGGGAAATAAAAGGATTTCAAACCTGAAGTTCCAAGTTTATGTCTAATTGCTTCAGTTATTCTTGGAAGGAATTCTGCAGTCTTGTTGAAGGTTGCATCATTGTTGGGTCAAAAAGGTTTCACCTGTTATAAGTAGCAGAAAGTTGTGTTAAGGAAGAAGTGATGTTTTCTGGGTCTGCCTTTACCTTCAGCTGAGGTGGCTGAGACATTTCAAACGCTTCCCAACAAGGATTCATAAAAGTCTCCATCCTTTGTTGAAATATTCATCACTTTCCTTTTTTCCAATTATCTACTTAAAAGTTTGCTTTGACCTCACTTCAGGTAGTAACACTATTTTGTGAAAAGCTCTATAAATTATATCCTGAGCAAGTGATTTCTAAGGGGCAATAAAATTGATGTCCAGGAGGGATGGGGACATGGCCCTGTTACGTGCTCTCTCTGCAAAGTGGCATAAGATGGGACGAAAATCTTAGGACTGAATTCATCTTAAGGTAATTTATTATTGCATTTTGTCGAACTGGTATGAGCTTTCCCTGTGATTTTTTTAAAAAACGAATTTTAAGGAAGAATTATTATAAATATATTCACATACATTGTATTCAAAGTGTGTTGCATTAAAAATTTTTTTAAATGTTTATTTTGAGAGAGAGAGACAGCGAGAGCCAGGGAGGGGCAGAGAGAGAGAGAGGGAGGCACAGAATCCAAAAACAGGCCCCATGCTCTGAGTTGTCAGCACAAAGCCCGATGCAGGGCTTGAACTCATGAGCCATGAGATCATGGGTGCCCCTAAGGTGTGTTGCATTTTTAAGACAAGTTACACAATGGAGAATACACTGTAAATAAATAATAATTTTGTAGCACTAGACTTAAAATTCTATTCTTTCATGTTAGTCTAAATCAGGGAGGATGTGCAGTTGTGTTAATTCAGGTAGGAGTTCCACACATCCTGTCTCATATGAGAGGGGGCTTTTAAATTGGCCTGAAGCAAACATTCCCGCTGTATCAACACTCTCAGCCTCCAGCCAGTGGTGTATATTCTGCAGGAGTCACCGTCTGGTGGGGACAGTAGCAGCACAGCTATGTCCGCCCTGTTACACAGCAGATCCTATTACGTTTGCACTTACCCCACTGCCTTACTCTTTGAAACATGTCACCAGAACCCAAGCAAACTTGTGCAGAAGACGGCAGTGTTGTAATACCCGTGAAGTATAATTGTCACGCAAATTTCATTGAAAATTATGCTAATGGGACTTTAAAAGCCAAATACGTTTGTTCCTTTCCCACCATCTATGTAAGTCCATGCTTTGTTAGCATCTCTGGTAGAAAACATGCTAGTCCATTGCTCTGTTCTTATTGGTTTTGCTACTTCCTTCATTCAACCCCAGATTTACTGGGTGTCTTGTAACTAATACAAAGGTGAAAAAGACATGCTTCTTTTCCTCAAGGCTGACAAAGTGGCAGAGAGTTACATTACAGTGAGAAAAACGTGAAAATACGTTTCAGGGTATAGGTCAGTGATGATCGGGAGAAGGGTGTGATCAGTTGAGGCTGGGTTGTGAGGAGAGGCCGAGGACGTTTTTACAAATATGATAACTCTTCAGTCTCAAAGGGTGAGCAGATTGCACCAAATGAATGAGAGAAAAAAAGGTTCATCTCTAAAGGGAGACTGCACACAGAGATGTGTATTCAACATGCTATGTGAGGGAAACTGCAGATGATTCTTTCAACAATTTTGATTTGAGTGTATACACCAAATGTGACCCCAGTGGAGAGGTAAGGGCAGGAAGCTGCTGGAAGGGAACATAGAGGAGAAATTAGAATGAGGCCAAAGCAGGCCTTGTGCACTTAGGAAAATGAATTTGGACTCTGTCTGGCGGTTGAAGTGTGTCTTAGTCAGTTTGGGCTGCTGTGACAAAATACCATAGACTGGGTGGCTTAGCCAATGAACATTTATTTCTCACAGTTCTAGAGGCTGGAATGTTTAAGAATCAAGGTCCTGGTAGGTCTGATGTCTGTCTGGTGAGAGTCTGCTTCCAGACTTGTGGACAGCTGCTTTTTGCTGTATCCTCACATGACTGGGGCGGGGGGGGGGGGGCAGGGGAGAGGGAGAGAGACACCGAGATCTTTTCCCTTTTGTCTCTTCTTATAAGGGCACCAGTGCCATTCATGAGGGCTCTACCCTCATGACCCAATTAGCTCCCAAAGTGTCACCTCCAAATACCATCACATTGGGGAGTAGGCCTTAAACATATGAATTTTTTGGGCGGGGGATGCAAACATTCACTCCTATAGCAATGTGGAAGGCACAGATGATTTTAAGTAGATGGCTAGTAAAATTACGAAGAGTGCTCCAGCTGCAAAGTGAAGAATGGATTTGAGGAGTCAAAGTCAAGAGTGTAAGAAGGGACCGTTAGTTACCCTGTTGTAATTCATAGTCCCACTGGGGGCTTATGGGGGTCCTGGAGATGGGAGTAGATTGGAGAGATCCATCTGATCTATCTACATGGACAGAAAGTAGAGTGAGGAAGTATTGGTGATTGACTGAGTAAGGTAAGCATGGAGGTATGAGTGGGAAGCTTGGATCCGGGGTCATTATACCAGTTGGTACCCGAGGAAGAGTTTTTGTAGAGAAGATAGCGTTCAGGCTAGGATATTTTGAGTTTGAAGGACCTCTGGGACTTCTAACTGAAGCTTTTCAATAGACAGTTGGATATCTGTGTCAGAAGCTTAGAGGAGGGACTGCAGCTGGGGGTTCAGTTTTGGGAATGGTCACATTTAGCTGATATTGAAGCCATAGGAGATGACAAGATACCAAGGAAAGTGTTTTAAATAAGAAGAGAAGGAACCATACACAGAACCCTAAGTAATACCAATAGTGAAGACTTGGATGGTGAACAAGAGCCCCCAAAAGAGACTGACAGAGAATATATGGAAAGACAGAAAAAGTGTATTAACAACCTAAATGTTCACGCTTTCATGGGCTTTGTATGATATTTTTTAATAAGTAAAGTATACCTTCTTAACCAGGTATATTGCTTTCATTTTTAGATGGTTTTTGATTCATTGTGAGCAGGTCACTGGAGTCCAATTATTTTAGGGAAGACATTTTAGAATTCGAACTACACTTTCGTGTGGAATTTATAGAGGAGGAAAGTAAATCTAAGCTCTTCTTTTTCCTTGTCCTGTTCTTCCAGGACAGGAAAGATAGAAAAAGAGAATGGGAAGGAGGTAGGCATTAGAACACTCTATTATAAGAGAGGGTATGTTAAGAGGAAAACTTTAATTTCCAAAAGACACATTATTTTACTCACCGTATCTTTTTTTTAAAACTTTTTTTAAACATTTATTTATTTTTGAGAGACAGAGAGAGACAGATCATGAGCAGGGGAGGGGGAGAGAGAGAGGGAGACACAGAATCAGAAGCAGTCTCCAGACTCTGAGCTGTCAGCACAGAGCCCGACACGGGGCTTGAACCCACGAGCTGTGAGATCATGACCTGAGCCAAAATCGGACGCTCAACCGACTGAACCCCTTTTACTCACTGTATCTTAAAAGAAGCCCCTGATTATATGATCACTGATGGCTAATGATGGACTTGTCCTAGTGTATGAGAAAATGTAGACAAGGTTTACGAACTATTAAAACAACTTGTCTCCTTGGTAGTTAAAATTTCCCCCCTATTTTTATTCGTGAGTCATCTGATCCTGTTATTTTCTCTAGAACCCAATTGGTATTCTATAGTAATTTTAATTTTCAAATTAACTTGTTGAATTAAAATGTTGGAGATGTGTGTGTATATATAGATACAAATACTGATTATTTTGTAATGGTGAAAACTATAAACTTGTAGCTTTCAAGTTTAAAATTCTCAATAACACATTATAATATTTGGCAACTTCCTAGCCATATTTACCAATATGGGATGTATCTCCCTTGCAGAAAAGTTGAGTTTTAAACATGCTTACAGGTAGATTACAGTATATGTTTTCCCCCTGGGAAAATAATATCAGAAGTGGGACTTGGATTCAAGCCTTGCCTACTGAGGTGGTTTGAAGATACATCCAGAGATTCTTTGACACTTCCTTTAAATGGTGGAGCCTAATTCCTCTCCCTTCAGTGTCGGCTGGATTTGGTGACTTCTAAGGAATGAGAAAAAAAGCAGAAATGACTGAATGTGACTTCAGAGACTAGGTTATAAAAGGCAACTTGGCCCCCTTTTCTCCTTTTCTCCTGGATTCCTCATACTGGGGGAAGCCAGCTGCCTGTGGACACTTAGGTGGCCTGTGGTAAAGCCCACATGATGAGGTATGGTGGTATCTTGCAAATAGCCTCTGAGTGCGCCATCTTGGAAGTGGACCTTTCCATTCCCATCAAGCCATAAGAAGACCATAGTGCTGCTTGATATCCTGACTGCAACCTCACGAGACACTCTGAGCCAGAACCACCCAGATAAACCACTCCTGGACTCCTGACCAACAGAAAATGTCACATAATAAATGTTTGTTATTTTAACCACTGAATTTTGTAGTAATTTTATTAAGTTTTTAATTTTAATTCCAGTAAACATACACTGTTATATTAGTTTCAATGTAGTGTACAGTATAGTGATTCAGTAATTCTATACATTACTCAGTGCTCATCATGATATCAGTGTATTCCTTAATCACCATCACCTATTTTACCCATCCCTGCTCTGGTAACCATCAGTTTGTTCTCTATAGTTAAGAGTCTGTTTCTTGTGAAACTACTAAATTTTGTAGTAATTTATTACCCATAACTAATACACCCCCCAAACCCTGTTTAATCACCTGAAATACTCTCTGAAGATTTCTAGTGAAACACTATTTAAAAATATGATTTTAAGTGAAGTAGACATTGTAGAATTGTGTAAAGAATATGATTTGAACATATTTTTAAGGAGGAAAAAACCCACATCTAACTAGAGAAAGACTAGGAAGAAGATGGGGCTTTTATTTTGCTTTGTTTTAAGATACTAAAGGGGCATTTTGGGGATTTTCAGTGACTTTTTACGACTTTTAAAATTGGGTATAATTATGACTGTATTTTTACAACATTTTACAAAAATCCTGGTCTTCCTTTTTGACTCACATAATGAGGCGTCATAACGGGATATTGAGAAGTGGGAGAGGAAGAACAGTTTTCTTGAGGTGATGGTTGGAAGAGGGTAGGAAAGAAGAAGGGACTAAAGAAAAGTATAAGGAAGGAGTGGAAGCCATTTGGCTGGAGGACAAACAGAAGAATGGAGGACCATGTGAATGCAAGTCCATTTGAAAAAGGATGATGTTGATGCTGAAAATATGGGAAGAATCATTGCTTCCTGAGACAAGTTAGGTTGGAATGACCTTGAGTTTAAGGTGGTGAGAGAGAGGCAGTGGCCATGACCATACATATGTAGAAAAGTAGCTTCTAAAATATGGCTGAATTTTATACCACTCTTCACTTTGTTATTCCCACCTAGCTTCCTCTGAATTCTTTTGTCATCGTTTTATACCTAAATACCAGGAGTGTTAGAAAATGCTTGTCAAGGGACTGATTTGCCCCTTGTGTGTTCTGTATAAAGGCCAGCTTGACTTTTCTAAATACAAAGAGGACTTTCTTGTCCCAGTAAGTTCTACCATTTGCCAGGGAAGATGTAGAAGTTATACTATATGATACAGGAAAGTAGAGTTGGTTAAAAACAAGAGATATCAGAAATTTCTACTCAGGCTGAGTATAGAGAGATGAATCTGTCTTGCTCCAAATGGGCTCAAAGGATAATTTCTGTAATGCTCTGATAGCTTCTTTCTTTAAGCCTTTGAAGAGGTAAATTTTTGCAGATGGTTCTGGTAGCATTTGGGGGCAGCCTCTGTGCTCAGATGAAAATGACTACTGACAAGTTAAATTTCCTGCTGCATGCTATCACAAGGGACTATGGTAAATATGATATTAATTCACTGCTAATGAATATTTTCACAAGCATGTGGTTTTAATAGGTCACCCATAGTCCGTATTCACTCTTGCCTCCATTCCCTTCTCAGGCTTCTATCTGAAAATAGCAGGTCATCATTTTAAATAAATATATATATTTTGTATCACTTAGTATTCACTCTGAAGGAGAAAAATAGGGTTTATTATTTCTATGGGACTGCTGATTAGTGGAAGTACTGTTTTAAAGATACTTTATAGGTTTGTTGCACCCAAATTCCCATAAAGTACTCAGAATTTGTCCCATGTTAACCCAAATCTGTGGGTTCATAATATGTTATATTTAGGCAAAACCAAAGAACCAGATGTGTTCAGGGTTTTTAACCTTATTCCTAGAAAAATTCAACTTCCAGCCTCCTGGCTTTGAAGTTTCTGTTGATGAAAAGGAAAAAAAAAAAGCTTCAGTAGAGATATACATTTTTTATTATCTCTGTGGAGTGGAATTTGCAGATTTTTACAAGTCCCTACCAAGTGGCATTATTATGGAAACTATCTTTCTGTGCTGCTAGAACATGTTCAAGTCAGAAAAGATGAAGTGCTAATAAAGTGGCATCAGTTCTTTTTCAGAATCTTTAAGTGATGGAATGAATGTTGACATGGAGGGTTGTGTCACCTGAGAAAAGCCATATATAATTAAGGTGAATAGATAGAGGGCAGATATGGAGAGGTTTGAGTATAAAAGTGGGGTTTGACTATATCAATGGAATCAGGATTTTACAAATTTCAGTGAAACCAATTTATGTTGGAGGAACGGAGAAGAGAATAGATGAGGTTTGGTGTGAATTTAGTTCCCAGGGCAACTGATCTACATCAGAGTTTTCTCAGTTGCAGAACTACTGACATTTTGGGCTGAAAAGCTCTTTATTGTGGGGGGCTGTCCTGTGTATTGTAGAATGTTTAGCAGCATCCTTGGTCTTTATCCAATACATGCGAGTAGCACCCCTCCATTCCCCCAGTTTTGACAACTAAAAGTATCTCTCATTTTGCTATACATGTCCTGAGAGGCATTATGAGCCAAGTTGAGAGCCCCAAGTCTAGACATAGCCTGTGGGAAGGATTGTATTAGGGTAGAAACCTGTATTTAAGGTTACAGTAGGAGGAGGAGTAAAGTAATGCCAAAGGCCCTTTGACTGATGAGGATGCCTACAAACCCAACTTCCTAGGTTACTACCCAGACCTGGGAGGTGGGGGTACTCTTCTTAAGTTTTATGGTATCTTCCTAGCTGTTGGTTTCTAGAGTTGTGGTTCCCAAATTTAAATGTGCATCAGAATCATCCAGAGGGCTTATTAAATCACAGATTATTGGGCCACAGAGTTTCTGATTCAATACATTTCATGCAATAGATATGAGGGCTTGAAGAGGTTTTGCATTTCTAAAAGTTCCTAGATGATGCTGTTGCATCACAAAGAGACCATATTTTGAAACCAATTTTCTAGAATGAACTATCTTTGGCACTACCTGGTGTTAGATCTTTCTTGATTACCTTTGTAAAGTTTTTTTCATGCTCAGGCTTGCTTCCTTTAGATATTATTTTTTGTTTGCATTTCCTCTTTCTATTTAATTTTTGCATCGTTTACTTCTCATGGTCCTACATTGTCTTCCTTAATTCACATTCTGCACTGATGGATGAAGGGAAAATGCCTCCTCTTTCTTTTACTTCTCTCCCTGGGAGAGAAGTAAGTTTTTTCTTTGCTTCAAATCACATGAGACTCAGTTTCCCTCATGCTACATCCTGTACCATCTCCTAGGGCTCCCTCCTTTCAGGGCATCTGAGCCCTAAGGACAGGTTACTTACATATGCTGCAGTTGTCAAAAATATGGGGTCACTTAGCATTTGATATGCTCTTTTGATTGTAGTAACACATTTTTAGGGAATATCTGACTTTTAGATCCTTTTCTGAGCTCTCACTGACTTCTTGGAACTCATTTCTCTACAAGAGACATTTGAATTATTTTGCATAAATGTATAATTTTATACTTGTCCACATCAGAGCTTATCTGTGAATTTCCTGCCCATTCACATATCCTCTTGAGATGTCCCCATCAGATTGCATTTTATTATTGAGTAAAGATTACTTAGGGTTATCTGTATTCTTAGATATATTACTGTATCCTGTCCGTTCTCAATCACTAAAATGTTTTGCATTTTTAAATAGACATAGATTAGCTCTCGGGAGATCATAACTGTTTATATTTTTAAGTATCCACTTCCTTTGCTTATGTTGATAATGGACTCCCTATCTATGACAAATCAGAATCACATGATCCTGTAGGAGAAGAAAAATTTTCCCTCTACTCTTCAGAGTTCTTAGCTGAGACCCCTGTAATAAAAGACAGATTAACAAGAGAGAAACAATCAAGTTTATTAACATGTATAACTCGTGTACATGGGAGCCAGGGAGAAATGAGTAACTCCCAGAGGTGGACCTGAATTTAGACTTAAATACCATCTTAATAAGGAAAGAGGATGGGGATGTAGGTATCTAAATCCTTACATGGTTTTTAGGAAAGATGAATGGCCTTCAGAAGAATAGGTGGGACGTATGATAGTTTGTGACAAAGTTTGCCTAGAGGTGATATTGACTTTATTCTTCTCTTCTATGGCAAGAATCAATCCTCTCTGGTTGGTAAAACTGCAGGGAAGGGAATTTGTGACAACTGAGTTCCTTTTGGGAAGTCAGTCTTTAAGGAGATAAGAGGAGGTTGGAGAAAACTTCTCCCTGCATTTGTTATTTTTCAAGTGTTTATAGCTAAAAATAATCACTATACCAAAGTGGCATATTTTGGGGTGGCATATTCTGCTACCCTTCAATCTCATTCCAATTTTGGGTCAAGAGTAGACTATTTCCTCTTGAGCACCACCTGATTTTCTTAGACCAGATTTCCCCTAAGTAGCTGACCCCAGTGAATCACCATAAACAGATAGTTCTGTCACTCTGGATCTTGCAACATTTTTGTTCAGGTGTGTTTCATTGCTAGGGCAATTTGGATTGCCCCCTTCCTACCAAGCCAACTTCTGGTCATCCTTCAAGTGTCAGCTTGCACATGACCGGCTCCTCACCTCAGGGAGATCTTCCATGACACCCAGGCCAAGCTGCTCTGCCATTTGTTCCTGGTACACCTATACTTCTCTTTCAGGACACTTTGCACAGTGTCCTTATGTAAGTATTTGTAGTAATATGATGATTAATTCACCCTTCTGTGAATTGTCTAGGGGTACTATCTGTGTTTTGAGCCACTGTGAGTGTCTGGTGTCAATCGTAGGGCCTGGTGTCTAGAGGGACCTCCATATTTAATGACCAGTGAGTCTATTCATCCTGTTTGCTCTCTGGAATAACACTTTAAAAAAATAGAATTTTGCTTCTAAACTTTCCCATTTGACTCCATGATCACCTCTGCCCTGTGTTTTCTCCTTTGTTTTCATTTCCTAACTCTGCTCAGTTCCTTAGCTTTTCTTCATAAGATATGGTCTCTAGAGTTCCTACTGTCCTGACTACCCACTTTGGATGTTCAGTTGAACAGAGTTCTGGGTATCAGCATAAAACACATGGAAGTTCTCTCTTCCTCTATTTGAGCACCATCTTTCTGTAATACACATAAGAACTGCTTTCATGATTTTAGCACCTGAGTCACACTGCTGACTAATACTAAAACTCTGATCACTGCAGTGCCTCAGCTATTCACATGATGTATTTTAACAATACAAGCAATATATGATCATTATACAAAAGTAGATAGTTCAGATGAGAAAAGATAATTTAAAATCACCAAATAATGTGATCACTCAGAAATATCCCATATTAAAATTTGAAAACCTTGAAGACTTTTCCCTTGAGTTGTTATATGTGTGTATGTGCTTGTATATGTGTGTATCATGAGCTCATATGTTCATTTTATATATATGCCTCTGTACTCTGTTATCTATTTCAAAGTCTCTTCAAGTTAGTAAATGTAATTCTGTTCTACTTTGGGATGCCATGTGCCTAGTCATTAAGAATCTAGGATATGAATCCAGATGGGCCTGGGCCCTACATTCCACTATGACTTACTAAGCTATATGACCCTGGGTGGGTTACTTATCTTTCCTGAGTTTCTGTTATATAGTTATATCATGTAATAAATCATAATAGCTATATAGTTCATAGAGTTATATAGCATTTCATTTTATGGCTATATCAATTTACGGCATCATTAGATTAAGTCTCCCCATCCTACAATTTAACTTTTGAATTCTAAGACTGGATTTTATATTTTTATAGTTGTTAAAGGGTATCTTGTTGATTTCAACCCAGTATTTCAGGCTTTGGGATGATTTAAAAATGCTTTTCAATATTTATCTCTTGAATCTATGGGTCATATACAAATTTGATAAGTAGACATTTAATCCAATTTACAGATAAAAGCATCAAACACGGTAAATGTAGTAGAGAACGATATGCTTTATCATTATTATCATTGCAGTAGCACACCCTCGCTGCATTGTCCTGGGAATGTTTTCTCGTTTTTAATTTTTTTTAATGTTTATCATTTTTGAGAGACAGAGCAGAGCACGAGTAGGGGAGGGGCAGAGAGAGAGGGAGACACAGAATCTGAAGCAGGCTCCAGGCTCTGAGTTGTCAGCACAGAGCCCACTGTGGGGCTCGAACTCACAAACCATGAGATCATGACCTGAGCCCAAGTTGGATGCTTAACCAACTGAGCCACCCAGGCCCTCTGTCCAGGGGATGTTAATCCACTAACCAATAGACGTTGGTTAAGGTTACTGAGTGTTGAATCAATCCAACTGACTGATATATTTATTTATTTTAAAGTTTGTTTATTTTGAGAGAGAGAGAAAGAGAGAGAGAGAGAGAGAGAGAGAGAGCGAGTGAGCAGGGGAGGGGCAGAGAGAGAGGGAAAGAGAAAGAATCCCAAGCAGGCTCCACACTGTCAGCACAAAGTCTGACATGGAGTTCAATCCCATGAACTGTGAGATCATGACCTGAGCCAAAACCATAAGTAGGAGGCTCAACCAACTGAGGCACTCAGGCACATCTGGTATGTTCTTGATCAGTCTCTTTTCTCTGGTCTTAAGCGAGGGCAAGAGAAATCCTGCCAGAAGCCCTGATGCAATAAGAAAACAGCTGGCCCTTGAACAATGCAGACATTAGAGGCACTAATCACGGCCCAGTCCAAAATCAGAGTATAGCTTTTGATTCCCCCAAAACTTAACTACGAACAGCCTACTGTTGACAAGAAGGAAGCCTTATTGATAAACTGAATAGCCAATTAACACATATTTTGTATGTTATATGTATTATATATTATATTCTTATAATAAAGTGAGCTGAAGGAAAGAAAATGTAACTAAGAAAATCATAAGGAAGAGAAAATACATTTACAGTACTGTTCTCTATTTGTTGAAAAAAACACCTGCATGTAAGTAGACCCACACAGGCCAAACCCATGTTGTTCAAGGGTCAGCTATATATTATCTTTGTGGCTTTCTCAGCATGTCCAGTAAGACTTTCATAAAAGTAGATAAAGTTAGATTAGTCTCATGAATTTCCAGTGACCTCATACTGGCTCCTAGAAATTTTGACATTTTTACTAATACTACAGAAGCTATGGATCTGTGATTAAAAACATTAATTTCCTCTGGAAAAGGAAAAATCTATAGCTACAAATCCAAACCAACATAAAAATATGAGAGATTCATTGTAGCCCTTTTGTTTAGAAAGGGATTGGGGTTGAGGGATGGTATGCTTTGGAAGGAGAAAGGAAAGAAAGGAAAAAAAGATAGGTTGGAGGATGGGGAAAGTTTTTATTTGCTTCATTATTTTTCCCTGGGAACAGCACTGTATCTCAAAAACTGTAGGAAAGGACATGCCATGGTATGTCATTAAAGAACTAGTTGCATATAATAAATGCTTCCCACACACCTTATAAATTGTATATGTTTACTATTTCTTATTTACCTGGGGTGGTTCATTCTATGCGTAATAATGATTATTAGAATAACATAAGACTTTTAAATAATATTGTGGTTATGCTTTCCCAAGCACTCACTCATTATCATTTTTAGTTCTTTAATAGACCTCAGTGAGTTAGTAGGGTATCTCTCAAAAGAAAAAAGGACATAGAAAGACCGATTTTCCCCAGAGGTTCAGAGCATGTTATTAGTGGAATTAATATTATAATATTAGCAGGATCTTCACCTGGAATTTAGTAGAAGTTCTTCACCTTCTATTCTGGGAGAGTGAGTCAGGCTCAAGTAGCTGGTTTTAGAACATCCAGGATCTAGTTCCCACCTACTTCCATAGCCTCCTTTTCCCACCACTCCCAGTACGTTAGCTCCTGTTTAGGAACACCAAGCTGCTGGTAGTGTTCCCTGTGCCGATGCTGCTCTGGGCCTGTGTGTGTTAGGCCATATGTGTCCGTCCAAGTAAAGTGACCTGCACACCTTTCTTTACCTGGAAGATGCTTACACCTGTATCAAGCTCCTCCAGGAAGCCTTCTTTGAGCCTCCAGATAGGGCTTATCCTGGCACTCTGGCATCGCAAGGCACTTGATGTTGCAATTTTCTCTTTCTGTGCCTCTCCCCTGCTATAAATTCTCTGTACATCCAGACTTTACCCGGAGAGAGGGCTCACATATTGTTTAAGTGGGCTAAACTGACAGGTTGTCTGTACCAAACAGCAGGCGAGGGTCAGTCTAAATCAGTGGACAAATAAGCACTTTCAGAGCATATCCTATTTAGAAAGAAATTTAGTTTGATTTTTGAAAATACGATCTTCCAATGATTACGTTAGCAATAGCCATTGTTTGTGTTGTTACACACCTAATGAGTGCTTTGCCCAAGTGGGCAAACATGAGTATTTTTTATCCAGAAGCAACACGTGTTACAATTTCAATGGCTAATGGATTTAGTAAGGTTCTTTAGGGAAGCAGTTCTATTTGAATTCAGAAAACTTAAGAGGTTGGAGGAATCTTTACCAGAAATCATAGCATTTTGACAATATCTATCTTTTAAAACATTCTGACATCCAATGTGATTTGATTAATTTAGATTTTAGTAGGCATGAGGGAATTTAAAAATATTATACCCACAGGATAATTTATTCATGGAAGATCATTTTATGAGTGATGAATTTCATTCCTTCTTTTCTGGTAGAAATAGAAAAAATGTGGATTGCAGCTGCTAACTTAATAATTTTACTGATACCTAAGAATGGAACAGATCTTAGTGTGAATTATATAATCAGCTCACAAAGCACTCCATATTCTTTCTGTGACAGAGTATGAGAAACCCAAGGCAAAGAATATGGTTATTTGAATTTTTTTCCCTGCAAAAAGCTTAACCACATTGTATTCAGTAGTATATTCAGAGAAAGATTAGGTTAGAATGATCAAAACAGCTGCTAAGTGTCAGCCTTGAGTGGTTTTTCTTTTTCTAGCTAAGGAAATCTAACAGGATATTAAAAAACATATTAACCTTCAGAATATGTTTAGATTTTGCCACGCTTCTAAAGAGGCAATATGAGAATATGAGAGCTATGTTTAGCAGAAGGTTTGACCCATAGAATTTGTAGAAAGGGGTCACTTAAATTTAGTTTGAAAGCCACCACTTTCGCACATGACTGTCTCTAATATCACACCCTTCCAGTTCATTCACCATACAGCTGGTACAGTTATCTTTCTAAAGGCAAATCTGATTATGTGATTCATCTGTTTAAAGCCCATTAGTAGTGAAATCTAGACATCTTAGCCTGGCAGATTAGGTCCTCCCTACAAAGATCTTGTAATAACTGCCCTTAAAATCCATGCTTGAGCTCTGAGGAGCCATTCCCAGGGCCCAGCACCCCTCAGCCATTGGCTGCTTATTATTATGCAGTCATCCCTGTAGTCTGGAATGCTTGGTCTCTGCGAACCCCTCAGGGGAATTGACGGCCCCCTCCTTTGCGAATTTAATCTACCTCTATAGCACCCTTCTTCCAAGCCACTCCTAGTCTTTTTGTGTGTGTGGTAACCCTTCCTCCTTAGACTCTAAGTGCTTATTATCTCTGCATGGCACCTGGTTGAATAGATTTATTAATGGATTCGCTGATACCCAAGAGGTAAATTGAACGTACCTACTCTTAAAAACAGTATCCTTCGTGGAAGTTTTGCCAGCAATTGCAACGTAAGTGTCTTCCAGCTTGGGATGTTTTCCTGAGCTTTTATTTATTACACTTGCTAATTTTGTTTCAATGTAGCTGAAAATATTGGAGAGCTGTAGCTTTGGTTTCTAATTTCAATTCTTAGTCAAATACTTATATTCCTGCAGAAGAAAGTTCTTGAAAACCAAGACGGTCAGCAAAATTCTCAATTTTGACCTGATTTTTCCCCTATGAAATGTGCCCTGTTAACCTTAAAAATAAAAAACTGCTAGTTATTTTACCAGTAAAAATGGTTTTTTTCGGGAATAAAAGAGAATTGCAATCCAGAACAAAGAAGCTGTGGCAAAACGACAGGTAGGTCTAGAGAACAAAAGT
This sequence comes from Cryptoprocta ferox, assembly GCA_028646485.1. Lineage (NCBI taxonomy): Eukaryota > Metazoa > Chordata > Mammalia > Carnivora > Eupleridae > Cryptoprocta > Cryptoprocta ferox. Next base: position 124,228,927 of record CM053574.1, on the reverse strand, counting down.
TGGGAAGGCTGTTATAAAGTAAAAGTCTGTTGGAGTAAACCAGGAGTTCGAAATGTAGTGTCCTCTCACTGGCCGGGCTGTGGTGGCCGGGCATAAGGAAAGCGTTTTTTCCTTCCTCTGGCATGGTGCAGTAGTATCCACATGCAAGGTCAGGTCTCTGTTAGATCAAATCCATCACTTCCTGTTGGGTCTGCAATTGACTAAGAGTGGCGGGGAAGGGGGTGGAAGGAGGTGGGGTGTGGGAGTGGTGTGAAAGCTCCCCCTGCCCATGTCTCCTGACTCCATTTTAGTGAGATTTCCCCTTACTAATTTTCACACTTCCAAAATGTGCCCATTGGCCGATTTCGGCCTCCACTAGTGTTTTTGGATGGGTTTAGGATTTGGGGGAGATTAAATACAGGAAAGGTATCACCATTTTCAGCTAGATTCCTAACTATTTACAGTGCTTCCATGTTATTTTGTTCCTTGAGCCATCACTAATCTTGATTATGGGACGATTGTTGTGTCTGTGTCTGTTATTTCAATAACATAAAGTCATAGATTAGCATGTACAGTTATAGAATCAGTCATTGCTATTGTCTACAGGCTTAAGAATAGATACCATCCATGGGGCATAAGTAGACTCTTAAAGTGTTGAGTTAATTTTGTCCATCTTCCTTTTATTTATTCATTATTATTATTATTATTTTAATGTTTGTTTTTGAGAGCGAGCGAGCTGAGGAGGAGCAGAGAGAGAGGGGGACAGAGGATCCAAAGTGAGCTCCTGGCTGACAGCAGAGATCCTGATGTGAGGCTCAGACTCACAAACTGTGAGAACATGACCTGAGCTGAACTCAGACTCTTCACTGGCTGAGCCACCCAGGTGCCCCATCTTCCTTTTATTTTTAAAGTTGAGAAAGCTGAAGTCCAGAATCTTAAGTCACGGAACTAGGATTTCATGACAAACTCAGAGAAGCACTGAGTCCCATGCAAACATTTCCAAATGACTCCCCTGCCTTTTGTATTGGAAGATCACCCTGGGGCACCACAGTGCAGGGACACCACAGTGCAGGGACACCACAGTGCAGGGACGATTCAGGAAGTCCCAGCTTGGAGCTGGGAGTTACACTGTAGTTTGCTTTCCATTGATTTCTTTGTTGTCCCCTTGTACAGTGTGCCACATGAATAATGAGGCCTCAGTCAACTGAGATATTGAAGCACAAAACTATCTTATTAAGTTCTGGCTTTGGGGCGCCTGGGTGGCTCAGTCAAACACCGACTCTTGATTTTGGCTCAGGTCATGATCTCATGATTTGTGGGCTCAAGCCCTGTGTCGGGCTCTGCGCTGACAGCGTGGAGATTTTGCTTGAGATTCTCTCTCTCCCCCTCCCCCAGGTGCTCTCTCTAAATAAATAAATAAAATATAAATATATAAAAAATAAAATACATAAAAAATAAATAAGCTTAATAAAAAAGTTCTGGCTTTATCAAAGTATCTGTACACTTTAAGGGGATGCCTTAAAAGTGTCCCAAACACTGTTTTCCTACTTGAATTTCGAGAAACTTTAACAAGTGAGTGAAGATTCGGAATCTGTGATTACTGCTCTTGGCAGGTGGGCCTGTCAGGTCCCCCTGTGGCTTTTGAGACTCCCCCATATCGAGCAGGGCCAGCGTGGGTAGCAACATGGAGCTACAGATAGGTTCATAACACACCAGGGAGGGAAAACCTCAGAGACAGATGCAAATAGTCCCCGGAGTCCTTTCTAAATATATCTCCACACCAATCTCTGCCTGGCACCTAGCTGGCATTCTTCCTCAATAGGTCAACTATTGTTGCTAGGCGGCTTTAATCATTTTGCAATTTCAAGTTAAAAAAAAAAAGTAATACCGTAGCTTTGTGTCAGCTTCCTGCCTTTTATTCATAGTTAGAAGGACATAAAACATTCTTGAAAAATGCCCAGCCTTGGAAACCTTGCGGGAAGGTAGTCCTTTCAATCATAAAAGTGTTTCAAATAGCAGCTTTGTCAGCCTTCTTGCTTTGAGCTGACAATGGATTGGGTTGGGGGAGGGGAAAAGAACAGCCTTCAATTATACATCCAGAACACTTTAAGGGAAGGAACTATGAATTTTTGTATCCTTTATGTATGTATTAGTTTATTTATTTATTTATTTTTAATGTTTATCCTTGAGAGACAGAGACAGACAGTGAGCAGGGGAGGGGCAGAGAGAGAGGGAGACACAGAATCCAAAGCAGGCTCCAGGCTCTGAGCTGTCAGCACAGAGCCAGACACGGGGCTCGAACCCACGAACTGCGAGATCATGACCTGAGCCGAAGCCAGTGGCTTAACCGACTGAACCACCCAGGTGCCCCATTTTTGTATCCTTTTAACGATAGTGCTAATCTAAACCCTCAATCTGCACTTTAAGATGTTTGCTAAATGAGGTAAGGGATGGGTCGGGTGGCTGATGGGTGGATATTTTTCATCTATCTACTTTGTGTCATTCTGAGTGGCACAGGGTTTCTAAAATAAATTTGTCTCCCAATAATGGGACAGTTTTCTTTTCTTTTCTTTAATTTTCTTTTCGCACCAATAAAAGAACTATCCTCTTTATTCTTCTCTAGTCTCCTATAAAAAAAATTCTCTGTGAAGCTATCTACCTTTTTTTGGGGTTACTTCCCATCCCACTTCTGTGGGACCTAACCCTTTAAGTGCCTCTCTAGCTGTCCTAATATTGGCCCCTTCAGGGCGGCCCAGACTCTCTGACATACTTTCACCTTGTTCAATGCTCACCTCCTTAAAAGTGTGGTACACGCCTGCCACTCTCCCTCCCAATGACTTGTTAATTCCGTGCACCTCAGCTCAAACTCTGTGAAGATGAGTATCTGCACTCTTTCATAGGAAACAAGAATACTCCCTGGCAAGGGGGTTTCTAATATTTGCTTATTGTAGGGACGTAACTGAGAAGTGGTTTCTCTAATTATGGTGATTTTGGTTGACAATTGTCACAGACAAAAGTCTTCTTCTTTTTTTAATGTTTATTTATTTTTGAGACAGAGACAGAGTGCGAACAAGGGAGGGGCAGAGAGAGAGGGAGACACAGAATCCGAAGCAGGCTCCAGGCTCTGAGCTGTCAGCACAGAACCCGATGCGGGGCTCGAGCCCACGAACCGTGAGATCATGACCTGAGCCGAAGTCGGACGCTTAACCAACTGAGCCACCCAGGCGCCGCCAGACAAAAGTCTTCTTTCTCTCCAGGCTTGAGAAACCCTTCTCTTCCCCTTTTCTTAATTTTCGTCTTACATTCAGTCCCAACAGCACCTCCTTCATGAAGGTTATTCTACTCCTGTTTCTACCTGATGCTTATTTAATTTTCTTACTACAATTTACAGGAGGCAATTTGATAGCACTTATTTTACCTTAAAAAAAAAATGTCAGCATCTATGGGGTGCCTGGGTGCCTCAGTCCATTAAGTGTCAGACTCTTGATTTCAGCTCAGGTCATGATCTCATGATTTGTGAGATGAAGCCCTGAGTTGGGCTCAGTGCTGACAGTGTGCGGCCTGCCTGGGATTCTCTCTCTGCCCCTCCCCCTCTCGTGCTTTCCCTCAAAATAAATAAACATTAAAAAAATACTTAGCATCTAATTCAGCGCAGGGCACACAGTTGGTGATTAATAAATACTCACTTGACCAAACTATTAACAGACATACGAGGGACTCCTACTCTTTTGACTAAATCTGATTGTCACTTTATTAAGGACTCTGAATTCCCACAATAGGACATTCATCATGCTAATGTACTTGATTGCCTTTTCTTCCTACGGGAGCTTTAGCTATTACAATAAGAGGCCCTTTGCATCTTTATTCCTGTTGTTTTGATCCATATATTGATTTTAAGGTTTGTTTGTTGGACACAGTACTATATTCCTTTCCATATAAAGAAGACCATTCTCATTGTGAGTTACTGTCTCAGAATCAGGAAACATAATGGATAGACAAAAGGACTGCATAGGTAACAGCATCTCTGAAAGATATTTTGGGAAGCATACCAAAAATTCAAAGTAAAAGGCTTGCATATTTTGTGCACCTTCTAGGACTCATTAACACTCATGTTCGGAGTGTGTGCGTGTGCGTGTGTGTGTTTTCACTGAGGCCAGGATTGCTAACAATCCTGCATGTAACTAGAAGCAGAAGTAAGGTGAAAGCTATCACCAAGATGCTTTCCTCTTTGGTTTCTCCTTTTCTCTCAAAAGTTTTTTTTCATAGGAAGGACAATTGCTTTTAATTCCAAATTACATAATTCCCTCAAGGGATTTGTCAAAATGACAACGACAGCAAAAGGTGGGGCTGGGGGCAATTTGGATATAACAACAGTAAAAGTCAGAAAGCAATTCAGAGCACTGCCTCAGTGGACAGAATTGCAAATGAGCTGAATTAAGTTCAGTCTGCATGTCTACCAGGAATCTAAAGATACTAATTATTGTTCTGTCACATGTTTGTTTTAAGTAAACTGATCCAAGTGCCTGTGAAATTCTGTTCAGCTTTTATCCAAATCTAAGTAGACAACCTCCTTGATCAGTGAGTCGTTTACCTCAATTTCCCCCTCCAGTTGCCTTCTTACCAAACTAGTAAAAATGGAACCCGACTTGTGCCAGGCGCTCAACTCCCTTCACGTGGTGCGTTCTTTGTTCATTCTTTTTTACTATGAATTATGTAGTCCATGCTATCATGCTGGAAGTTTCCGTAGCCTTTTTTTATCTTATGATAGGGACCCTCTATCTCTAGGATCTCACCCCTTACAATGGTGACTCCTTGAGAAATGAAAAATGTGTGACTGTGCGTGTCTTTATTCTACCCTCATGCTGGGCTGATAATTTTTATCATGAATTACCAGGTTCAAACTTTTAGGATGAAAATTATTTTACATTAGAATTTTGAAGGTATCACTCCATTGTCTTCTAGCTTCCAAAGTTAATGTTGAGAATCTGATGTCAATTTTCCTAATTCTTTCTATGGGGACTTCTTTCTTGCTCTACCTCCTAGGATTTTTAAGTATGTGATATGGATCTTCATTGGTTTTTCGACACATTTTCAAGGACTTTTTGATTTGGAGACTCACATCATTCAGTTCTGAGAACTGTTATTTAAGAGAGCATTTCTTTGATAATTTTCAGATAGACTGCTCTTTGGTCTTTTTTGCTGAAACTCCTATTAGTCGGTTTTATTTTAAGTTTTATGTATTTATTTTTGGAGAAAGAGAGGGAGAGAGCACTGGGGAGGGGCAGGGAGAGAAAGGGAGAGAAAGAATCCCAAGCAGGCTCTGTGCTATCAGTGCAGAGCCTGACCAGGGCTCCATCCCACCAACTGTGAGATCATGACCTGAGCCGAAAGGAAGTCTGTCACTTAACCAACTGAGCCCCCCAGGAACCCCCCTATTGGTCAGGTTTGGGACCATGGATTTTCTAAATTACCCATCTCTTTTTTGTTTGTGTACAATCCCTTTCTATGTTTTTTGTTCCTTTTTTGGGACAAATTTTCTTGTTTTTATCTTCTTAGTCCCTTATTTGATTAAAAAAATTTTACTTTCATATTTTTGATTGTAAAGAACTCTTTTTTGTTCTTTTATTATTTTTCTTTGATCACATTTTATTCTTAATTCGTGGATCAATAATGTCTTATATCTACAATGCTATTAATGATCAATTATTTGAAACGTTCATTTTTGTTACTTTTTTTTTAACCATTGATTTTATTCTTTCTCAGTTGGAGACTTTTCTCAAATGTTTGGTAATTCTTGCTTGTCTCTTCATGTTCGTGCTTCAACACTGATGAGAAGGTTTGTGAGAAAAGTGGGTTTGTTGATTGCCCAGCTTTTCTGTGACCAGCCACGGTATTCTTGGCTGGGGACCAAGTGCACATCTTTTCCTCATTTCTCTAGAGCAGGATCCTCAGGTCTCCGTTCAAGGAAGCATAAACCTGGCTGTTGACACTATAGAGCTGGAAGGAGGAAGGGATGGATGTCTCAGTGTTTTCTCACTCCCACCTTCCCTGGTCCCTGATGTCCTGGAGTCCCTGAGATTCTCAGACTACATTTTCCCATAGAATATTTCTCAGCACTCTTGTGTGAGTGAGGGATGGGTAATCATTTAATAGGTTGGGTTGGAGGTGGGGATGCAGGAATATAAATATTCCTTATAGGGACTTTCAAAATATCCTCCTGTTTTCAACCTTCTTACTCCAATATACAATTTCCTTACATTCTATCCATTGCTTCCAATTGCTGAGCTTTTTCTAGGCTCTGCAGGGGAAATTGGAGTGCAGCTCGTTGGTGCCCTCCTTTAGTAGTATTTGGGTTTTATTTTCCTCTTTTCTATGAAGATTTTTGGCTGCATCTCATTTCTTGTTGGGAATAGGGTTTGGGGTATGTCTACTGAAACTATTTGCCCTTAAAAAAAGATTGGCCATATTAAGAAGCCTTATGGTTATACATGGAACATGTTGGTGTATAGATATATAGATACTTCAACTAGAAGTAATTTAGAAAATCCATCAGGTTCAAGATGCCTGGTTGGCTCAGTAGGTTGAGTATCTGACTGTTGATTTTAGCTAAGGTCATGATCCCAGGGTATTGGGATCAAGCTCCAAGTTGGGCTCCACACTGAGCGTGAGCCTGTGTAGGATTCTCTCTTTCCTGCACATTCTCTCTCTCTCCTCTCCTCTCTCTCTCTCTCTCTCTGTCTCCAAAACAAAGCAAAATCCATGAGGTTCAAAATCCAACGATTTGGAGTTTCAGCAGGGAGGATTAAACAAAAGAGTCTGTATGGAAATTATCAAAGAACAATGAAATGAAGGCCAACATTATGGTACTTTAGTGTATTTATGATGGAGTTGTTCTCTGTCTCTCCAGTATCTTCAGATATAGGGCTACGTAAAACAGGCAACCTTACTAGAAACACAGATACATACACTGAGAGATGTATAGTATTTACATGTCACCATGATTGCTTTTTCTATAGTGAGTTAAAGGAAGGCCCCTGAAGGAATGGGATCATGATGGACATAGATGGGAAAGTAGGTTTAAGTGGGGGGAGGGGGGTGGAGATTAAAAAAAAAGTGCCCATGTGATGATGAAGGTAACACTGTGGCTTCTAGCTAGACAGGGTGCTGCCTGGTAGCTTCAGGTGTCAGTGTGGGTGAAAAATGGGTGCTTTCTTGGGATGGAGAGGTGCCACCAACACGATTACCAAAATGGCCCTAGATCCCAGAACTTTGCTTGTTATCATAGTGGGCTATTTTGAAAAATCTAGGACATCCTTGCCATGATCATCCCAAAGATAATTTAAAAAGCAAGACACATTTTAGGGTACAAAAAAGCAAAATTCAAAATATGTTAGAAAGCTAGATTATTTCCAGTAGAGTTTACAAATACTGTGCATGAAATATGAAGTTAGAATTCTGATCACGAAAATCTTATACAAATGCATTCTTTAATCCCAACTTAATCTATAGTGATTGGCAGTTCTTTGTAATAGATCATGAATCTTCATTCAACAGGGTGATGTTAGAGGCAAGAGAGAGCATCCCGTTTGGTTTTATTTCACTGAGTAGAGCTACGTGACACTGCTATTTCCAAAGAGTGGCCATCTTCTGTATGCTTTGTTGCAGACAGCCTTTCTGGCTGCAGTGATTTAGGGGCATCTGAGAGCTGAGTTTGAAAGTACATGAATACACCATCAGGCAAGTGCCCAACATGACGTCCTCTGAGGCTGGTTTCATCTTGTGAGTTGTGTGCAAGCTGAATTTCAATGGATTCACCGGGTCTACCTGCCTATGTGTCTAGGAGATAGCACTAAGCCAGAAACGTTTGAATCAACCTAACACTTGTTTAGGCAAATCAACTTAAAGATAATTGTGCCAGTTCAAATCTGTGACCTGATTGGACGGGCCTGCTGAGGGAGAAGCCGAGTGGGTGCATTGCACAGGCTGGGTCTTCTGGTTTACCTCAGGTGGCTCATTAGCAGGGCTGGAGCACACCCCTTTCGACATCATCTTTCTGTGTGTGTTTGGAGAGGCTGGGACCTGAACAGATGGCCTCGATGTGGGCTCCCATGACTACCAGGCATGCCAAGCAGGCAGATGAGTGATCTGGCTTGTTCCTTCTCTTTTAAATTGCTGTCAGCCAGGGAAAAGTGGTGAAAATAAATCAATGGCTCCCTCCTCCAGACCCAGCATGTACCTTTCAGTCATCAAAATAAGAAACATCCTGTGGTGGCTGTTGGGTGATTTCTCTGATAGGAAGAGCCCTTCACACACTGGAGATTAACATAACAAATGGCCAAATTGTGTCTCAGAAAGGACATTTTTTTTTTTTTTTTTTTGTCAGGGACCAAATGTTGGCACTGAATGGACAACAGCAGGTTTGGAGAGAGCATTGTTTATTCACTCCCAGACTCTTTGTGTCCTTTGTGGCTGGGTTCAGTATTTTTGGTAACTGGTTGGTAATTGTTTACCTCTCCCGTCATTAGAACACAGGAAATCATAAACAGGAATCATGCTGAATATCTCTGGCGGTGCCTTTGTGTTCCTACTGTACTGAGACTCTTGTGTAACTTCCATCTTTCTGACTCTCATTGAGTTCAAAGGAGACTGTATAGCAAGGGACTCAGTTTAAGGCCAACAATGTAAACTTCAGCTCCTGTTTAATCTTCAAATATTAACAAGTTGACCCTGAGCCAGGCAACTTTTTAGAGTCACATGTCAAAAAATTGGTCCTGGATCAGGAGAGTGTGGGATCTTTCATTTTTTAAACTTTGAGAATCATTGCATGATTGAATGCTAATCAGTGATATATTAACATGTTGACCCTGAGCTAGACAGTTCTATGGCTTAGTTTCCCTTCATTTGGAATAAAGACCCACCTACCTTGTTTACGAATCTATGAGTCGTATTCTCACAGATGCAAATTGATTTTCTAGCCATAAATCATGGACCTTGATATGTTTTCAAACAATAAACATTTCACATATGCGAGAGCCATGTTGGGTTAAGGTAGAAGGGAAGTTTAACTTTTTGGAATGAATCTGATATTTTTATGGCTTCTCAAATTTGAAAGCTTCATATGGCCCGTGGGTGGCATGTTGGATATCCCAAGACTTACTTAGTGCAGTATGTTAATCTAGTTCCTAAATTTTACATAGCTTGACACATAGAACTGGTAATGTTTCTAGAAATACCATAAATAGAAATATCTTCATAAGACCTTTGTGTTGTAATCTGCTTTAAGTTGTTTCACTACTTAGCTAGAAGCATTATGGGACAGTCAGGTCAGAGATTTAAAAGTGGGTCTTCTGGCCTTATTTGTGATTTGGTTATAACTGAGCTATTTCTGGAGAAGTATCACTTAAAATGTCTCTTCACTGATGCTTAAAATATATATGCAAAGTAAAGCTGTCTAACTTGCAAGGCTTTGGGGGGGTTCTTTATAAAAGGTAAGGAGCCTATATGTGAAAATTATTATTAATGACTGAAATACTTAGAACTGTCAAGAAGGATGGCAACGTTTCTACCAGCGCTTGAGAAGAGACAGGTCTGCTGTGAGTTAGTCATCATCTGTGGATGATGTATTTGAGGACATGATGCACAGCAGTTGAATTTATAAAAAAAAACCCGTTGGTAAAGCTCTTTTGGAGAAGTCATGGATTGCAGCCTTAAATTCTGGGAAAATGGAATTTTCCCTTAGCTTTACAAATGAGGCAGAAGGGATCCTCACTGTTTTACATATTTGGATTCTCACTAATGGCACATACACACACGTGCGCGCACACACACACAGACACACACACAAGTCAATAAAATCTGTAATAATTAAAAATGCTACCTCAGATTTAAGATATATTTAAAAAATATTAACATACAATGGTGTCTCAGAATAATGGCTGTTTCACTTCTGCTGCTTCACTTATGCATTTTCTTTGGGGTTATGGGCTTTTTTCCCCTCAAATATTTATTTTTTTCTTTTCTTTTTTTAAGTATTTTATTTTTAAGTAATCTCTACACCCAATGTGGGGCTTGAACTTAAAATCCTGAGATCCAGAGTCACATGCTCTTCCGAATGAGCCAGCCAGGTGTCCCTATTTATTTTCTATTTATGGAAATAGAATGTGCCTTTTAGCCTTCGATATCTCAGAACAGCCCTGTGAGTCTTCAGCGCAGAAAACTTAGAAAATCTCTCTTCTCTTTTTTCCCTACCCTTCCAAATGACAGTCAGCCACCTGACACGCCTATACGTTGGTGGAACCTCCCGATTGTGATGTAAGTTCAAACATGAGGAAAATGAGACCACAGAGGTGAAGGAGCTCATTCAAGGAGTGTTTGGGCAGAGCCGTGACCAGAATTCAGGTCACTTAGTTCAGTTCTCGCACAAATATTTATTAAACCGGATGCTGCGCTGGTTGCTATTTCGGTGACTTTTCTATTCCGTTATGCTGCCTGCCTGTCTGCTCTGGGGAATTTGATCTATGGAAGTCACTTTTCTTCCCACAGTCTTAGTGTCCCCTCTCCTCACATAAGCTCAGAGGACCTCCTCGGTTTCCTCATTTATAAATCGAGGATGCTGTGCTACCAGCTCCAGACTTTCTTGATGCTCTCCATCACTCTTTAATCTATTATACATGAAAAACCCATTTCGACCCTGAAAATCCTTCATTGTGCATTTCGTGTAGCCATGTTCATCACGCTGTGTTTGCTTATTTCTACTTCACCTCGTTCTTAAAGATGGCATGAGAAATAATGCTGCAACGTCCCTCCCTGATGCAGTGATCAAAGGAAGAGTTCAGTTATTTTAAACAGTTGAGTGCATTTTGCTTTGGGTCCCATGTTGCGAACAAGCCAGGCTTCGTATCACTGTCCTGATTTTCTGTGCCATTTCGGGTAGTGTGCGGCACACATCCGCAGCATCCAGCGCTATTGTCCTCAGGGCCTAGCGAAACGTGAATGTATAATAATGAGGCGAAAGTTTAGCTAATAAATGCAAGCTGATGAGGCACATATGTGATGGAGTAGAATGACATTTCTATTCAAGGCCCAAGGTATTGGGATTATGCCAACATCTCTGTTAAACTGCATAAACTGGAACTATGTCTTTTGGGGCCTTGGGATATTAAAGTATTAGAAAATGGAGCAGTTCAGAATATAATCATTCAAACTGCTTTGTATCTTCTGAACTGGGATAATGTTCAAAGGTGGCCGTTCATCTGTAGGTTGTTTGCTGTGTTCCAAGGATTTTGCTGACTGTTTCAGATAGAACATTTTGTTGACTCGTTTGAATGATGCTGTGGCCCAGTTGATTATCCACATTTTACAGAAAGGACACTGAGTTGCGGAAAGGTGATATGACACGTCCAAGCACTCAACGCTGATGTTTAAATCGAGGACCGTCTGGGTCCAAAGCCTTACTCTTAATCACGTTGCTGTAATTCTCCCCAGCCCACTCATTTATTCACCAATGTTTATTGGCACATTACTGCTTGGGATGCCAGGAAAGCAGAAAGTAAAATAGACAATCCTGATTGCACAGGGCTGCCATTCTTACAGGTGATAAGGTGAGTGAGGAAGTGGGTGGGATGTTGAGGATGTCGCACGAGAAGGTGTGGTAACAGGAGCTTGGAGAACAGAGAAGCAGAGGAGGGAGTTAGAAGTGATGGGCATGGACACGGGGCGGGTACTTTTGAGTACGGCGGTCGGGAAGGCCTTGCTGAGAAGGTCACCCTGGAGCAAAGGCATGAGAAACCAGGGAGAGACTGGAACCAGAGGGCGCAACAGTAGAGACAACTATTTGGAGTCATGGGCCCACAAACTGGTCCTGGATCAGGAAGACTGTGGGATCTTTCATTTGTGAAGATTTTATTTTTTATCAGTGTGTGATTAATTGCTGAATGTAATAGTGTAGTAGGGAAGGGAAGTTGGGTGCTGATGCAGGAGTGAGATGTGAGAATTGATCCCCCAGGGTTCCAGAGCAGACACTGATGGGACGGGGCCTAGGGTGGAAGGGGGCATCTTGACCTTAGACAGGAACGTGGAAAACAGGAGGGAAGCACGGTGCCGGCCGGCCGAGGGATGAACGTGTGGGGGTCGAGGGCCTTGTCTTCTGATTGCTCCTGGTTTCTCACTGAAATGGCAAAATCAGATTTGAGCAGAGGGTGCAGACTGGGAGGCTGTGTTGAGATCCCGAGGAGGGAACAGTGAGAGGTGTCCTCTGGAAGAGTGGGGGAGGGACCAGCGCACACATCCACAGTTTCATTGCCCTCCAGGTTTAAGGGTCTCCTTGGGGTTCGTGGTTGTGCATTCAGAGTGTGGTTTCTGGGGATTGAACATGCATCTCGATGATCAGGATGCACAGAGCGGGTGGAAAGTTGCATTTAAATGTGGTCGGGGTTTTGCTGGAAGTGTGTGATAAAGAGGTCTACAGTGTGGCCGAGGATTCTGATGGTACATTGTTCTTTTTTTTTTTAATGTTTTTTATTTTATTTTTGAGAGAGAGAGACAGCATGAGCAGGGGAGGGTCAGAGAGAGAGGGAGACACAGAATCTGAAGACAGGCCCAGGCTCTGAGCTGGCAGCACAGAGCCTGACGCAGGGCTCGAACCCATGAACCGCGAGATCACAACCCGGAGCTAAAGTTGGATGCTTAACCGACTGAACCACCCAGCCGCCCCTGTTCTGTTTTTTTTTTTTTAAACAGTCATCCCAAATATTGTGAGATACATTGTTACAGGAAGTCCCTTGCCTTACCCAAAGCCACCCATTTCTCCCTGAGGAGAAGTTCTGGCCAGTCCTTGCTTGAGTCTCCACAGAGAAGGGCCATAGCACTGCTTTTGTGTAAATTATGTAGTCCAAATTTTTTAAAATCTTCACCTTAATACTTGTTCTTTTTGGTTTATTTTGAGTGGTTGCCCCAGCTTGAGATGTAGGAAGGCTTTTGGTCTCCCTGGGGGTAGGGTTGAGGTGCAGAGGCAGTCAGGGTTTACCTGTACACTGACTTGAGACCAGTTCAATAAAGTACACACCTTAAAGAAAAAACAAAGAGGTAATAATTATGAAATTGAAGCTGGAGAGGTAGGAAGTGAGGGTGTGGAGGGAGGGTGATGAGATCCATGGAGTGCAAGTCCTGCAGGACCCAAGGGTGAGGGACTGAGGTGGGAAACAGGAGCTAGAAGTGGGATGCTTGATGGTGAAGTCTTCCTGGCTGGCAGGAAGTCTTCCTTCCTGGCTTAGGTCTGAGCAGCTGAGGTGGGGCGGAGGGCAAAGTCATTGGGGGAAAAGGTGCAAGGGCCTGAAAGACCACAGTTACCTGGAAAGGGAAGTCACCAGTAATTATTTCAAATTTTCTTTTTTTAATATTTTATTTTTTAAGTTTATTTATTTATTTTGAGAGAGAGAAAGAGTAGAGGAGGGGGAGAGAGAGAGGGAGAGGGAGAATCCCAAGTAGGGTCCTCACTGTCAGCACAGAGCTTGACTGGGGGCTCGATCTCACAAACTGTGAGAACATGAGCTGAGCCAAGATCAAGAGTTGGATGCTTAAAGCACTGGCGCTTAAATCTCTAAATCAGCCACCTGAAAAGGTGCCCCAGTTTCAGGTTTTCTAGAGATTGACACCAACTTAAAATCTGAAAGGACTCCAACAAGGAAAGGGTCATGGCCATGGGTCAGCAATGATTGTAAGAAGGGGCAAGTTGTCAATACATTTGAAGGGAGAACAGTCTGCTCACAATGAGTCTCGCTCACAAGCCATTCTGAGGAGCTGTGGGTTTTTTGGGAAGAGAGAGGGAAAGTAGATTCATCTAGCAAAGAAGAGAAGGAGAACACCAACCTCACTTTTGGCACCTTCCTTTGGGTGGTGCAGAAAAGGAAGCAGCCTTCACTCTCAGGGCTAAGAAGGAGCAGAACCCTCAGAGGAGAGCTGGCTAAATGGGGAGCTGGCTAAGCTAAGTGGGGAGAGTCAGAGAAGGGTTTGAGCGAGAGGGGGTTGTTCTCATCAGCACAGATACTGAGCCAGGATGGACACAGTGGAAGGGTTTCTGGAGTCAGGGCATGGTGGGTAGGGCCAGCAGGTGGAGAGCCGGGTGGGATGGCAGTCCCAGAGACGGAAGTCCTAGGCTTTCTAAAAGTGGAAAATCAAGTTAGGTGTGATGGGCTCCAGATAGATGGCAGCGATGAGGCGGGGTGTGGTGAGAGGGAGGGAGGTCTGTCAAGAGCGGATAGGCTTTGGGGTTCTCCTATTCCTGCAAGCAAGGGTGTTAAGGCTTGTTGAGAATTGATTTCACTTGGAGCACCAGGATATCTGGAATGCTCTTCTAACTCCTAGAACGTGAGCAGTGCTAAAGCACACACTTAATTTATACTAGGCATTTATACCTCATTTTCTTCATTTGTGAGGATGTCCAGCTGTGCAACTACAGATCTCTTTCCTGTAGCAGTCGGTGCTCACAAAGGAAGAAAATGACAAAAGATAACGAATGTATGGCAATTAACTGCAAACCTATTATCTATAGGGGGAGAGGGCGGGGAGACAGAGGAGACAGCAATATGTTTAGAGGTCAGTTTTCCTAGAAATATGGAAGACAGAACATTCTATCTAGGGGACAAATTTCACCCATTTTTGTCAGACCATTAACAGAATTTTATAGCCACCTGCAAAGAATTTGATTTTTGGGGACGCTCTATTTTTTTATTTTATTTTATTTTTTACATTATTTATTTTTGAGAGACAGAGTGAGACAGAGTGTGAGTGGAGGAGGGGCAGAGAGAGAAGGAGACACAGAATCTGAAGCAGGCTCCAGGCTCTGAGCAAACGTTCAGCACAGAGCCTGATGTGGGACCCGAACCTACGAACTGTGAGATCATGACCTGAGCCGAAGTCAGATGCTTAACCAACTGAGCCACCCAGGTGCCCCTATTTTTTTATTTTTTTTTAGAGAGAGTGAGAGAGTGAGCAAGTGAGCAAGGGGCAGAGAGAGAGGGAGAGAGAGAGAAAAAAAATCCCACACAGGCTCCGCACTGTCAGCACGGAGCCCAAAGAGGCACTCGAGCTCACCTGATGTGGGGCTCGAACTCAAGAACTACGAGATCATGACCTGAGCCAAAGTCTGATGCTTAACTGACTGAGCCACCCAGGCGCCCCCAAAATACTTTTGATCAATAAATGAATACACAGGTGGATTGATAAAGCCCTTGTGAAACTGTTCAACTTTTAAGATTATTTCCTTGAATGAGTTGCAAACATTTCTTGATGCTACAATTCCAGTACAGAATGAAGCAGTTGAGCTTCTTTGCCTTCAACTCTAGAAGGGGGAATGGAGGATAGGAGACAGGAGGCTCTCTGGTGAAAATAGGGAGGAAGCTCATGAAATGTCCTTTTTCTTCATTTTTTAGCCATGGTGGCAAAGAGAAGCTTCTCCTGGGTTGTATCCTTGGATCACATTCTAGTGGCTGTTCTAGATCTTTTTGTTGATCCTTTCAATTGCCTTTATGCCGCCTTTTGCTTATGATTTATTTATTCATTTTTTTGGAAATCAGCCTAATCTCTGTTCTCAGGGCAAGTACAGTTGTACTATCAGATAAAAGGCATTTATAGAAGTGATTCTGCTACTGGACATATTTATTTAAATTAAGAGAATCATTTGAGTTGGAGATATCTCTTAGTAATTTCATGGATGCTTTGCCCTCCATCATAGATTGCTACAAGAGCTTCTATGAGATAACCATCATTACTAGTATTGATTTTTGAGTGCCGTCATGTTGTTCTCTCCTGCTCCCCTCCTTACTTCTCTCCTCCCAAGGAGTCGGAACCTTTAGATTGTAACAGACATATCACAAGGCAGCCAAATGTGAGGGGTTGTGTGCACGAGTTTCTATTAACATCAGTGTTACTGAAGGCAAAGAAGTGGTTTATGTAATTGTGGAGGATCAGAAAGCCCCGCCCCCAGGCTGGCGTGTGGATTGCCTGGCATTCTTCAGCTTTATTTGGATGAAGATTCCTTGAAATGTGAGCACAGATGCTGGGTGGCTAATTATCTACTTAACTTTCTTCAGTTGGTCTTTAGATTTTGCTGTGTTTATCCTGGACTAGGTTCACCTATTATTATGGTTTAACAGAAACTTGAGGTCCACCTTGTGTGGAGGTGTGATTGGGATTCTTACCCTGACTTTCTGTTCTGTTCACCTTCTACTGATGTGTGGTTTATCTGTTTTAGTCTTTACGGACCTTCCTTTCCAGTCACAATCTCTAGGACCCAGGAACATTCATTCCCTTTGTCTTTTCTCCCTTCCCCTTTTTATTTAAAATGTAGGATTTACATAGCATATCAAACTTTGAGCTGTTTTCTTGTGTGCCTGCTCTGCCTGTTACCCAATCCTGTTTCATAACCAAAGTGATGATAGCTGAGTCCTTTTGCTTCCTGTCTGTGATGAGGAGATGGTGCTAGATGTGTTAGCCACCACCTGTTGGCTAATCATTAAACTTGTCCCCAGAAAATAACTTACAAGCTAAAGAAATCATAAGAACAGGGTCAATATTCTTCTTTAGGTTTTGATTTATTTCCCTTTAACTTAGACTATGGAGAAATTCTCTCTTAAGTTTGGCCTGATTATACTGAGTTTTTGTTCTGTATTGTTTCTGTTTTTGTTTTTTTGGCATTGTGCAGTTTGTGGCTTTAGCATCTTAAATGACATTAAAAATACGTTTGTTGCCCTAATTTCAGTGAAGTTTCTATTCTTCAATCATTTGCATTTGATATGTTGATTATTTGCTCTGAGCCTCCTGGCTTATTCTTTTACGTTTTGCATTTGTTATTTGAAATTATGCTTTAAAACTTGAATTAAACAATACTCTGAGTGACTATGATTCATTTCACATTTTAGTCCCATCAGTAATAGTGACTCTAAGTTTCCTTTCTCTCGAGAATGCCTAACCAGAAGTACTATTTTTTTTATTTTGTTTTCTTTTGTTTTTGCTTTGAAGCATCACCCGTGGCCATTGGAGCAAGTATTAAAAAAATAATTGGAATTTTAGATTTATTGAATACTCTTTGTTTACACTAAGTACTGTTTATGTACACTCAGGGTACACCAATGAACAGGTGGACAAAAGCAAAAAAATCTCCATTGAGCTTATATTCAATTTGGGGTAGGCATCTGGGGGGGCATAGGCAAAATGAAAAGCAAACATGGTGAAGTATAGTATCTGGTGTGGTAGAGGATGACAGTGTTATGAACAAATGGAAAACAGTGTAGGTAGGATTAAGAGTGCTGAGTGTGAGGGTGAGGTCATAAATTTTTATTTTTTTTAAGTTTATTTACTTAAATTTTAATGTTTACTTATTTTTGAGAGAGGGAGACAGAGAGAGAGAGAGAGAGAGAGAGCAAGCAAGAGTGGGAGAGGGGCAGACAGAGAGAGGGAGAGAGAATTTCAAGTAGGCTCCACTCTGTCAGCACAGAGCCCAATGCGGGCTTGAACTTATGAACTGCAAGATCATGACCTGAGCCAAAGTTGACCGACTGCGCCCTCACAGTTTGTTTATTTATTTTGAGAGATGTGGGGGAGGGAGATCAGGAGAAAGGCAAAGAGAGAGGGAGAGAGAGAATCCCAAGCAGGTTCCGTGCTCGGAGAGCAGAGCCCAATGCAGGGCTCGATCTCATGAATCGTGAGATCATGACCCGAGCGAAAATCAAGAGTCTGGACACTCAACCAACTGAGCCACCCAGGCACCCCGCAGATTTTAAATTTTAAATAGTAAGGTCGGGGTAGTTCTCTCCAAGAAGGTGAGGGCAGTCACCAGGACAGGATCTGGAAAGCAGATTCCAGGCTGGGGTAACAGCCAGAGATCATCTGGCTGCACATTCAGATGATAAGTACAGGGCTGCCGGGATAGCTGAGGGACCGCATGGAATAGTGTGATGGAGCCTGGCTCAGAAAGGACATGCTCATCCAAGCGAGGCATCTGTCTGCGAATGGCCCAAAGCGGTACTGTGCGGACTGTCGATAGGGTTTCTTGTCAACAAGAGAAAAATAATTTCCTTGTAATATTTTTCTTAAACACACATACACACACACACACACACACACACACACGCTTCTTTTGGTAGTCTTGGTCTGATTGGACACTCTGCTCCTTTTCAAAATTCTTTGGAAACAAAGTAATTCCAGGTATGATTAAAAACTAGCAGAGCCCTTTCATCTTTCTTTGGCGTCCTTTATTCCTTGTTTCTGTTGGTGATATTTGAGAGCTCTTTGTGGAAATCTGGCCCCGTTTCCTTTTTTCAGGTTCCTTCCATTACCTTTGAGCATTTTCTCTTTGATGTACTTTGATTTCAAAGATAGTTTTCTGTTGTTTTTTTTTTTTAATTTATGACTATGCTGGGTGTATGTGTGTTTATGATACTGGATTGAGAATCAGTAAGGTTTTAAAAAATTCACCTTTAATATTTCTAAAATTATCAACAGAAATAACACATTTAATAATGATAAATATCAAATTAGAAATTGATAAATATCAATTAATGGTTACCAGATACTGTGGTAGAGTGAAAAAAATGGTGAGTTTTAATGAGCTACTATTGAAATGTGTTACTATTTGTCATGTGGTTAGAACACACAGTTTTCTCATATAGAAGTGTAGTATCTGTCTTTCACAGAGGAAAAAGAAAGGACTGGAATGGGCAAACCCTCCACTTCATTTAGCCTCGGTTTCCTCACACATGAAACTGGGTTAATTTCGCAGACTGGAGGTCATATGCACGACTGTCTTACATGGTGTCTGGCCCCTGGGAAAATAAGAATCCTATTAACTGATATTTATCAAGGGCCTGCTCGGTTCTAGCCACCGTGCTAAAGACTTTGCACCCATGGTCTGCTCCCATCCTCATGAAAGCTCCTCGAGAGAAGAAATGGCATCTGTGTGGTTCACCGGTATACACCCAGTGTGGAGAATAGTGCTTGGCACATAGTGAGCACTGGATACATATTTGTTGAATGAGTGAAAAGAAAGGCCCATTTTACAGATGAAGAAACTGAGGTTTGGTGAGATTTTGTAAATGTTATGTAAATCACTTAAGGGGACACATGGAGTTAACGGTGGAGCCTGATTTTGAACTTAGACAGACTGGCCCCAGAACCCCAATTTCTAATGACTGATGACACCAGCAGGGTTTTATAAGTGTTGTATGTGGGACAACAGAGACACGGTTCTCAACCTCCACTCTCTTAGGTGCCCGGCTCCTCCTTTCCACCTTTATCTCAGAGGGAGATACGGCATTGGGCACAGTGAGTTTAATAGCTATGCCTGTTGTCCTTGCAAGTAAACATATTACCACGTCTCTCTTCAGCCCATAACATCAGCCAAAGGTAAATATGGTAATGCCTTTGAACATGTGCACGCGCTCACGTACACTAACACGCACGGAACACACACGTGGGCCGCGCCTTGGGATCCTTTGATTTTTATGCTTTGTAACTCGCTTAAGGTCCTGCCGAGGGGTAGTCTGAAGGCTCGGTGAAGTAATCACTGATCTGGACTAAGTTGGTTTCTTTTAGTTGTATGTAACACGTGGAAGAGTGGCAAATTAATGTCAGAACTTGAGTTTAAATCCCCCATAGGTAAGACATTTTATTGCTACTAACAAGTTAGTTTTATTCCCATCTTTTTTTTTCCTTAATGGTTGATAACAGATCGGTTATTGTAGGCCACGTGTCTTTTTTAATGCTCAATGTTAAAAAAAAATGGATGCCTGGTAAAGCCTTATTGCTTATATTCACAAAGGAGCTGATAGCATTTTTTAAAAGAAAAGACTCTTGGTAAATTTAATCTAGATTACGGTACAAGCAGTGTGACATCAACTTGACTTGAAGATAAGGTTTTTGTCCTCACCATTGTCATATCAATGCCTTATGGATGTTAAACCAGCTTTTAATGTATTTTTTAATTAGATAATTCATATGAAAATTATGAAGCAGACTCTTTAAGTGTACTCAGCTTACTTCATCAATAATAAAGACAGGAAACAAAATAAAAAGGAGCAGGTTAATGAAGTATAGAACACATGATTTTATACCTCCTTTGTAACTACCTATGATCCTGTTCTCGTTTGAAGACTCAGAATTCCAGGTATTCTTAGAGAAATCTGTGACTAATGCAGCTTAATAGGTCTCAGACTGACATGTAGCAGTTTTTCTCAGAATTTCTCATATAGTGGAATATGTCAAATGCTGACGTGGAATTAACAATAATTCATAAATTGACATTGCAGCAACTTTTTTAACCTTACACTTGGGCAAAAAAAAAAAAAAAGGAAAAAAAAATCACTGGAGTCAATGGTAACCAAATTGATTAGCATGGGCAAGATACCACAGGGGTCCTCTTTCACATCTGTGCTGCCTACCCGGTTAAGAAATGCGGGCATAAGCATCAATCCGTGAGAAAGGCAAGGACTGAAAAGGTCAAAGTAAAACATTTCCCCAGCTTTTATTTTGTTTTGTTTTTAATATCCCATATTGATGTTTGTTTGTTTGTTTGTCTTGTTTGTCTGTTTGAAGATGAATTGGGAAGAGTTAGGGATTGGACAGATAGAGAATGGATATATATTCATTTCTTTAATAGATATCTGGGGTTAGAACCCATGTCTTACTGTCTGTTGTAGGAATGATTCATGCACGTTTTAGTATGACATAACAAATGCATTAATCCTTGGAAACTCTCGAAATTCCATGTAGGCTTCTGTTTTATATTACTTTTGCAAAGTTAATCATGATAATTGCACCTAAGGGAAATCATGCAGGGGGCAGGGAAGGAGATGTTAAATCAAACCTTTATTTATAAATAGGAGTAGACTTAAAATGTTAGGTGAAGTGTCTGGATAATTAGTGTGTGCATCCTGGGACTCCTGGGTGGCTCAGTCGGTTAAGTGTCCAACTTCGGCTCAGGTCATGATCTCATGGTTCACAAGTTCGAGCGCCGGGTTGGACTCTGTGCTGACAGCTTCAGATTCTGTGTTCCCTCTCTCTCTCTGCCCCTTCCCAGTTCATGCATGCTCTCTCTCTCTGTCTCTCAAAAATAATAAACATTTAAAAAAATTTTAAAGAGTGTGTGCCTCTCAAGGGTCCAGTCATAGTCACTGGAGTATTCCATCTTCGTAAATGCCCATGAGTCACCACCATTAAAATCGTGGCAGTTATGAGATCCCCAAAGCCCCAGGGATACATTATATATTGGCATTGTGATGGACAGGCCTAAAAGGTCTTTCCCGTTTGTAATAAATGTCTTCCTGTACTCCATGCCCGGGTATATTTTATTGATTTTCTCCATTACCAAGGTGAGGCCTCAGTCTTGGAGGTAAAGCATCTTATAAGCAATTACAGTTTAAAGTTGCTAAATTGTGAGTACCAAGCCACTGAGTTAACTGCTCAAGGAGTTTCATGGCAATACTCTGTGCATCTTGGCATGACATTTAGAAAGCAGTATGTAGGTGTGTTTAGAAAAGTAATGCTCAAGCTCTTCCTAGAAGGCATATCTCCAGCCCATTAGCTTTTCATCCCAGTGAATGCTGGAAGGGAAAGTGTTCGGTGAGCCACCTAGCGTTCTAGGTGCTTCTCTTGGATCCCTGAGGTTCCTGGGCTCCATCTGACCCTGCCTGGGTCAGACCACTCTGGCCTGGATCTGCCTTAGGAAATTTGGTCTGTGCCTGGTATGATTTGGGTTGAAAAAATTTTTAGAAATTTCAGGTCAGTTTGAACCTTTGGGTTTGAAGACAATCAAAATGTGAGATGAGGAGGGAGTATAAATTAATCTGAACCAATTAATAAGGATGAGCCATGACTTTTTTTTTTTATTAGTTACAGAATCACAAACTACTGGAATGTTCCTGGTTATGAATCAGATGTGAAACCTAATTTTGTATTTAGAATGCCCTACCCAGATTTAGGAAGAGGCCTAGTCAAAATTCGTGAAATGTAAGCACATTTTGGCAGTAGTCCAAATGTTCAGTTACCTTTACCTGTCATAGTCTTATATGCACACGCATATGAAATTATCAAAATTGTCCACTGACTTGAAGATTCACCAGTAAATGAAAATCTGTGCTTATAATGACCCTGGGAGGTATTAAACTTCAAATTCATTAAAAATTATATGCTGATGTAGTTGCATTGTTAAACACATTATGTTTTTGTATTGTAATTCCTTGAAAATTGACCATTGTTATATGGAAACCCTAAGTTAACTAAAATGCCTTACCATCTCATTTGTCTATGCTGGGGAAATTAAAACAGTCCATATAACTTAACTTTCTAGCAGTCAACAGGAATCTACTTTATCTGATTAATACTGAATCAAAGCATATGAGAGCTATAGATTTCAATTCAGTGATTTAATTGAAGACAAATGCAATTCATAGCATGGGTGGGTTTCCCCAAGGTCATCCAGCTGTTTGCAGACAAGGAGAGATTGCACTCTGCCCTTCTGACTTGCGCACTGGTGCCCTTTCTACCTACAGTGTGGCAAGCAGAAAATTAAAAATAAAATAAAAAAATAATCAAAAAATTAATTTTAACACTTTTGACTGGCCCCACATTTCTGTATGTTTGATCCATATAAACCACCCAGGTTATGTCGATAAAAGCTATTCAGAATAGAACCCTACTCATTTCCGTGGGGATTCTCTTTTATGTAGAGTTGGCTAAGAATTTGGTAGAAGGAACAAAGGGAAAAAAAATGAGGTCTCACTACCTAAAGGGTTCATAATCGACATGACCATGGCCTCATCAAATCTTGCTTTGCTGTTTCCCAGATTTTAGCCCCTTTCAAGGATTATGTAGGTATGGGGTTACATGGGTGTGGGGCAAGTAGGTGAGCAGCTAAATGCTGGTCAGTGTTCCTCCTGTGCTCCCTGGCTTGTCCTCACACACACCGTCCAAGGAGCACATGCTCTGAATAGGGACACCGTCTTGACTGCAGCCTTTTACAGTAGCGCCCCCATCCCCCCACCCCCCATCCACTGTTTTGCTTTCCATGGTTTTACTTGTGTGCAGTCAACTGCTGTCGGAAAGCAGACGGTTGTCCTGTAGCCTAATGCCAGGGCACAACGCCAACGTCACTCACCTCACACCATCTCATCATGTGGTCACTTTATCATCTCACATCATCACAAGAAGAATAAATTCAGTACAATTAGATATTTTGAGAGAGAGAGAGAGACCACAGTCACATAACTTTTATTACAGTATATTGTTAAATAACAGTATTATTGTATCTAACAATTATTGCTACATTGTATATTACAGTGTGTCATTCTATTATCAGTTGTTGCTAACCTCTTACGGTGCCTACTTTGTGCATTCATGTGATCATAGGTATGCGTGTACAGGGGAACAGTATGTATAGAGGATTCCGTGCTGTCTGCAGTTTCAGGCATCCACTGGGGGTCTTGGGACGTAGCCCTCGCCAGTAAGTGGGGGATATATTTGCGTCCCTCTCTTCTCTGGTTGCATGAGAGAATGAGTCTCCAAAAAAGAGGAAGGGGCATAAAAAGGCAAAGTGTAAAACACTGAAGGGAAACTTGGCCTCTTCACCACCTTCTCTAGGGTAACTGCAGTCCCACAGCAAAGTCTCGGAATAGGATAATCCGGTGCGGCACCACCTGGGTGCAAGCTGGGATGTGCCCCGAAGTGTCTGCAGGGTCCCGCAGGGTCAATCACAGTCTCCCCTCGGAGGAGCACAGTCTCCTGAAACTCTCCTGTGATTCTTATCTGACCTGTGAGACTCAGGAGTGTCATTTCCTGTTGTGCAGTTTACAACATGCTCTCACACGATCTCTTTCCTTTCATGCTCACTGTTTGGGTGGTCGAAATCATTCTTTCCATTTTTCATTAGGCAGGACTGGGACTCAAATCAGGACTCCTGATTAACTCATGAACTATTATTCTTTGCAGTACCTTACAGCTGTTTTGGGAGAACACGCGCACACACACACACACACACACACACACACACACAGAGGCACAGGCACAGCCACATGCATACATTTTGAATGTGGAAACTACACGTTCCATTTTGTGTGTACCTGTTCACAGGTGTGTACCTGTGTGTACCTGTTCGCAGGTGTGTACCTGGATCTGTACCTGTTCACAGATCCATTTTGGCAGGTGCCCTCAGAAAAATCACCAACAGTATGGTTCGTAAACTTGGACGCTATAGCACAATGATTTGGGGATATCAGCAAAGTGGCTTTCCTCAGCCTCTCTCTCTCTTGCTCTCTCTGTGCATGTGTGCGCACACAGTGCTTAGCACATATATATTTATAACTGTGTATCAATCACTATTTTTAGCTAGTGTCCTCGCAAACTGCGCTGTGGCCATCAGCATAATCCTACAGGGCTAATTGTTCAGAGCTGGGGGAAGGACACAAGGCCACCTGTCATATGACTTGAATGCAGGGAAAACTCTCTTGTCTTCGATCCAGAAGGACTTTCCTGACGTTGCTTGCACGTATGAAGCCGTTGCACACCATCACAGCTGTTTGGACGGTAGCAGTGATAACAAAGTTGTTACCTCCCCTCGCTCCCTGGGGGCTGCAGTCGTGGGTCAGTCCTCACTGCAGAACTGCCACGCTGTGCAATATTCGCACGTGCACTGGGGCAGGCGAGTCCAGGAGAGACCGGGAGACGTCACCATGGCGGGAGGGCGGGCACTTCCGGGACATTCCCAGGTTTTCCCCTTAGCATCCGGAGCCAGAGTGGTCTTGACCCAGGCGACTGATGGCATCAGAACACCTGAGTGGAGCGGGAGGCAGCTCCTCAGTCCAAGCGTGAGATTTCCAGCCTTTGCCAGCTGTAATTAGACATGTAATTGTGCATCTAAATTTAGTCTGCCATTTGCATGTGTAATTAATTATAATATAGTTCGTTCTCTCTGGTCTTTTTTCCTATAAATCGAATTACTCAGAGACTTTTCTATGACACTAAGATCTTTTTTATAAGTACATATGACATTTTGAAGGATAAGCTTAACTGCTTTTTATAGCACTGGAGCTTCAAATTCAGAGCCTTCTGCCTTGATCAGACAGCTAGGAGTGCCTCTAGTTTTCAGGAAACAGTCTTAGAAACTTTTTTTTTACTGAAGTAGCTTCTCTCTTCAGTAGGGATCAGCATTCAGTAGTGATCAGGAAAACCACATGGCCCCAAATCAGATACTTCTTCATGGCCCCAAATCAGATAATCAGCCCTTGCTGTGTGAATTCTTGCAGCAAGGGCTATACGTTCATGTCTTCATTTATTCTGCATGTAGTAGATACTGCCCTGCAGAGAGTCCCTGTCTCAGGTAATCCACAGGTACTGCTTAAGATCATCCCTGGCATCATGAGTTGAATTGTATTCCTCCCAATTCATATGTTGATGTCCAATCACCCAGCACCTCAGAATATGACCATATATGAAAATAGGGTCATTGCAGGTGTAATTAGTTCAGATGAAGTCATATTGGAGTAGGGTGGGTCGTCAATCCAAAATGACTGGAGACCGTATACAAAGGGGAGATTTGAGCAGAGAGACACATGTGAAGATGAAGGCAGAGATTGGGGTGATGCTTCTACAAGCCAAGGAGCACCAGAAATGGCTAGCAAACCACCGGAAGCTGGAGGGAGAGGCCTGAAACATTTTCCCTCATAACCCAAGAGGGAACCAACACTGCTGATGCCTTGACCTTGGCCCTCTGGCCTCTAGAACTGTGAGACGATACATTTCTGGTGGTTAAATTCTCCAGTTTACGGTACTTTGTTATGACAGCCCTAGTAGACGAATACAGCTGGGTGCCTAGTTTGGGCTGGGAAGGGCACTTGAAGGTTCAAGATTTACACTCAAAACCCTCAGGTGCTGGCAGCTCATACAGTGTCCAGGGGCCTCCCTCTGTGGATACAGTCCAAGCTGAACTCTGGCTTCTTCTAACAGTTTAGATCTTCCCACCTCTGTGCCTTGAATGGCCCATAAGAGTGTGGAGGTATTTATCCCTTCCAAGTGACCGGGAGGGACCACAGAGCGCTGGAGCCTCCTGCCTCTTCCATTTACCAAGGATGCCAAATATTAGAATCCATTTTTATGTGATGCCTGATGGGGAAAGAATGGAGAAACACCAGGCTAAGAAACCAAACATTAAAAAAAAATCAAGTATGATTGGGGTCAACTTTGATTTTAGAGGGTCCATAGTGGAAGTAAGGGCTCAGTTACAGCATTAGACTTCCTTGTTGCAGGAGTTTGCAATCTTGCAAAAAATTGTAGGAGGCTAGATTGGGCAGAGGAGGGTTTACCTGACTTGAGGAAAGACACTTGTGAATAGAGGAATTTACTGGAAGGAGCTGGCAGGAATGAAACAAGGGTTTCTCATTGCACAAACTAGACTTTGGAGCCTGGATGGCAGCCAATGAGTGTAGGTGTGAGATGAGAAATCAGGTGCTGGGCGGTGGCTGTTCAGGCAAGTCAAGGCACGAGGTAGAAGTCAGATGGATCGGATGCGCCTTCCTCCGATGGACAGGGAGGGGTGGGTCCTGCCTGGGAGGGAAGTGGTCTGCAGCTCTCCTTCTCTTCTTCCTGTGCTTGTCCAAGCCTCCCAAGCATGTTGAGAATTTGCTCCTACATTTTGGGGACTTTGTAGAAGAAATCAAGGAGGTTTAGTTTTTTAAATTAAGTTTATTTATGTATTTTGAGAGAGACAGAGACAGAATGAGTGGGGGAGAGGCAGAGAGAGAGAGTGACAGAGAGAGAGAGAATCCCAAACAGGCTTCATGCTGCCAGCACAGAGCCCCATGTGAGACTTGAACTCATGAAACCACGAGATCATGATCTGAGCTGAAACCAAGAGTGGGGCACTTAACCGACTGAGCCACCCAGGCACCCCAGGAGGTTTAGAAATCACATCTCAAAGCTATAGACAAAGTAAGAATTCATCCATATTGAGGAAAAATGAATGTTCTATGACTAGATGCACGTATACTGACAGTCAGCAAGCTGCTCTCTCTGTATCACGTGTCTGAAAAATGATTGCATGAATTGAATTAATGAATGTGGATGACCCACAAAAACAATGAGAAGCAGCCATAAAACTGGAAGAAGTACAATGCTATGGACTCACTTCACGCAGATGAGCTGCCTTCCACATCTCAGCCATTCTGGAAGAAGTCAGTGTATAAAACTGATGAATATTATGTTTACGTTGAGAGAGGGCTCCATTGTTTTTACTGTAATTTTTCAGTGTCTCAGAGGTTATATGATCAGCCTTAGGAAAAAAGTAGTTAAAATTCTAAAAGAGTCTGATTCTTTAAGAGGTCTGCCTGAGACATCTGAACAAAAAGCATATATAAAATATTACAAATACTGACACCCTGTTTTTCAGCCATGATTACACACACACACACACACACACACACACACACAGTCCAAGAGAAGTACTTCAGACAATTTGTAAATATATTTTGTTTAATTTTTTCTAAGTGTCTCTCAATGTTTTAATGTGTTTAATTTCACAGTGAACTTGCACGATGTATGGCATCCATATGTGCAAGAATTCTCTTATTTTTATTTTTTTATTTTTTTTTCTAAATATAGTTTATTGTCAGGTTGGCTAACATACAGTGTGTACAGTGTGCCCTTGGTTTTGGGGGTGGATTCCCATGGTTCATCGCTTACATACAACACCCAGTGCTCTCTCAAACACTTCTGAGCCCTCTCTCAAACAAAATATATTTACAGATTACAACAAGTGCCCTCCTCAGTGCCCATCGCCCATTTTCCCCTCTCCCTCACTCCCCCCCCCCATCACCCTTAGTTTGTTCTCTGTATTTAAGAGCCTCCTATGGTTTGCGTCCCTCTCTGTTTGGAACTATTTCTTCTCCTTTCCCTTCCCCCATGGTCTTTTGTTAAGTTTCTCAAATTCCACATATGCTTGAAAACATACTATACCTGTCTTTCTCTGACTGACTTATTTCACTTCGCATAATACCCTCCAGTTCCATCCACGTTGTTGCAAATAGTGGGATTTCATTCTTTCTCATTGCCCAGTAGTGGAAATGGGAACCCTCTGGCAAGAATTATCTTTTGCATGTTCCGTCCTTGATGTGCTTTTATAACTCTCCTCTCCTCTCCGCACTCAAGAAAACCTATTGGGATGCAAGTGGCAGTAACGATGTTGGAGAGCTAATATTGAATCTGCTGTAATTTATCAAAAATACATTGTTAACGACTTTTAATATTTTAAGTATTATTCGTAGCGTTGTTTTCAATACCCCTCCCCCCACCTGTAGTAGCATGTCCATAATAGCATGTCATGAGAACTTGGTTGGGTACCGTGGCTGAAGCATAAGGAATTTAGGATTTAAGAAAGTTAATTTTTTTTCCTCAGGTACAAGGTTAACCTTTGTGCCAATTTCTGGTATGTCGTAATCCCCTGGGTTTAATATGGAACTCCCAGGGGCCTTCTGGTTTAGAACCGGGTGTCTGGCTGGGCATATTTCCACTTAATTAGATTGCACTGGTCAAATGCTTTATTCTTCCCCAAACCTTAAAGCTGTGGGATCACACAGTACTTACTATGTATCAAACTAGTTATGCCCTAGTTTCTGCTCTTTCACGGTGCTGGTATATTCATGAAAGAGTGTAAAGTAATATATAACAGTTTTTTTTTTAATATCCTGGGATATTGTAAAGGGGAGTAATTTGCTAGAAAGGTAAGAGGAGGGAATTAAGGCTCTAATAAATCTGTGTTAGGCTCATTGCCTTGCTATATTTCAGGTCTTACTAGTTTATTTCAGGCCTGGGATTCTCCCTAAGGTACATAGGAACAAGCTAATATATTTTAGAGGCATGATATTTGGGACAGAAATTTCCAACTCTCGTTTTGTGATATGCTAGGGATCCTCAGCTATATTAAGGGGGATTACAAAATATCTCCAAAGAAAATGCCTTTTAAATTTAATTTAATAAACCAATACTCACCACTGAGTCTCCTTTCCTGCCCTGGTGGGCTCAAACCCGGACTGTGCTGAGTAGCAGACATTTAAAGATGAGTGGTTTATAGTACCAGCCCTCAGGGACCTGAGTCAAGTTAAACAGACCAGCAAAGAATGCAGGGACGTGTTAAAAGTTCTGCTTATAGGAAAGGGTTCATATAAGTGACAGTTCTTGAACTTGAAGTAGGACTTCAAGGGATCACTCTAGCTTTCTCTGCTTAGTCCAGGGTGCAGTCTGTGGGAGGCATCTTGGAAGAGGTCTCTTATGTCCATGTAAGTGTGACTGACTTTTAGAGCAAAGTGTGTTTCCTTTAGAAAAGATCCTGAAAGTTTGTAATAAGGAGGAAGAGCAGATTTTGTAATACTTTCTCTTTACCACTACTACTGATTTCTTTGACCTCTTTATCAGGAAAGGTATGTGATGTATGCATATATATGTTTATATGTGTATGCATATATGTGCATCATTTGGATACTATAATTATATAATATATATTAATATATACATTACATATATGAATAATTTTATAGCTAATGCTAATAGAAATGAGATCAATGATACATTATACTCACTCCTGAATCCACAAACACCAAACCCTCCTAGCAGACATGAACAAGTGCTTGATCTGAGCTTGGTGGGAAATTCCCAAGGGTCACGAGATGATTTTTTTTCTGACGATGGAAATGAACTTTCAGAATAAAAGCAGCAACTCTGTTCTAAACATTTTTGAAATAGCAGTTGGCATTTATTTACTTGCATGTACATTTGCTTGCTTATTCAGTCAGTATTTCTTGGTGCTTACTATGAATAATTGCTTTGTGAGTTACTGTTACAATAAAATGAGGCGGCCAACTCTCATAGGCAGAAATGGTTTCTGATTAATTGCTGGATCCTTGTACCTCGTACAGCATTTGGAAAAACAGACATTCAAGATACGTTTGTTTGGTTGAAGTGACCTGTACTGTGGACGTGGCCCCTTCCCTTCAGGAAATGGACATGGCATCCTTGAGGACATACTCAGAAGGAAGTAATGAGTGGTCAGTGCAGGATGTGTGCTGCTTGATTTTGCATATAATAAACATCTTAGAAAATCCATGGGAAGAAGGACTATTTAATTTGATTAAAATGTGATGGTACATGTTGATTGGTTGTAGAGATTCTGGTAACTTTATCAATAATTTCAATTTGTAGTCTCACCATCTCAGGCAAACCACATGCTGCTAATTGACTTTAACTCAAGATAGATTGTTGATTGTTGTATAAGCAGCAAAAAAGACATTTCACTCTTTCTCCCCAATTGACCTCTTGGAAAATGAGCCATTTCTCTTCAGTGTGTTGTGCTTCATGACCATGCCTGCATGGCACAGGGAGCGTTTTCTTAAATGGAGTAAACATCTTGGTATTTGCATGGCACTTGTGTCTTTCTGCCTCAGTCTGGCAAAGCTGTTGTTTAACTGCTGTATTTCCTCACCAAACCCGGTGAGGATAGAAACCGGGTTTGGTAGTTTCAGATGAAAGAACTGATATTCAGTAAATCCATTGTTGTTTAATTATTGGCTTCTTTATTTTTAAATTTATAGTTTATTGTCAAGTTGGTTTCCATATAACACCCAGTGCTCTTCCCCACAAGTGTCCGGCTTCTAAAGAATATTTCCTGTCTTGAACAGCCACAGATTATTTGTGGGGAGATTTGGGAAATGTCTGGGTTATATTGTCACTCTTTCATTTGAACAGTTGAAGAAATCATAAGGATTGATGACTATGGATGATTTTTCACAGAATTTAATCTGAAGCTTTTGGCAAATATCTCCTTTCATTAAAAGAAAAAATATGTATATTTGAGTTGGAGATAGACATTTTAAATGTCGTTATGTGATTAATTTAAAAATCAGCTAAAACCGGGGTGCCCAGGTGGCTCAGTTGGTGGAGCGTCTGACTTCCGCTCAGGTCATCATCTCACAGCTCGTGGGTTTGAGCCCCGCGTCGGGCTCTGTGCCAACAGCTCAGAACCTGGAGCCTGCTTCAGATTCTGTGTCTCCCTTGCTCTCTGCCCCCCTCCCCCCACTCAGACTCTGTCTCTCTCTCTCTCTCTCTCTCTCTCTCTCTCCCAAAAATAAATAAACATTAAAAAAACCAGCTAAAACCAAGAATTCAAAGTGTTTTCATCCCCCCCCC